>QEPC01014130.1:736117-785025 GCA_003113815.1 Sphenodon punctatus | reverse complement strand
GGGGGCTAGTGGGTTAGTGCAGGGGGGAGTGTGTGTGGTAAAATTGAGGTTTGGAAATCCTGAGAGAGATGTCACTGAAAGTCATGCGATTTCAGTTGTGTTCAAAATGCTGGAAATGGGATGTGCATGGTAAAACTGGACTCAGGCTGTGACTGGGGTGCTTTACAAGGATGAGTCCCTGTGTTTTGGCTTTATAACTTATTTATTTTAAGCTTGATGTGCATGTAGATTGTGTTTTCTTCCATCCGATGTTAACCCTGGGAACTCCTTGCTGCTGTGTTATGCCAGTGTTTTGCCAGTGTTTTGGGTGTTTCCCTGTGTTTTGGGTTTACAAATTATTTATTTTAAGCTTGATGTGCATGTAGACTGTGTTTTCTTCCATCCAATGTTAACCCTGGGAACTCCTTGCTATTGGGTTATGCCATGCCACTGGCCTACCATCCCCCTGGCTCCGCCTACCTCCCCCCTGGCTCTGCCCCTAGGCCCACCGGCCTTACTACCCCAGTGCCCCTCCAACATCAAAACCCACCAGCTGCCCCTGCACCAGGTATCCTTCCTAACTGTAAACAAAAATATAGGAGGAACAGATGACATGTTCACTGTGCTTCCGGCCCTTCGCTTGCACCTCCTGCCAGCAAATGGGCCACTTGTTATGCTCCCCAAGATTAAAAAAATTGGGCAAGACCGGGAGCATCCTTCAACAATGCATTGCGGAGTGCCAAGTTAAAATGGCCGCAGAACAAAGGGATGACTTTCCATTTTCTTCAACTCAGAAATCAGATTTTTTTTTTTAAAAAAAACCAAACAAACAGATTTTCTTCAGTTCCAGAAATCTGTGTGCTGAGCATGGACAAAAAGCACCATGGGGTTTATATTCATCCCAGATGCTCTTGAGCAATGTGCTGTTCAAATGAACTATCCCAGGATGGATTTCATTCCAGGATAGAAATGTCCATGTAAAACAATTCCACTTGTAATCCCTGCATAACTATTCTGGGATAATTTTCTCCTAATCCCGAGATGAAGTGTCCGTTTAAAAAATGCCCTGAGCTTTCAGAGCCTCATTTCAATTGCTATTCCCCTAGAGGATTGCATCTGTACTATGACCGTTTTTATATGGCACCGCTGGGTGGGGTGTGTGCAGGTGCGCCAGTGTGTGCAGGGTGGGTGGGCGGGGCATGTGCATGGTCGCAGACCCATCCCCACTCACCCCCCCCCCACACGCACACACTTATTTCTACACAAAGAGCAACCTCTGTTTTCCCCAGTTGCTCCATGCATGGGAATGAGTGGAGGAGGAGTGGGCATGTATGTTAGGCAGGAGCGCACATGCACCCCCATTCACCACACGTGACACGTGCTTCACACAGATGGTGCCCATTCATGAACACACGGATTTCTGTGTGTTCATGAGTGGCTGTGTCTCATGTTAAATGGCCTACGACTGAACCCCTTGGGGCCTGATCTTGTAAGGACAGGCAGAGACCCATTATAGTAGCATACACATAAACTCGGATAAGAAGGTCATTCCACACATACGTAGGATAGGCTGTGTATTTAAATAATCCATTGCTAGTGAGAATGACATTTTATTTTCAGTCGGAGTTCCATAAAACAGTAGCACAAATGTTCCACATCTGGTAAAATTTCAAGTCGGAACATACAGCCTAGATGTTTTCCAATTCTTGCAGAAACCAGGGAAGTAGCATGGATTAGGTTCCCCACTCCCCCACGCACACACCCTTTCATCCATCACTAACCTCAACCCTGTCTTTATTTCTTTAAATTATTACCTGATCTGAGAAAGAAGTTGAAAGTAACAGCCAAAGAGTAAATCTGAAGTGTCACTCCTTTCCAACTAAGTGGCCTTCATTTTTTGACATATTTAATAACAGTGTGGCTTCCCCATGATTTATGATGGCTCTTCAGTCTTTAACTTCTCTATTTCTTTAGTGGAAGACTGAATAAGGTGTCCTTGTATTTATGAAAGCTTGAACTTTTTTCACCCATTTACTTGCTTAAATTTATTTTCATTTTAGCTTTCATGATGGCATCAAAATAAAAATAATCTGGAAAGGTATGTTAGATGTAGTTTAAACATTGCTGTGCTTGGATGAAATTCTTGTCTACTAAATGAAGTAGTCAAACAAATGTTTTGAAAGGAAATGAAATGCATTTCAAGAACACATCATTCCAATTTGCTTCCTTGGTGTGCAATACTCATTCATCTAGTCATACAAGGGATTGTGCATACATAAACTATGTGCCAAAATGGGTAACAAATCATAATTCACAGCAAGAGATAGCATCATTACCCATTGCATGCACTTGCCCATACAATGACACCTCCAGCAGAGCCCCTCCCCACATTCAGCACCTTTAAGTGTGATTGAATCACTCATCTGTATGTCCCAGGTACAAAGATACATCCTGCACTCCCAAAATAGAGGAAGCAGCCTGCTGACCTTGGTGATGTTGTATAATGATGCTTCTCACTGTGAATGAGGATTTGGCATTCCTTTCACTGTAGCTTTAAGCTTGGCACTTTTATATACAACCAATGTGCACGCAACCCCATTTCAGTCGTATCTGTTAGTGCGCAACAGGTTACCCAGATTAATGAAATACTGTTAACAAATTTCTGGTTTCCCATTACAATTTTCTATTTTGCAATTTACTGAGACAGGAAAATGGTGAGGTACATTCAGAAAGACATTAAAACAGTTTCATGGTAAGACAGAATACGTCAGCAAAAGGAAAAATTGTTAACTCCTTAAATGATAATATCCCAGTATTTCAAGGAATCAGGTACCCATTTTTGTGATTAGGTAGCAATTAGCAATCTGAAAGGCTACCAGAAATGTCAGGCATTGCTCATGGATACAAAATTAGCTACCCATTCAGTTCTACTCAGAATCAGGTTCTTGTGGCACCAATTTATAGATATTAAATAACATGACCAAGCTTCATCACATTAAGCCGGGAACAGAATGGAATAGTCTGTGTTTCTCCTTACTGCAATTTTTTTGAAATAACTAGCCTATTATACAATTTCTTTGCCACTCAGTAAAAATGTAGAATTCCCAACAAGGCTTACTATACAACCATATATTTTTAAAAAATGTTTGTGCTCCCCATAAAAACATATATATATATGATTTATATATATATATATATATATTTAATGTTTGTGTCAACCATTGATGGAATATGTAGCCATAAATAGCTTGTTATTTTGCAGAATACGATTTAAAGACTGATAACCAATCAATTACTTTACTTTTTAATAGACATACATTTTTGGAAACAAGATTTTATATTTTTGAGTTTATATAATATATATCTTTAAGATACATATCTTTAACTTGTCAAACATAGTCTTATTGCTAATTACTAGTCAAGAATAGTTTTGAAGGCTATTTCTCAGAATGCAGAGAATTCCCATGACAAAACTAGTCTCACAATACCAGAATAGAACTGCAACTTTTATAGCTAAATCTTAGTTTATGGCTGAGGACCTGTTGAAGTCCCCTATGAAAAGCTTTTCTGAAACAAAACCTATCCCCTCCCAAGGAAAGCTGAATTGCTGGTTCAGATATAAAAGCAACAGAACACCAGAGCAGAGTATCCTAGTACAGACATACACATGTACAAATATAATTGCATATGTTGTCTAGAGCTTGTTTTATGATATAAACCTAGGTAAAGTCACTGGGGAAAATCCTGAGATCATCCCTTAGCAGTCTCTATCCCCTAGGAAGTGTCTTCTCTGTGCAGGTTCCTACGTTAATAATGAAGTAGACTTGTCTTCTGTGAATCAAGCTCCAGGGAGCCACAGACTTTTCTCTCATCTCTCCCGTGTTCTGAGAAGAACTACATCAGAGCCCACCTGTCAAGTCATTTATTTATATTCATTGCTACATCCATTCAATGGAGAAAGAGAGGCAGAAGTTACAAAATAACTCGTTTTGTAAGCCGCCCTGAGCCTTTTGAGGAAAAGACAGGATAAAAAATAAAATAAAATAAAATAAATAAATGTATAATGATCTCGAGGGCATCAAAGGTTTGTCTCACTAGCCACAGCATGGACATGTGTTGGAAGGATTGGGGGTGAGGTGGAGGGATAGACTTGAAAATAATTATGGCTGCTACTCTGCATCCAAGAGATGATTTTCAACAATAATGTGTAAAATGTGACATAGTCCCCATTTGTGGAGACATTTTTAGGAATTGTGGAGACCTATTAGCCCCCTACAAAAAGAGATCAGCTTCATGCACCCAGATATGCTGCTGAAGCTCTCTTAGCAATAGGTTCACTGTGACTGCACATGTCCAAAACCATCCCTACCTCTCTTGATTTAGCATGCAAGAAAGATTGTTAGTGTTCCATTTTAATTGATTGAGCTACAAAAACACTCAGAGTTTTGTTAAATATTGGCCAAGACTATTTATTTATTTATTTATTTATTTAATATATTTATACCCCGCCCCTCCTGCAAACATCTTGGGGTGGCTTCTTCAAGTCCAGGAACTGTGTAAGTCAACTTAGGGTAATTTCAGACATTACGATACAACGGTCAACCACAGTGAACCCCCTGTGGTGGCCGCGGGACCGTAATGTCTGAAGTTACCCAAGGTGGTTCCCGCCAGATGTTCAGCATGGTGAACCTCCAGCAGGAAACACATTGACCACAGTTCTGGACCTCTGGCCGCCCAGAGGTCCAGAACTCTTGTTAGCTGGACCACGGTCCAGAATCGGCGGAAACTAATGTCTGTTACCTCCGCCGATTTCGGACCATGGCCCAGACCCCAATGCGGGATTGGGTGCAGCGGCCGGATTGGCTGTTGCACCCGCCCCGTTCCGAGGGTGTGTGGCCAGGGGAGCACGGGGGGGTGGGTGGGGCTGTGTGGCCGCACGTTGCGCCGCACAGCCCCGTCCCCTCCCCGATCTCCTGTAGGAATCAGGCGGCATGTCTGAAGGACGGATGGCCTGATTCCTGTCCGGGATCCGAAATTCCTGTCCAGGAATTGCCAAGACGTAGATCACAATCTAATGGTAAACCACAAGCTAGTCTCCAGTAGATCATGGTGAGAGGAGGGAGACCAGCTTCTCAGAAATCACCTGGGGGTGGGGGTGGGACTTGCACACCAGGGAGTGCCTCCAGGGAGGAGAGTGGCTAGGAGAGCTCCTTCAGTATGGCAGAGAAAGTTCTCTTTAAAGGGGAGAGCTTCTCTGAGCTCCAGAGGTGCCCTAGAGCTGGGAGCCAGGGGAGACGTCCTGGTAGATTTCCCCCTAAGGGTACTCATTTATCCAGGTACACTCAACATTCAGCATAATCACAGCAGTCACTGGGCTGCCTCCTGTAATGTAGCAGCTGCAAACCCCTGTATCTTGGGGGGCACACTTACAATTGGTTAAACCACACTTAAGTGCTGACTATGCAGAGGACTGTGTGCTGCGGTTGGGAGAAAACACTGCATGCACAAGTAAGAGTGAGTGATGGGCAATGATGCTTCTTGCTGTGAATGCAGATCCAGCAGCATCCACTTTTCTAGCTCAACATGTCAGCATCCAGCTAGTATACACACCCTTTGAGCACCTGGTCAAATGTGCCCAAAGCTCAAAGATACCATATAAGAACATAAGATGTGCCACATCAGATCAAACTAATCGTTCATCAAGACCAGAATCTTGTCTCTGTCAGTGGCCAACTTTGATTGCTTCAGAGAAGTTCACAACAGGACATAAAGGAGTGGTCCACTCCCTGCTTAGAGGTTACATTCCCCCAACAAACTTAACCAATAGCCATTTATGGACCTATCTTCTCCCCAACTTTTCTTCCCTTCCTTTTAGATATTCCCTTTTAATTCTCGCTCCTCTGCTTCTTCATGCTTCCCTCTGCTCCTTTTGCTGTGTTTATTTTCCTCTTGTAATTTCCAAACAACAGGTAGAGCTCTTTTTCATAGAACAGGTCAGTTTCTCATCTCCCACGAAAGAGAGAGAGAGAATTTCCCTTAAAGAAATTTCTGGCTATTGTAGCAAAGTGGGGGAAAAAATAGTTCACAAATGAAGGCAGATTTATTCATACTGCTAAATTAGATGCAGTCCACTGCATCATTAAAAAAAACAAAATACTGCATTTGCAGATTACAGTATGTTAAAACCTTCTTTTATCCTGCCAGCCAGGTTCCCCAATCCATTTAATTTGAATTAACATTAAAAATGATAACTCCAACCCAGCTCTGAATAAATAAATTAATAATCACAATTAAAAAAAAATAAGAAAACATTTCACACCACCAATTGCTGAGCTTTGGTTGTAATGCATTGAGGCTAATTTCTAATTTCCTCAGTATCCATCCGGAACAAAGCAACATGGCTAAAGTGTGGGTAGGAACACTGCTATTCAGTTCCTTAGGGCTTTAGATATTAATGTAAACAGGTTAATCTGACAGTAAAGCCAGATTAGTTTTGCAACACTAAGTTGCATCTGTGGCAATTAAATTCCACATACTGTATTGTTAGTAATATGCATTACTGCTGTCCCTGTTGAAAGTGCTAGGAAACCAATGCAGCGAGATGGAGATCTTCACTGGAAACTGCAATGTGAATTAGAACTAATAGAAAATGAACAGGGGGGCTAAAATATAACTTTCAGAGAACTCTCAAGTAATTATAGCTTCTCTAGTACAACAACAACTTCTATAGATGCATCTGCAAACAAATTGGCAAAATCAATTCATTAAATTATTTTTTTCCCCTTCCATTGCTTATTTTCCCCATTCCGCTATATATTTTGGATCCTTTATTCTCTTAACCTTTGTGAATACAAACCTTCCTTCTGACCAGGAAGAAATCACAGCTTCCCCTTAACTCTTTTCTCACTGTCGTTCCATTAACTTGATAGCAACTGGATCCACCCCAAAGACAAAGCACATTACTTCCCAAGCCTGCCCCATCTTCACTGGCCCATGGACCAGAAAGTCCTGAGGTTACCCCAGAACCTTGATCTCCAGCCATATGGTACCCCTGACATGAGTTCCACTTGATAAAAATAAAACATTAGCTGTAGTAAATAAGTAAACACACAATGCCACTAAAATTCAGACATGTATTTTCAGGGTGGCTTCAGTCCTTGGACATTTATGCACAACTCCTACTCATTTTACATTTTTTTAAAAAAAGGCTCAAAGCATATATAAAAAAAACAATGTTGCAAAATGGCAGCTCTTCATTCCTTCTTTGATAAAAGTCATTACTCTGATTGCTTTTGATATTTATGTAGATATAACATACAATTTCTCAGAAGTATAGGTAAGCTTAATATTAGAGCTGAATGTGCAGCCACACATTTGTAAATTTAATCTGGATGGATATAAATAACTGATTTCAAATTAATTTTGTTCCAAAATACTTATTTTGTACATGGTATACTTTCTAATTGAATAAAGCTCAAAGCCAGTGCAGTGCAGTACAAGAACCCTGTACTTGCAAGAACAGGGTTCGGATCCTGTCAGCCATGAACTCACCAGTTGGCCTTGGGCAAGTCACTGTGGGTAATTTCAGATGTAACAGGACCACGGTCAACCACAGCGAATCCCCTGTGGTGGCCGTTTGTCCCACTACGTCTAAAAGATTCCCGCCAGATGTTCACCATGGTGAATACCTGGCGGGAATCAAAATGACCATGCTTACAGAGGTGAGGCTGTCCACACCTCTGGAAGCGTGGTTAGATTGGCCACATTCCTGGATGGGCCAAATGTGACATCTCTACCATTGGCCCATCCCAGATCGTGGCCCAGACCGTGATATGAGATCGGGTGCAGCGGTCACATTGGCCGCTGCGCCCACCCGTCTCCTGGAGGGCGGGTGACTGGGGGAGCATGGGGGGTGGGGCTGTGGGGCTTCTCGTTGTGCTGTGCAGCCCCGCCCTCTCCCCGATCCCTGGTGAGAATCAGGCCAGCACGTCTAAAGGCCAGCCGGCCTGATTCCTGACCAGGATCCGAAATGGATCCCAGTGCGTGATTCAGCGTGGCGGTCCTCCGGGCCCATCACGTCTGAAATTACCCTCTCTCTCAGCTTTTGTTCCTAACCTGTAAAACAGGAATTAAAATAACCTACTGCACAAGGTGGTTGTGAGAATGAGCTAACAAGGACTGTAAAGCACTTTGAATGTTGGAAGTGCTATAGAAATAATAACACCACCACATGTTGCTAATTACAATGGGTGTTTTTAGACACACATTTCTCCTGGATGTTTGCTGTAACATCCCGAACTTTCTGTGTGTCTAAATCATTCATCCAGATCTTAAACATCCGGATCTTTGAACTTCTGTGTGAAACTTCTCCCAGAACGTTTATGTGTAAAAGGTTCTCCTGGTAAACTGTTTTGCTCCAGGCAGCTATGGTCACTTGGTTTTCATGGCAGCCTGTCACATTTACAGCTGCGGCTACTTTAGGCTGCCTCAGGGCAGTGTTTGTGTGAAGAATGCATCCAGAAACTGCCTCAGGGCAGTGTGTGTATGAAAAATGAATCCGGAATTTATTTGTGGACTTGTAAACCCAGAAGATTGAAACATCTGGAACTTTAACGTGTGTCTAAAAATGCCCAATCTGCAAATACTGAAACAATGATTTTTCAAATCCAACAGCAAAAGTCATTTCACAATTGTGAATTCTATAAATTTCATCATCTTGGAAATTTGTTTCCGCTCTACAGGGAAATCCACCACTACTGAAGTCTAAGGGAGTTTTACCGTCAGCTTCAGTAGGTAGAGAATTCTGCCCCTCGTTATTAGCTAGTAGTCACAAGTAAAGTTTTACCAAATGAGACAAATGCTTTACAAGCAGTTTCTGTTTCAAAGTCACTAACATGCATTGCTGAGAGAACTCTCAGACTCTACAAAAGAGTTTCTTTCTGAGTATATAAAATAAAAATCTATTTTAGTGGAATGTACTGCTGTGGGCAATCTCACCTCATAGCTCCAGAATTCTCCCAGGGAGTCATTAGCCCAGGAGATAACTCTCTGTTATCCATAGTAGTGCCCACAAATTGAGAAGGAGCTATCCCTATAACCATGTCAAAATGAAGGAAGAAAAACACAGAACTGCAATTGACCCATCTGGCGAATGGGCTTTCTGAGATAGAGGAAAATAATTGGATTGCAATCATCTAGGAAGACACAGCAGAAATGGTATTAACTTTAGAGTATAGCAGAAAAGCAACAAACATCTGGTTTGTTGTTTTTGTTTCTTTCTTGCAAGATGTACTCATTTAAAGTCCATTCCACTCTGGATACTTTGGGGGAGGCTGAATAAAAGTTATTGTGTCCAGGTGCATATGAAATATGTTTTGAAATAACTTGTATTTCATGGAAATTGATACAAGCAAAACCATGATACTCTCATTTTCTTGCTGCAAAGTGGGGAGAGCAGAAGACACAGAGTGATTTCAGATGTAAAATCACCACGGTCCGGGATTCATTTCGGATCCCGGACAGGAACCAGTCCAACCATCCTTTAGACATGCCGGCCTGATTCCTACAGGGGATCAGGGAGGGGGCGGGGCTGTGCGACCTCAGCGCCTGATCCCACATCATGGTCTGGACCACAATGTGGAATCGGGCAACATAACAGTCGTTACTTTTGGCCGATTCCACATCGTGGTCCAGTTAACCACGGTTCTGGACCTCCGGGTAGCCGGAGGTCCAGAACCGTGGTCAATGAGATTCCCGCCAGAGGGTCACCATGGTGAGCCTCTGGCAGGAATCTCTTTGGGTAATTTCAGACGTTATAGTACCGCGGTCACCACAGGGGTTTCACTGTGGTTGACCGTGGTATCATAATGTCTAAAAATACCCACAATGGCCCTTTTTACACAGACACTCTAACACTGATAAAATGGGTGTTACATTTTATTATACATGGTACAGGGCAACACTGCAGCCCTGCAACATGGGCCCTTTTCACACGAGATGCCTCCACCCAGTTTTGCTAGGTGGAGATGGGCGGAAGCATCTGTTTAAACACCACTTGCGGTGGGTGGGATGCATTTTGCTGGGTGGAGATGGACTCCACTGCTGATTGCTCCATGGGCAGGTGGTGGGTGGAGATGGGTGTTGCGCAGGAGCATGCATGCACCTACACCCACCGCAAGAGGTGTTTACACAGACACCTCCAACCATCTCCACCCAGCTGCACATCTGTTTTTACCCATGAATGGAATACCTTAGGGATTCTAGCTGTAGGGTTCTAGGATCTTGCTAATGGGCCACCGCCTCAGAAAAGGTGCCCTCCTGCCACATAGATGCTCTGCTAGTGATCCTGGGAAAGTCACTAATCACATGCTTCTGTTGTATAGGTGTAATGACACATTTATTTTATTCTATTAAAACATTTGATCGCCCGCCACTCCTGCCAAAAGTCAGCTCAGGGCAGCTTATAATGTATAAAAGTATAAAAACACATACAAATACACAAAAAGCAACATGAAGCATCTAAAATAGGGGGAAGAGAGATAAAAGGGGGAAACATCCCCCTGGGAAAAGAGCAGGGAGGAAAAAATATCCCACCCTTACCACCACCCCATAAAAATAAACCCCACCTTCACCCATTTCCCTCACCAAAGGCCGGGCGGAACAGCCAGGTCTTGCATTGATGTCAAAAAGAGAAGAGGTCCAGGGTCATCCAGGTCTCTGCCAGAATGCCCTCTCCATAGTCACCCCCTCGGATGCCTGGCGGACTTTGAGAAGGGTGCTCTCAGTCAGCCGCAGGAGCCAATCCAGAGCATGGAGAGTGAGGCGATCCCGCAGATATATGGGAGTTACACATGTAACGTACACATCAGATATTCACAATTGGAGCTTAAACAAAGTGGGTTTTTTTGTAATCTCTGGGTAATTTCAGATGTAACGATACCACGGTCAACCACAGTGAATCCCCTGTGGTGGCTGTTGGTCCCGTTATGTCTATTTGCTTCCCGCCAGATGTTCATCCCAGTGAATCACTGGTGGGAATCACAATGACCACAGTTCTGGACCTCCGGCCACCCGGAGGTCAAGAATCATGGTGGGATCGGGCCCCAACTGTGGTTGGATTGGCCACGATCTGGGATGGGACACATGCAACGTATGTTACCTGCAGCCCGACCGGATTGTGGTCCCGACCACATGACGGGATCGGGCACAGCGGCCAGATTGGCTGCCTCGCCTGCCCTGCTCCCAGAGGACAGGCGGCTGGGGGAGCACAGGGGTGCGGGGTTGTGCAGTCGCACATCATGCCGCGCTGCCCCATCCCCTATAGGAATCAGGTCAGCACATCTAAGGGCTGGCCGGCCTGATTCCTGACCAGGATCCGAAATGGATCCCGGTCCGTGGTTCAGCATGGCGGGCCTGGCGGCTTGGTACATCTGAAATTACCCTCTGTATATTATTTGCACTTTGAGTACTATTTTTATTGTATCTATTCTGATAAGGGGTTATTTGGTTTTTTTTAAAATGTGGTTCTATGCTGTGGGGTTTTGTTTTTTTTGGTTTTTTAAAAAAATGTTTTAATATTGTTAGCCATCCTGAGCTGCCTGAGGCAGGAGGGGTGGGGTATCAAGTGTTTTAAATAAATAAATATCCAAATGATATTTGCTACTGAAACGGGCATTATATCTGCTTATTCGGGTATTCCATTATAGTTATATAATTTTGTTTATTTCAGTTCAGTTATTTTGTTATTTTGGTTCTTTGGGGTGTTAACAAATGTGATGGTGGCCCACTTATGCCCGCTGACACCAACACATGTGTTTGCTGTGCTTCCAGAAGTTGGCCCCGGATTTCTTCCAGGTGTGTCAGTGGTGAGCCCAGGCTGTGATCCTGGAGACCTCCAGGATCACAGCCTGGGCTACTGTCCACCTGACTAGGCCAGAGTGGACTACAGCAGGCTACTCGTGTGTTGTGTAGTCTGTGGCAGCCCACTCTGGATCGGGTCTGCAATGGCCATCATTATAGGCTGCCATGGCTGCCGGTCATGGCAGGGTTTATGCAAAATGCAGGGGTCGGGCCAGGTGGTGGCACATTCATGTGACTCCCTGCCATCCAAGGTGCGGGAATATTTTTTCCGTGGCTGGACCTGGTTGGGGCCATGTTGGCAGCATGTTCCTGAGCTTGGTTGGGTCAGGCCACCTCCCTCCCAGTGTAACATGTGGCAACACCCTTTGTTTTGTATTCTGTCCACACAATATCATAAATAATGCCAAAATGAAGTTACCAAACAGTGAACTAATCAAAACAAAATAACAAAAATGTCTGAAATGAAATAACCAAAATAATGAAAATGAAACATCCAGAACAGATATCTGACAAAATGCAAAATAATTGCGGTTATTATCCTCTTTGTCAGTTACGGCTAGAGCAAATTTGATGTGTTTATTCATTTGCATAAATATTTTTGTTTCAGCTCTAACCACAACTAAGTATCTTGCACTGGAGAGAAATACCACAAGGAGATGTCAGCCGTGAGAGCACAATGTTGCTGCAAAGAACAAAGGTAACCCACTGTGAGAATGATTTCAAGTGGAATATTACCCAAACAAAATAATAGTAATAAAAAATCTTTAATAGTAATAAAAAATAGTAATAATAATAAAAATAAATCTTTCAAGTGGAATATTTCCCAAACAAAATAATAGTAGTAACAATTATTATTTTTTACATTAGATTTTCATACCACCATGCACATGACCATGTCTTCCCTTAGTATAAGAAATGAAATTGCTTGTTTATTTGACCTCATTGTTCGGTCTTTTGTTTTCTTTTTAACAGGAATGCCTTTGTGTTCAGAATAGAATGGCTGTTGATTCTGAAGCCCTGCTAAGTCTTTATGTTTGAAAAGAAATAGCTCCCTTAATGTTTCCAAGTGAACCCTCTTCACCGCAGTAGGTTTTTATTTCAATTATCTTTTATTTGGATGAAATTATGTGGCAGGCATGTAAAATGCTTATTTGGAGACACAGGAGTCCTTACGGCAGTTTTAACATGCAGAATTTGTGCCCCCCCTTTTGGGTCCTTGAATTGCAGGATAGACAAACTGGTCAGTACAATCCAGTACAGAAAAGCTGTATAAAAAATTACTGAACATGCGCAAATGGCTGCCAGACCGTTCTGCACACCCTTTTCCAAAACGGCACTGGACACATTGGCATCTTTTTGGAACAAGGTCACACATGTGAAGAACAACCCTGGTGGTCATTTTACAATGTGCAGTGATTTTTTAAAAACATTACACTATTTTTTATTAAATTAAAGGGAAAGAAAAACTGAAAATGAAGGAAAGCAAACCTATGTCATTTTTCTTATTAATTCATTTTCAGAACATTAGTTTCTAAAATGAATAGGGCTCCATTAGTTTTAGTAACTAATAAAAATGAAACAAATTGCACATCCCTATAGATCCCTCACTGTGGAACGTTCAGTCATCTTTTAGATATACTGGAAAAAAGCAAGTCTGTGCCTTCAAGACAAGGGCCATGACCTTGAAGTTGACTCTGTATTCCATAGGAAGGCAGTGTACGGAGGGGGGGTGGGGAAGCTGAGCTGGTATGAAGTGTTTGTGGTAGCTAATGCTACAGGCGAGACGCACTGTCGATCTTTGAACTGGAGTTCCTTATGGACTAATGATTCCATACCTAAACACACTGCCTTGCTTTAGTCCAAATTAGAGGTTTATTTTATTTTATTTTGATTTTTGATGTATTTTTGAGGGCTCAGGGAAATTTACAATATAGTATTTATATAATAATACTTCTTAGAATACAGGAGAAAAAAACTTATAAAAATATAGATTGTATAAAATCCCCCAATTAAAACCAATCCCAATCCCTGCCTGCTAAGGCCTGTGCAAATAAATAGGTCTTTCATTCTTTCCAGAAAATGCTCAGGTTTGGGCTTTTGGCAAACTTAAAGAGGAAGTTAGCCAACTAAACAACTGAGATTAAGTGATAATCTCCCAAGGATAGAATTTTAGACTATCTGCATGGTTCAAACAACATGGTATTAAACAAGAAATAAAAGCTGGCTCACCTAGAGGGAACAAGGGCAGCAAAAAATGCTAAGAGGAGTGAAATGATAAATTGATTGATTGTATGTGAGCAACTGCCAGCTGCAAGGGTTAAATGCTTTCTAGTTTACCAAGGCTATGAAAAACCTGTAGTCAATACAAGCGCAGAAATACTGTAGGAATTCCCTCTTCGCAGCCACCCGTTGGCGGCGAAGACCGAGTTGTCGCGCCCCAGCAGGGACGCAAATAGCACTGCCCTTACCGGGGGAGGTGCTCTCCGTGAGCACTGCCTCGTTCCATCCCCGGTTTTTTCATTCATTGCAAACCCTGCGGCAGTGTGTGCGCCGCGGGGTGAAAGTCAGCAAGCCCGCATGGTGGGAAGATGTGGTTCCAGCGAGGGTTGCTAGGCGACCCTCGCTGGGGACAGCGCGAAGAACGTGAGGTTGATTGGTGCACCGCCTGAAAGGGGCGGTACACAGAACGAACTCCCCCGCTCGCCTCTTCAGTCAGGAGGCAGCGGGAAGCCGAGCAGCACCCTCCCACCCGCCCCGTGAAACACTGTGGCTTCGCGGTCGCTTAGTAGGGCCAGGAAGGAATTTTTTGGCGAACCACATTATTGGGCATATTGGTGGTTCGTCTTTTTCGCCTTCCTCATAGTGTTTGGGGATATTTGGCTGATTGGAATTTGTCCCGTGGAATTTTGTTATTGCTGCTATTTGATTGACGTTTGTCGCACTCTGCAGGGGTCCAGCACCTGAGTTAGGTAGGTTAGAAGATTAATTGGGCATCTCCTTAAGAGATGAGGGAGTGATACCAGCCGCAAATGTCGGGTATGGCTAGCGGCGGAGTCAACCCCTTGGGAGAAGTGCCGCGAGGGCTGTAGGGACACGTACTGTTCCCGGCTTAATGGCACTATCCTCCTTCCTACGGCCTATACGGGCCATGGTCCCCCTCCCCACGACTGCGGTTTTGGGAGGGGGAGACGTTCAGAACAGTTAAAGAGGGATTGGTACCCGATGGGATATCGGGCCAACCCCCATGTTGTGTTCATGTGTTTAATATGGGTGCTGGACCCAATTCACCTGAGCGAATTGCCCCCCATCATTACAATTCAGACAAACAATCTGTTGTAAATAAAGAGTGCAGCCATTTTGAATTCCAACTATACTGTGTCGTGTCTCATTTTGGGAACAAGGGTGCGTCGACAACACTGGGTGTTTTTACATACACATTTTTCCTGCACGTTTGTTGTTACATCCTGAACTTTCTGTGTGTCTGAATCACTCACCCAGATCTTAAACATCTGGCTCTTTGAACTTCTGCATAGAACTTCTCCCGGAACGTTTGTTTGTAAAAAGTTCTCCTGGCAAACTGATTTGCTCCAGGCAGCTTTGGTCACTTGGTTTCCATGGCAGCCTGTCATGTCTACAGCTTAGGCTGCCTCAGAGCAGTGTGTGTGTGAAGAATGCATCCAGAATTTACTTGTGGACTTGTAAACCCAGAAGATTGAAAAATCCGGAACTTTAAGGTGTGTGTAAAAATGCCCAATGACAGCTCACACAAATGTTTGTGATTCAGCCAATTTTGATACCTTGAGAAGACAGCTGCTTTTGCCTTGGTAGATTGCCATGCAAAAGTGGAAAGTCAAGCTCATTCATTTTCTTCACCTTCCTGCATAACAAAAATATAATGAATACCCTAGGAAAGCCCTTCAACAATGGGATCTTAAATGGAATCTTCCAAAAGGAAAATACATCCAACCAGCGATTCTGAAGCAACAGTGATTTCAGCTTTTACTAAACTAAGTTGAAAATGTTAGCTCTGAACACTCCCAACAAGCTTCATCGTATGTGCTAGGACCCATTGCATAGAATCCTATTGACATGTGGGCAATATATAATAATATATTGGTGCAAAAAAGCTATGAACTGAATTGGTGCTCAAGGAAAGTGAAATTTCCTTAGCAATGACACAAGAAATAGGGTTTAATTTAATGCAAATGGCTACGGGAAAGAGATTTTATTTCTAATATTTGGAATGAATGGCTCAGCAACTCATGTAAATGAAAATGTATGTGGGCTCTACTCATGACAAGGACAACGTGCTGAATACCGCATTGGAATCTAGAGAACCAGGGCCCAACCAAGAGTTAGTGTCAAGACTAGACTTGAAACTAATAAGTGAAAAAAGCAGGTATACAGGTATAATGTTCACCCCTCCTCTCCTCCCTCTTAATCTTTGCGTCCAAACCAAACTCTTTGTCTTCACCTTGGCCCTTTTTACATGGACTGGTAAGGAGCCACGGTGCATGGGGGATGAGTGGGTGCCGCAGCGGGTGTGGGGTGTGTGGGTGGCCCACCCACCTCCACCCATCTGCATGCACAGAGGCACCTCCATTGCCTCCAATGACTCTGCATGAGGGATCGGTGAAGGTGGATGGAGTGTGCAAGCACCCTCACCCACCAGCTGTGGCAGTCAGATGGATGCCCCTCCCTGCCCATGCAATCGCATATGTGTGTGTGTAGGGGGAGTCATGTAAAAAGGGCCATTGAAGGGTCTCTATACATGGCCTTCCTCCTTATTATGTTTCTGCTCTTATTTCCCACTATGTTCCTTGCTGCAGTGGTGTAGCTACCATAAAAAGAGGGGACTCACTTGTGTCTGGACTCTGGACGATGTGGGGGCACTTTGCAAGCAATCTCAGTGCTGCTAGCAAATTTTCAAAGGGGGAGGGAGCAGGGCCAGCACAACGCCCCCAACCCACTCAGAACATTTCCAAGCAATGCTCAGGATGCTTACAAAGGGCCCTGCCAAGAAGGAAGTTTTCATAGGGTGAAAACATATGTGATATTGGTCCACTATGCCCCAGGACCCACTGCACATCTGTTTTCCCTGCTGGCCCGCCACTGCCCTGGTGTGGGTAGGCAGTTGGCCCTGAACAAGTCCTCCAGATGATCCTGGTTGCTCATTCCGGACCATGGGTGGCCCATGTAGGCCAATGCGTGCCACAGTGGACAAACGTGTCCTTATCCAATTCAGAAGTCTTTTTAAATTTATTTTATTTATTTTATTTTATAAAAGATTTCTATCCCGCCCCTCCTGCCCACAGGGCAGCCCGGGGCGGTGAACAACAAGATAAAAACAGTAAAACAGTAAAACAATTTTAAAAGTTAAAAATTCCTGTAAGCAGGGGAAAACAGCCCCCCAACCCCCCTACTCCCCCCCCTCGCCAAAAGACTGATGGAAAAGCCAGGTCTTACATAATCATCAAAATGACAGGAGAGCGGGGGCCAACTGAGCCTACTCTGGGAGCAAATTCTGCAGCACAGGGGCAGCCACCGAAAAAGACCTAACATTGGTGGCCACCCACCTTACTCGGGTAACCGCCAAAAAGGCTCGCACGGACGATCTCAAGGGTCTCACGGGCACATGGGGAGTGAGGCGGTCCCGCAGATAAGCAGGCCCCAGGCCATGAAGGACTTTAAAGGTTAAAACCAGCACCTTGAACTTAACCTGGTGCTTTATAGGCAGTCAGTGCAGAGCCTGGAGCACAGGTGTCATGTGTTCCCTGCAGCCCACCCCCATAATGAGACGGGCCGCGGCATTCTGCACCAGCTGCAGCCTCCGGACCAACTTCTCGGGCAGCCCCACGTAGAGCACATTGCAGTAATCCATCGTCAAGGTGATGAAGGCATGAATGACAGTGGCAAGGTCATAGTCTGAGAGATACGGTCGAAGCCACCGGACAAGATGTAACTTCCAAAACGTACTCCCTGCCACAGCCACAACCTGAGATTCCAAGCTGAGCCATGAATTGAGGAACACATCCAAACTCCGCACTTGAGATACCATGGGAGGGCGAAGCCCCCCAACAAGAGGAGATTCAATGACCCCCAGACCCCCCCAAGCCCTCACCCACCAACTCACCTCCATCTTGTCAGGATTCAATTGCAGATGGCTCAACCTCATTCAAGCCCACACAGCTGACAAGCACTGGGAAAATAAGGAGACTGCATGGCCTGGGTTGATGGAAAAAGAGAGGTAGATCTGAGTGTTATCAGCATACTGATGACACTGCATGCCCTGAAACCCTTTCACAACCTCCCCTAACAGCTGCATATAGATATTAAACAAGAGGGGGGACAGAATAGCACCCTGCGGGACTCCACATGCGAGGTCCCAGGGGGAAGACTTACAGTTCCCCAAGATCACCCGGTGAGTTCTCCCGGCCAGGAATGAACGAAACCAGTCCAAGACCATTCCGTCAATCCCAGCACGGTCCCACAGGTGAGTCACAACACCTCATGATCGACTGTGTCGAATGCAACCGAAAGGTCTAGCAGGACCAAGGCCACCAATGCAGTCTCCGTACAATACCCAGGCCGAAAACCAGACTGAAAGGGGTCAAGAAAACCAGTGCGGTCCAGATGTTCCTGGAGCTGCTGTGCCACAGCCTGTTCAATAACCATCCCTAAAAAGGGGAGGTTAGAGACTGGCTGATAACTCGCAGGAGCATCAGTGTCAAGAGATGGTTTCTTGAGCAGGGGCCTAACCACAGCCTCTTTCAGGCAGTCAGGCACCCTGCCCTCCCGAAGGGCAGCAACGGCTGTAATGTCTTCTGGCTGGCTTTCACTAACCAGGACTGGCATGGATCTTGTTCACAAGTAGTGGCACAAACAGATCCCAACAAGGACTCCACACAGCAGGCGACACCATCTGAAACTGATCCCACAAAACAGGACAGGACGGGGCATCCATAGCCCCAAGATGATCCTCTGCAATAACTGTGGTACCGAAATCATGGCAGATGCAGAGAGTGTAAGGAAGTGTAAGGACCCTTGGATGATTAGGGTTGAGGCGTTTCTTGCGAGGTCAGGGATGACCAAGGGATATTTATCCCACAAGCCAATGGGTACCATCAAGAAAGAAATCCTGATGAGGATTGGTGACATTGAAAGGCAGACCGAGATAGGGCATATAAACTCTTCAGGGCATATGCGAGTGCATCTCAACTGGATGCTGGACTTGGGGAAAATGGCCCATTATTTAGTATCCCCTATTTCTCTGAAAGCTAAACGGCTATTGTTTCAGGCTCGTGTCAATTCCTTCCCTTCTAGTGTTCTAGAGGGATGGTTTCGGGGTAGTCCTTTCCTTGAAAGGCTTTGCCCCTTCAACTTTGTGACAGAGACGGTGGAGCATATCGTCCTTTTTTGCCACCTGTATGACACCCCTAGAAACCGGTGGTTTGCCCCCCATACACAAAGATTTCCTGGTAGATCAGCGGGCACTCTCTTGGGGCTACTGATAAACAGCCTGGATCCTCAAATTATCCATGATGTTGCTGCTTTTCTACTCCAGGTGGTGCACATCAGGTCCAGATTTCTGGAATTTAAACCTATTAATGATATTCTTTAGAGGATGGGGCAAGTTTAATAAGAGTCAATAAATTTGAGCTGACCCTAGTAGCCCTAAATTTAGATTAGTGCCAAGACTAAATCAGTGCTTTAGTTAAGGTTATGTGCATGTATATGTTTTATTCTTTAGATTAAATTATAATGTATATGCATTTTTGTTTTGATGAAACTGTTTGTTTGTAGGGGTTTCCTCAAAAGCAATGGCCTATGGCCCCGCTTATAATAAACTGAAACTGGCAGATGCAAGCGATCTTATCTACAAAGTACTCAAACAGGTCACAGCAGTCACTGCTCCAATTCCAGGTGGAGGCAGGCAGGACTGATCAAACCTTTCACCACCTGGAAAAGCTCCGCTGGATGTGACTTTGCAGATGCAATGAGGGCAGCAAAGAACTGCTTCTTTGCTGCCTGCACCGCCTCAGCATAGGCCTTTAAACTGCTCTTATGCTGTGATCGATCATAAGCGTCACGAGTCCGGCACCACCATCACTCTAACCACCTGCTCTCCCGCTTCAAACACCGCAGGCCCTCAGTAAACCAAGGAGACCTGCGGGAGACTCAGAAGGGCAGCAGACACCTGGGAGCCACTCTGTCAATGGTCTCAGTCAACAAGGTGCTCCAGAAGGCTACGAGATCATCGACAGAGCAAGTGTCAAGGTCCAGGAGAAACTCCCCCAGAACATTCCGGAAATGGTCCATAAGTCTCCGGGGGCAGGACAATCTAATAGGTCCTGCACCCTGCTGGGGGCTGGCATGTGCCAGGATGCATGCCTTAAGGAGGTAATGGTCA
This sequence comes from Sphenodon punctatus, assembly GCA_003113815.1. Lineage (NCBI taxonomy): Eukaryota > Metazoa > Chordata > Lepidosauria > Sphenodontia > Sphenodontidae > Sphenodon > Sphenodon punctatus. The sequence continues at coordinate 764,777 of QEPC01014130.1, read as the reverse complement.
GACCATGACAGGAAATCCACCCCCCTGACTCCTTCTAACTGACCCCTTGCCTCAAGCCTGGTGCAGAAAACTAAATCCAGTGTATGTCCCTCCTCACGTGTGGGGCCACAGATGATTTGGGACAGGCCCATTGTTGTAATGGAGGCCATGAACTCGTGCCTCACTCCTCCAAAATCGGCCTCTGTCACCGACGGGCAGCTCTCCCTCCGGAGGGTTGCCCCTGCTCACGCTAGGGGTTCCTCCCCACTCCCCCCACCTCCCTCTCTTGCCACTAGAGGGAGGCTGCTAACCCCCACACCACACCCAACCCCAACCCACTACCCAATTTTTTAAACCCTCCACTCACAATTCCCCACACAATAAACACACACACACACACACCTCAGTCTAGTATCTTCACCTCCCTGCTCCCAACCAAGCGGGGGGGGGGAGGGAGAGGCAAGGGTGCACTCCGGCCAGCTATAACTGTTCAGGGGCCGCTGTACAGAGTGCAGATCATATAAGTGATGGCCGCCTCCACCCACAAACACCCCGCCAACGAGTCTTCGCCCTTTGGTGTGTGGGGAATTAAGGAGGAGGGAGAGGGCGAGCGGAGCCCTGGGAAGGGGGGCACACACAGGTACACACACCCACTCGCTCGAGCAATAGGCGACAGCAAGGCTCTGGTGGAAAAACAAGCCCTCAGGTTGGAATAGGGCTACCAGGATGGTGAGTCCCCAGCCTATCTCATCATTGGGCACGGGGGCAATCACAGACCTTAAGCGCTGCCACCTGCTCGCAATCACACAGGGCAACGGGAGGGGCTGGAGGCATGAGACACTTGGGGGTAGGGGGGTGCGGAGGGTCCCAGGAGGGGGGGAAGGGAGGATAGGACTTAGGCTCAGGGAATACACCCAGGCACCCGTGCTCCCCCCGAGGCCGCCGGAAGACACACTCACCTGAATCACGCTGTAATCCCAAGCACTCACCCACGCCCACTCACAAACAGTTCTCACTCGAATCAGTCACACACAATACGGGTAAATACACAAGCAATAGCACTTAGCACACAAGGGGCCAGTCTCACGGGCACATCAGGCTCCGATCACCAGCAGTGCATCTATCCCCTCAGCAGCCTTTTATCCTGTTCCCCCCCCAGGGCGTTGCTGTAGCCGTGCAGAGCGGCGCACATGAGGGGGCGTGGCAGGGTTAGGCGTGGCCTGCGTCCTGGCCCCGCCCCCGGGCGTCTCGGCCTGCCGCTGATGTGGTTCGCTGCGGGGAGGCGTGGCCTCTGGGCACTTCCAGAGAGAACGCGGAGCTGAGGGGGGTAGGTCGGGTGCGGCGGAGGGTGCGGGGGACTGGGGGAGCCGTGTTGCGTGGGCCGATGCCCCCGGGGTGGGGCTGCTGCGTCCCCTAGCCCCTGGTTTCCTTACATGGTGGCACCCATCGGCTGCCACCCAGAGGGCGCCACCCTCAGGGCAGCTCCCCTTTATGTTGTTACCTGGGGAAAGGAGGACAGAAGCAAACAGGTGTAGGCACTTTTCTAAAGGAATCTTTAAGCGATAAATTAGTTCCTTGCCACCTCTTTTTAGGAACACATCAAACAGATGTACCCACAAAATCAAAGTCCACAAAGGCAAGTAAGTCTGCACTGTCAGGATTGCACAACATGGATTTCCATACCTTTACACAGCAACCCCCAATGGGGATAGCAGATGTAGGCCATATCCAATGTCAGCATCACCGCCAAGAAAATGTTGTGCAAATGACCCCACCATTAAGTGCCTGTCACATTTCGCATGGTATAAGTGTTGGCCCCAAAGTTCCAGTTTACTTCAGTTTGGCCAAGGTTTTGATTGCTATTTTATATAAACTGGCCGCATGTGGTCAAAGGTTTGGCCACTTATTTTTAAGTGATATGTAAAATGTGAAGAAAAAATGTGTGTGTGTGTTGCTTGACCATTTCTTGTTAATGTTAATGGAGAGTCTTTCAGAGAAAACTGTATTCCTATATAAATATCTTTGTGTACCCATCAGCCCTTTGGTTTTGTGTACCCACATACAAAGGCACAAAACTAGTATGACTTGATTTCTGCAAATGACTACGGTGTATTTTATCCTTTCACAACCACAGACATGTGCTGTGTTCCTGAATGAAAAAAACCCACCAAATTCTGGCACAGTTGCCTAAGACAAATGAACAGCTAAGACGTACACAGATTTACAAGGTGTACAAAAGACACTTCTACACATGACTATGAGAATATGCCTGGAAAGCTCACATTTACATTTGTCCAGCACCCTGGAAAAAGACAAGCACACATATTGGAATTAAGTCCACATTTTGTATCTGAATTCAGTCAATCCAATTCAGGTTATCTGAGGATGGGCAATGCCCAGCCCCGGGTTCAGTAACACCAGGTAACAATAGTGGTGTGCATGTTGTTTTTGTTATTCCAATAATGATAACGAAAATTGTTGTTTTCATTATCATTATTGCAAGAACAAAAATGACAAAAAAATTAATGAAAATAGAAACAAAAACATTTTGTTTTTTAAATAAAGGAGAAAATTGAAAAATGTATTTCTGGCTATAATATTTTTGTTTCTTACTCAATTGTGATGAAAATGTACCCTCATTGGAGGGCATTATGTGTGTCAATCTTTGAAAAGTTTAGACAAAGGGAATTGATTTTAGAAGCAATTGAACGTTGTGATTTTAAGAAAAGCCCCATACACATTCATGACTACAACTTCTTTATCTTCAATCCAATTTACTTGACACCTCTGAATATTATGTCCCTCCACAAGTTTAACACTCCTGCCAATTTTCAGAATGACTGGATAAAGGGTCTGATGGTACAAGACATTAACCTGAAAATACAATTCCAGCTGTAACACTTTTGTGTTCCATCCTATTTACAAGACATTTGGCAGAAGTGTATCATACCTTCCCTGTTATCTCTGCCAAACTACAGGACAATGTGATAAAGGGAACCAATTTTATAAGCAACTGAAGTTGTCCCCTTGAAGACCATTATTCAGATAAATAGCAGCACATGCAGTGCCAGTCAGAGGCAGGCACCTGGCATGGCAAGGGGAAAGAGGCTGTAGGAGCGAGGATGTGGAACAACAAAAAAGATGACAGACACATTCACTGGCCAATTACTGTATGCTTTCAGCTTTACAGGACCAATCGGTAGTGGCTTTGAGGCAGACATAGGGTGTGGCCATCAGGAAGGCATAGCAGGAACATAACTGGGATAGCATGCCAGCAATCAGGAGACATAGTTTACACATCCAGGCTGGCCAATTATCATCACAATCGCATCCTGCAGCACTGTGACAGAGGACATGAGAGAATCTCTAACAGATGCTTCTGATTTTCCAGTAACAAGTGGGGGAGAGATGTTGGGACTTTCACAGCACAGAATGAGGATATTTTGTTGACATTTCTGCTGGCCAATTGGCATTACAAACTGATATTTTACCACAGTGACACATTAGACAATCCCTGGAATAGGCTCCTTCTCTGCATATGATGTGCAGGCATATAAAATTGGGACCCTTTATCACATATTTCTGATATTTGGCAAATATGATCTTAAAAGTGTGACATACAGTACTGCCAAAGTTCATGTACACTGGTTGGACTACAAAGATGTTACAATCAGACATACATTTATAAGTTAATTGCTTATACTACCAGGATCCTTTATGAAATCCTTCTGAAAGTTGGCAGAGGTAGTAAATATCACAAGGGGTCTAAACTTACCAAGTTTCATATACATTAAATGTGAGGTAAAGATGTTACAGCTAAGAATGTATATGAAGATTTTTGAAAAATAATATAATTCAACTGCTTATAAAATTGTATTCCTTTATTCAATCTTTTTGGAGTTTGGTACATTTAATGACTTCCATTTGTGCTACAATCTCTCCAAGCATCAGTCAAATATAATAAAAAAACAAAAATGTTACAGCCAAAAATGTGTTTTCCATTGAAACCAATGGAAAACCAAAACAAAAGCAAAAACGAAAATGACAATTTTATATTTATCAAAACAAAGATGATATATTTAAATAACAAAAAATGAAAATGAAAAGGATATGGGCCCCTGGTGCACACCTCTAAATAACAATTACACGCGGCCTGATGCACACCCATGTGCTGCCATTACTCTATGCTCTAGAAATTAGGACAATCCACCCCCTAGTTGCATGGGTGGGTAAGGGCAGGCACGTTGTATTACCCATAACACCAGGTAACCAAGAACAATTACAGGTGGCCGGAAGTACACATGTGCTGCCATTACTCTATGCCAGAGGTGGGGAACCTCAGGCCTGGGGGCCAAATGCGGCCCTTGGCAAGTTTTTATGTGGCCCCTTTCCAGTCAGGATCTGGAATCTGGATCCATTTTCTACCCCAAGCACTGAAAACCTGAGCTCATGATAATGGAGCCGAGAGGAGGGCATGGACACAAGGGTAGGGGATTGATCCATGGCACAGACCCATGATCTGGACCCCCCTTTTCTTGAATAAACCTGTTAAGCACCCCTGCCCCCAACCTCTATGTGGCCCTCGGAGCTCTTACTAATATGCAACATGGCCCCAGGACAGAAAAAATTCCCCACCTCTGTTCTATGCTCTACAAATTAGGACACTCTGCCCCCTAGAGGTATGGCTGGGTTGGGCAGGCATGTTGTATTACCCATAACACCAGGTAAACAACAACAATTTTGGGTGGTCTGATGTACACCCATCTACCACCATCACTCTATGCTCTACAAAGCACCTGGTTTGCTCTAGAAATTAGGTCACTATGTCATAGCCTCACAGCTGGATTGAGAAGGTGTGTTTTATTACTTGTGACTTTGAAGCACGTGAGGAGGCCATCATCCACCCGTCCACTGTCCTTGAGTGCAGAACTCAACGCTCCACCCTGGTGCAATGGCCGGAACGTAGCCGTGCGTGCTCTTGATTCAGCCATTGAACCCCATCTCATAGGGAGATGTCTTCTCCAAATGCTTAACTATTCCAAATAAACTTTCAAACACTTATCAGGACTACTGCAAGAGTGTGACAAATATGACAGTTTGCCCTCCAACCTAGACCCTATAATATTTCAATTAGTAGGCAATTATTTCCAGAAACATACTGTGAGGAAGAAACCCTCCCCCACCCCAAAAGCCCAGTTACCAGGATCCAAACAGTATCAAGAGAAACAATCCTTCCTGGCCCTTCAATCAGATGACCACCTATGCCAACAGTGCTGCACAGTAGGGTGGGTTGCTCCTCCTCTGGCTCTGTGCATCACACTGCCGATTGAACCCAGAGCAAAGGAAATGACACCTGCAAGTCTCAAGAGGTGAGGTTTTCTTCACGTACCCTCATGCGGTCCCTGGCAGCCACACAGCATCATGGGCTCCTGCCCTGAAGCACTCAGCAATGTCACAGTCACTCAGTAAGTTCTTGCTTATTCCTTTTATGGGGGGCCAGACAAAGCCCTTCACCCCTTCCAGCACTGCTTTAAGTAGGCGGAGGGGAGGGGGCAATTGCTGCTGCATTCACAAACCTACAGTTGGACAAAAGAGATGCCTATTTGTGCACATGTGCTGAACATTTCTGTGCCAGCAAATCTTCACTGGAAATGTGGATTGCATTTGGGCACAATTTTCAGAGCCCATGACCTAAATTATTCAGCTCTAGCCTCTGATATATTTGTGTTTCTTGCATACTGTTTTATGCAACAAATCTCATTCCCCAAAGCAAAGAATTATGAATTTACTAAAGGTTGGTAGTTTATCAATTCTCTTTTTACACACACACACACGCTTTATGTCTCTCTATACATGCGTATATAAAGAGGTTGGGGCCGTTCCCAAGCCCCATGGACTGGCACACGGTGCACACGCACATACGCACATGCAACACTGGCATAGGGCCCACACTCAAACCACATGACTGTGCATACATGGCAGCAGCCACAAGGGTTGAGACTGAGGCCAATATTGTGTGTCTAAGACAGGGGTGGGAAACCTTTTCTAGCCTGTACTGAATATTAGTACAAGCTCTGAGGGCCACATAGAGGTTGGGGATGTGGGTGATTAACAGGTTTATTCAAGAAAAGGAGGGCCCAGATCATGGATCTGTGCCATGGATGAGTCCCCTGCCCTGGTGTGCATGCCCTCCTCCCTGCTCCATTATCATGAGCTCAGTTTTTCAGTGCTTAGGGGTAGAGTACACAACAGGACATAATCCAAGGGCCAGATCCAGGAAGTGGAAAGGGGCCACATAAAAACTTGCCAAGGGGTGCATTTGACCCCCGGGGCCTGAGGTTCCCCTCCCCTGGTATAAGATATTATATTCCACAGTCAGCAAACATATGAATCTAAAATACTAAATATTTTGAGAGGGAAAAATCACCTGCAATTGGACATAATACTCCAAATGAAGAAATATTTTATATAAAATTCTTCAGCTTAACGTAGAACTCACGTAAGCTCCCAGGGCCTCGCCTCTCGTGTGTTAACATCCTGCATCCTACTCAAGCGACAGTTGTGTGACAAAATCAAGAAGAGGAAGTCAGACTTTGTTTCTTTTCAGTTGCTCTCTAGGTACGATTCAAAAGTAATGGATGGGTTCCAGCAGACAAAGAGATTCTTGGCCTCTTATGAGACTGGATTTCACAAGCCCTAATAATGGATTGTCATCTTTCCAATATCATCCCCCTGTTGGTCATACTCACCAAAGTCTGTGGATAATCTCACTCTCTTTATAATGATACTTGCTAGAGATCATGAGTAACAACTAACCCTGGTGAAATGTTTTTCCAACCTCTTCTGAAGTAACTGGTAAAATCCATTTAGCCTCTAAACTGTTGGTCTATTATTCGCCTATGGCCATAAATAACTAACTTTTGCTCCATTCACTGCCATCACTAAATCATTGCCAGTTATAGCTTGACCCTTCTGCTAGAACAGAGGTTCTGGATGTATGAAACATAAGAAATTAATTATGGGTACTTAGAGAACTAGGTCTTTGTCTCCTTTGTGTGCATCGCAATATCAGCTCAGGCATCAGTAGCGAATGCGATGCCATCTATCATCAATGTTTCAGTTATTTTACTTCCCAAAGGTCCCCTAATGAATGTTCCAGCAGTGTAGGATTACATTGCCTCATTCTGTAGGCTACCAAAGAGTAATATAAAATTAAGCACCTTAAGCAATGTTAGACAGCTGTGCTGCAAGAGGTTGGAAGTATGGCAGCTACAGCCTTATCATTTACAATATTTTAGACCACTGCATCAGTGTGGAAAATGAGAATTTTCAATGCTGTTTCACAAAACCTAACAGTAGTAACATTAATAGTTAACCTCACAGCCTCCCAGTAAGTTAAGAACATACAAACGTAAGTAATGCCAAACCAGTCATACCGACGGTCCACTGTGCCCAGCATCTTGTCTCCAACAATGACCAGCTTAGAAGTACACAACAGGGCATAATGGAGTGATCCAATACCAGCTATTTACTCCCAGCTTCTGAGTTCTGACACTCCACTGAACTAACAGTTATTTAGTTCACATTAGAGCTGATATGGGTAGAGTAGTGGATTGATTAGTTATGGTTATTTGCATTTTTGGACAGCCCTTTGAGTACCCAAGTAATATCTGCAACTGAAACAGGTACTCTCGTATTCGTTATTTCAGATATTCCTTTTCAGGATTTTTTTCACTTTTCTTTCTTTCTTTCTTTCTTTTTTTAGTTTTAGAGTTTTGGTTTGGTTCTTTCATGGGGCGATCAGAGTTCTTGTCATTTTGTTTTCCAGTTACATCACTTTTGGCAATAGCACATGCCAGTAGTGGCTGGTGGAGTTTTAAGCTGGTAGGCAAGGCCACAAGGGTCTTCCATTTCCCCCTGCTCCTCCTCCAAACCTTCACATTTCCTGAGGGATACATTCTTCACCAAAGCTGTGACCTGTTCAGAGGAGGAGAAAATGGGGGTCATGGTGGTGGTGGTGAACACACCAACAGGGGGAGAGGGGATCAATCTCACACCCCCACTCCACAGAAAAGATGATCTCTCTCTCGCTCTCTCTCACACACACACACACACACAGACACACACACAGACACACACAGAGTAAAGAAGATCTCTCTCACACACCCCAACCCAGTTGTACCTCTCTTTTTCAGCTGACCCAGACCCTGCTGTCTCGTTGCTATCCCAGTGTCTGGAGGTCGTGGCAGAGTGGATGCGGCAGAGCAGACTGAAGCTCAACCCCGACAAGACGGAGGTGATGGTGGTGGGGAGAGCGAGGGAGGTGTCGCCCCCCCCCCCCGATTGGGGGGGTTCGCCCTCCTATAGCTCAGCAGGTTCGGAGTCTGGGGGTGATACTGAACTCAGATCTCCGCCTGGATCTACAGGTGGAGGTGGTGGCAAAGGCGACCTTCCGCCAGTTATATCTGGTGCGGAGGCTGCATCCGTACATCTCCGAGCCAGACCTGGCCTCCCTCATCCATGCCTTCGTCACCTCGAGGCTGGACTACTGCAATGCACTCTACGTGGGGTTGCCCTTGCTCCTGGTTTGGAGGCTTCAGCTAGTGCAGAATGCAGCAGCCCTGCTCATGTCAGGGACAGGTCGTCGGGAGCACATAACACCTGTGCTCTGGACTCTGCACTGGTTGCCAATAGCATGCCGAGCTAGGTTCAAAGTATTGGTATTGATCTATAAGACCCTCCATGGTCTGGGCCCCTCATACCTCAGGGACCACCTCACCCTCCACGCCCCAGAGCGGCTTCTTCGATCTGCCAGAGATGCCTTCTTGGAGGTCCCCCATGTTAAGCGGGGGGCCACAATGGAGAGGGCATTCTCGGTGGCCAGGCCGCATCTTTGGAATTCCCTCCCGGAGGAAGCTTGCCTGGCCCCAAGCCTTTTAACATTCCGGCAGGCTTGTAAAACCTGGCTGTTTTCACCCAGGCCTGGGGGGGTGGGGTGGGGTTAGGGTTTTTAGCTCCACCCTACCCTTATTTTAATTTTTTTATATATTTGTCCTAACCCTGTTTAAAATTTGTGTTGTTTTTAAAGAATTGTTTTATTGAATTGTTTTTATTGGATTGTACATCGCCCCGAGATGCCATAGGCATATGGGGCGACTAAGAAATGTTTAAAATAAAATAATAACAACAACAACAACCACCCCCCCTCCAGGGGAAAAGAGGGGATCGGGATCTCTCTCATACACAGCCACATACACACCCAGGGGAGAAAGTGAAGTGGGTCAGTGAGTCGGTAAGCATCTCTCTCTCTCTCTCTCTCACACACACACACACACACACACACACACACACACAAAAATCTTTCTCATACAAAATCACCCATGGGGAAAAGGGGGCTCTCACACACGCACCTCTCTGTCACTCATTCAGATGAAAGGGGGAGGGGGGACAAGGAGAAAAGGCACGCACATACATGACTCTCTGACACACACACAGAAAACTCCCCAGGGTAAAAAAGGGGAGTGATGTCACTCTCTCACACAAACAAGGTTAAAGAGGGGGTGCCACTCACACACACACACACCCCATCATCATCTCCTCCTCCTCCCTGGGGAAAAAAGAGGATTAGGATCTCTCTCACACACACACTCCCCACCCCCGGGGGGGAAGGAGGAGGGCACACACAGCCCAATCCCCCCAGGGGAAGAGGGGTGGGGAGGGTCAGCATCGCTCTGCCATGAGAGAGGCTCCCCTGTGACAGTTTCCTACCAAGAAGGCATGAATTTTTCATGGGAAGTATCATGAGATATTCATACTCAGATAGGAAACCATCACAGGGTGGTTATGAACAGACAACTGGGTGTTTCCAGCAGTTGAAGTCCATCCCAGTCTCTGCACTTTGAGGGCTCTGCCTCACTCTCACTGCTGACAGTGACAGGGCTTATGAGACTAGGCTCAAGCCGGTTTCTTCTCCTCTAGGTGGGGGGCATTGGAAAAGGGGTTATATTGTATCTGCCTTCCCTGCCTTCCTTGGGCAAAGGACTTGCACAAGCAGCAGTACTCAGGTGCATCCTCAGTGAGAGAACAATAAAAGAGATGGGTAAATCATGCCCCTTTGTAGCGGTGTGCATGGCATTTTCATTATTACAGTAATGATAACAAACATTGTTGTTTTCATTATTGTTATTACAATATCAAAAATGACAAATAATAATAATGAAACAAAAATTAAATTTTGTTTTTGAAATAAAGGGAAAACCCTTAACATATTTCTGGCTGTAACTTTTTTGTTTCTTATTCAATTCTGATAAAACATGGGGAGGGTGTACCCCGAATGGAGGGCACTATGTGTACCAATTTGTGAAATGATTAGGTAAAGGAAACCAATTTTTAGAAGCAATTGAATGTTGTGATGGTCAGAAAAGCTCCATACACATTCATGGCTACAACTTCTTTATCTTGCATCTAATTTGCATTACACCTGTGAATATTATGTCCCTCCATAAGTCTAATACTCCTGCCAATTTTCAGAAAGAGTGGATAAAGGGTCCTGATGGTATAAGACATTAACTTGAAAATACATTTCCAGTTGTATCATACGTATATTCCATCCTATTTAAAAGGTATTTGGCAGGAATGTATCACATAACTTCACTGTCATCTCTGCCAAACTACAGAACAATTTGATAAAGAGACCCAATTTTATAAGCAATAGATGGTGTCCCTGTGAAGACCATTATTCAGATAAATAGCAGCACATGCAGTGCCAGTCAGAGGCAGGCACCTTCCATGGAGGGGGAGTTAGATTGTAGGAGGGAGGATGTGGAGCAAACCAAAAGGCTGACAGACACATTCACTAGCCAATTACTGCATGCTTCCAGCTTTACAGGACCAATTGGTAGTGGCTTCAAGGCAGGCATAGGGACAGCTCTGAGGTGGACATAAAGGACATAACTGGGACTTTGGGGATAGCATACCAGCAATCAGGAGACATCGTTTACACATCCAGGCTGGTCAATTATTATCACAATCACATCCTGCAGCACTGTGACAGAGGACATAAGAGAATCTGTATTGCCTCTTTCCTAAACAGATGCTTCTGACTTTCCAGTAATAAGTGGGGGAGAGATGTTGGGATGGTCACAACACAGAATAAGGATATTTGGTTGACCTTTCTTCTGGCCAATTGGCATCACCAACCGATCTTATACCACAGTGACATGTAAGAGAATCCCTGGCATAGGCTCCTTCTCTGCATATGCTATGCAGGCAAATAAAATTGGGACTCTTTATCACAAATTTCTGATATGTGGCAGAGATGATAATGAAATGATAATGAAAGTGTTATATACAGCCCTGCCAAATTTCATGTACACTGGTTGGACTACAAAGATGTTAGTCAGATATACATTTATATGTTAATTGATTATACCACCAGGACCCTTTATCCAATACTTCTGAAAGTTGGCAAAGAAAGTAAATATGGTAAGGGGTATAAACCTGCAAAGTGTCCTATACATTAGATATGAGGCAAAGGGGTTACAGCTAAGAATGTATATGAATATATATGAAGAATTTTGCAAAATAAATTAATCCAGTTGCTTCTAAAATTGGATTCCTTTACTCAATCCTTGTGAAATTTGATACACTTAATGCCATTCATTGGAGGTATATGCAGCCCACGTTTCAGCCAAGTATAGTGAAAAACAACAAAGGTACAGCCAAAAATGTGTTTTCCATTGAAATCAATGAAAATGAAAGCCAAAACGAAATGGGGGGGGCTGAAGCTTCCAGAGCCCCCCCCCCCCCGTGAATCCACCCAAGATCACTGAAAACAGCCCCACAGGGAGAGGAAGGCACAGTGAGACTGGCTACATGGCTGGTAGAGTTACTCCTTGGGGAGCCATCCTCCACCCCCGAGTCTCCGCCTGTAAGCCAAGCCTGATTCCCACAACTCTGAGAAGAGGGAGCCACTTAACTCAGAGGCTCCACAGTTTGGAGAAGGCAGTCAAGTGGGAGGATGTCAGGTCCCCAGCCACAACAGGGAGCTTGAGGGGCTTCCATTCTGCTATTAGCTGAAGGTGGCATGGATCAGCAACCTCAGATCTCTGTAATTGGCTGGTTCCCTCAATAGGAACCAAAGCCTCTGCACTCCATCCTTGCCTCCAAGCCCTCCTCTATGTTGTAGTGAGGCTGTGTGAGATTGGGGGTGAGCCTGAATGCCCTCTAGTGAGCCATTACAGGAACACTAGAACTTCACTCCCTCACCCCTCAGACACAGAAGACAGATGAGCAGTATGGAGGTAGTTGGGGTGAGGGCAATAGAAAGAGGACAATGGCAAACCTTCCCGTAATTGTTCAGCCGCCACTGGCACATGAAAAATAATGCAACTATTGCCAAAATGGTTGCTTTTCCATGAACATGGAAGTGCTCAATCTTGGATCAAGACTGGGGGTGCAACCCCTTGTCTTCGCACTTGCTTCTACTCCCAAGTACATTTTAAACAGATGCGGTGGCAGCCAGGTTCCACAATCTGTCCACACGGTACCCCTCCCTATGGCAATGCCAGGGCACCCCTGGACCAAGAGCAGGACTGCAGCAGGCATCTTCCAAGAAAATTGATGGACTCTGACAACTGCCCAGGAGTTGGGCTGCCCACTCTGCTGGCAGTAATCTGGGTTGTTCCAGAGCAGTGCCAGTGTGGGGAAGCCCCGGAGCAGGGACAGCCTGCCCCACCTCTGCTCTGTGGGTCACCTTTAAATGGATGGCCCACCCAGGGGTGAGATGGAGAAGAGGCAGGACAGCTGTCCATGTGAAGACACCCAAGGTTGTAACCAAAATACCAAAACTGAAATGAACTCTAAAAAACAACTCAAAATAACCTAAACGGATAGCAAAAATGTGTATCGGTTGTTACATGAACCACCATTTTTGGTTCGAGTAGAGTATTTAACCATTGGGATACCCGTTTCAGCTTGGCATTATTCCCATTATGCTGCTGGAGAACTGAAGCTTAGAGGTAATAATTAGGGGTGGGAATTCAGATTTGCATTAATCAATAACTGCTCTTCGCAGGCAGTTACAGATTAATCTGTACTGAACCACAACAGTGTGCAAGACTCCCAGTGGGAAAGACCTCCATTAGGGGAGATGCTTTTAGTTTGTATGGGTTTTTAGTTATGTATTTTATATATTTTATATTTGTATGTATTTCTGTTTATGTATTTATTGTGAGCTTCCCTGAACCACAGGGGATAGGATGCAATATAAATCTCTATAAGTAAAATAAATAGCGGTCTGTGACTGGCCACCATGGTTGGCCATCATGGTGGAAAGGAGGGCGGGGCACTAGGCACAGCATGGGTGTGGGGGTAGGACCACTCCCTGGCCAGGGTCACAATTGGTCAGTTCTCTGATCCTGACCCCAACCATGTCAGCGGTGTGGCAGTGACCTGACCTGGCTAGGGTCACCAACATTGCACTGTCACTTGGAGCCGTCTGATGTTTAATCCTGACAAGACAGAGGTGATGCTTCTGGGGGGGTGCCAGGGGAGTGGTGGCCCTCATCATAGATGGAGTCCACCCTCCACTGGTACCTCAGATCCATGGTCTGGGGGTGCGCCTGGACCCACAGCTCTGGCTGGATGCCTTGGTGACAGTTATGGCGAAGGGTGCGTTTTTGCCAATTACATCTGGTGCGATGGCTTAAGCCGTATGTCTCAGATGCAGACCTGGCTACTATCATCCATGCATTTTTCACCTCAAGATTAGATTATTGTAACGTGCTCTAAATGGGGTTACACTTGGTGACAGTTCTGAAGCTACAGCTAGTGCAGAATGGACCCTTCGCCACAACTTAGGGGGACGGGTTGTCATGAGCATGTTACACCAGTGCTCCGTTCTCTGCACTGGTTGGCAGTAGTTTTCCAGGCCCAATTCAAGGTGTTGGTTTTGACCTTTAAAGCCCTAAATGGTCTGGCCCCCACCTACCTGCAGAATCACCTCACTCCCAGGGTCTTGGATCGACCCCTGCAGTCAGCCTGGGGCACCCTCCTTGAGGTCCCCCCCTGGTTTCCCAGGTGGCGATGAGGAGGAGGGCGTTCTCAGTGGCTGCACCGCAGCTGTGGAACTCCCTCCTAGTGGAGGTCCAACTGGCCCTTGACCTCCCCTCTTTCCGACAACATTGGGTGATTTCAGACATTACAAGATCACGCTCAACCACAGTGAGCCACGGTCAATCCCGCGGCGGGGCCAAAGCGCCCTGCATGTCTGTTCGGCAGCCACCAGATGTTCACCACAGTCAATACTCACATGTGGTCAAAATCAACCACGCTTCCGGAGCTCTGGCCCGGACCATCTCCGAAAGCGTGGTCAAAGAGATTCCCAACGGGAAACAAAAAAAAGTAATAACTGAACAGCAACCACCGGCCGGAACCAAAGACAATGATTCCCAGCCAGGGAGAAAGCACGCAGCATCACTGCCAGGCAACCAGCAACAACACAGACCGGGGAGGGAGATTTAAAGGGCACACGGCAGCAGCTGGGACGAGCCGCCCTGGAGCCTTCTGGGTGCTTTGACCACGGCCCGGCCTGGGATCGGCGTAATGTCTGTTGCGCTGCCCCGGGCCGTGGTCCGGTGGTCCGATTCCCTGCCGTGGTCCCAGTCCCATTATGTCTGTTCGGGGCTTTCCGTGACCACGGGGGGTGGTTGATCTGTTCACCCCCGCCGGGAATCCACTATGGTGAATCAGGACCACGTAATGTCTGAAATCACCCATTATGAGACCTGGCTGTTCCCCTGGATCTTTGGTGAGGGAAACGGGTGAAGTTAGGTTGGTTATGGGGGGATACTTTTGTTTTTTTGTTTTGTTTTTAGCTTTACTGTTGGTTGTTTTAATGTTTTTATGCTGCTGTATTTTAAAATGTTGTGAACTGCCCTGACCTGTGAAGGCAGGAGGGGGCAGCAAAAACCCCTCTAATAAAACAAATAAACAAACAACAAATGTGCATGTGTAAAATGGCCACTGGATCATTCTGTGCATGTGCACCCTTTTTCAAAATGGCAGTACCAGCATCACCGCCATTTTGGAAAAGTCAGTCTGAACATGCACAGTTGCCATTTTGCACATGCACACACTGGCTGCCATTTTCCAAAATGGCAGTGATACTGCCCCCTAACTAACAAAAAAGCTACTACATCCACAACTAAAAATATATGAAAAATACATATATTTATGACACACATTTATGTATGTCTTAATCTTATCTATAAATGAGGTAATATCTGCATACAATCTAAAAACAAGAATGTGTAAAAACTTATGCATAAAAAAATATAAAGACAATTATTTTTTTCTTTCTTTTTTCCATTTAATTAATACCCCGCACTCTCTCCCGCAGAACTCGAGGCGGCTTGATTATCAATCAAACCCTACGCATTTTGGGTTATGCACCCTTCCTCAGGGGAATCATTTAAATATATAATGGTGTCCCATTGAAAAAGAACTGCAAGGTTCACAAATAAGGAGTTGCATACAGTCTTGAGAATTTCTTTCTGAAGTACACTCTATATGAGTTTATTCTCCCACAGCTTTACAAGCCTGTTCATCTATGTATTGTAGATTCCAAGCAACTGGCTTTCTTAGAAACAACTGCCCCCACCATTTTGGAAAATGGGTGTGCATGCACAGAACCTTTTGCAAATATACAATGTTTTTTTTAATATTTTTATTTTTCTATTATTTTATTGATTTAACTATAGATTCATAACACGAATCTGTATTTAAATCCAGACATTGTGGAACCAAAATCCAAAAACGGAACCACACCACAGTTTCCTCTGGTGGACCTGCCCCTAGGTAATAATTTGGTAGCAGCTACCCTCTGAAGTCCATGACTACAGCAAGGTTTGAGCCCTAAGCCTCCCAGCTCCAAGTTCACTTCTTTATGCATTCAATCACACCATCTGTCATTCGCTGTGTCTTATCTGGGCACTTTTTATATTCTATCCATTACAATATCCATATTCTATTCAGCCAGCAACACATTTTCATAGATCACTTCCTTTCAGGAGCTATCAGTACTGAGAATACCACATGATTTTAACTTAGTACCATTTTATCTTGGGACTATTCCATAATCTTAAAATATTAACCATAAAATATTAGGGTTTATTTAAGTGCTGGTGAAAAATCTGATTCAAATATTTTTGACTGTACTAGCTAAGTAAAAAAAAAAAAAGTATTTTCCTTTATTTAATTCTGTTAATCCTTTCACCTTTAATAGAACTTTGTGTCAAATCAATTCCACCTTTAATTTTGACCAGTGTACTTTCATGCAACAGTTTCTAATATGCTGTGTTTCACTTTAATTAAATCTTCCATAGTCAAAAAACCTCTGGTTTACAAGAAGAGACTTTTGCAAATTCAATTACGCACTAAAAAGCATGAAAATTGCAAGTTAAGACTCCTGCCTTAACTTCCATGCCATATTAGCAGCAAAAACATTGTACAGTCTCACATATTATGCTCACTTACAGCTTAGACTTCATGTGCCCACACTTTGCCTTCGTCTTTCAGCCCCAATCCTCTTCCTCTGCAGGTTGGGGGCAGCACTAAAACTGGGGACAGGAGGGCATGAGCTGGCCCCTCACCCCCTTCATTTCCTCTTTAAGAAAGAGAGAACTTAGGAGTCCTAGTTCCTGCCCCTTCTTCCCATCTAATGTACTTGGTCCCAACCCTTTAACAGAGAACTTGGGACTTCTGGATTCTAGCCTTTCCAGACCATTCTAATCCAGTAGGCTGCACTCCTTTCACAGGCAACTCAATAGTCCTGGTTCCTAGTTTGTTCTCCTCTCCCCTGCTCAGGTCTCAACTTTGTAACAGACAATCCAGAAGTCCCGAGTCCATGACACCACTCTAGCCCTCTAGACCCCACTCCCCTCACAGAGAACTCAAAAGCTCCTGGAGAAATACAATGCTTATCTGTGTGTGCCATGTGAAACAGAAGTAAGGGTGTGTGTGGAATGACAAAAAACAAAGCATCAGGAGAGGAAGTGGAATAACAGGGAGGGAGGCTATTGGGATTCAAAGGATAGGGTGTCATCTATGGTAAATGGGTTAAATGATAGGACTGCTCCCCCTGGTATCCCATTAGTCTTCTGAATCTTAGTGAAATCACTAAGAACCTTGTTAGTGTACATTTTTCTAATTCCTCTTGTCATTCCATACACTTACTTGATCTGCACACTTTGTATTTTTCCCTGTCATGCCAACCATTCCACTTACTACATCTGGTGCCTTCCTCATTATTTCACACCCTCTTGCCTTCCACATATACTCTCAAAGATGTACCTGTGTTGTATTATTTCACAGTCACTTAACTGGATGTTGGAATGACAATAGTATTTATTTTGAAATTGGCATTGCTGTTGCCTCCATTCCTTCCAATGGTCATTCCATTTAATTAATTTCAATGCATGCCCAACTTAAAGTTTACACTAAGCATTTGTATATGACCATACCCAGCTTCACTGTGCACTGGGAGGGCAATGGGGACTATTGGTTAAGAGGGAGGGTTGAGAGACATTACTTAGCTGTCTCATTCTCTCCAACTCACATGAAAGAAGAGAGGGAAAGGAGGGGTCAGCTCATGCCCTCTTGTCCCCAACGTCAGTGTTTCCCCCAACCTGCAGAAGAAGATGATTGGGGCTGAAAGATGAAGACAAAGTGTGGGTGAATGGCCTAAGTTATAAGTGAACACAATATTAGAGACTGTAAAATGTCTTTACTGCTAACATAACTTGGCAAAGAACTGTAACCAAGTAAAGTGCAAGATCAGCAATTTAATACAGAAAATATGCAGAAATAAACAAATGCCAAGTAAAATATTTATTTATTTATTTAGTAAATTTCTACCCTGCCACAGGGTCAGAAGTAAACCAAACACATAATCAATTGCCTGGAATGTGATGTGAGTTTCTATACAAGAGACAAAGTTCCAGAGAGTTAACTAAGTTCTTTCTTCCTTTTCTGAAAACCAAAATATCAGAGAAGTAGCTGTATTCTTCCTCCTCTCCAATGTTTCGCATAAAGCTTCTTCAGGAAGCGAAGGATGAATGAAGTACTTTGCAAACTAGCTCCAACAACGTCAAACACAGCAGAATGGCTGCACAAAGAGGGAATATATAAACATACTTCTCAAAAAATAACAACTTCTTTTACTTTCCTTGTTACTCACACCCTGGGATAATTTTGCAGTTATATACTGATAATATATTTTAGACACATAAAACATACATACATAGATGCATAAATTCACTAGTTAAACTAATCCCATCGTCTATAATAGCTGGCAACTATAGATTTTACCTCTTTTCATATGCCAAACTAGACAGATTTCCAAGTTCTTCTAACTGAAAAACACTTACTTCATTCCAGTTTCCTTTTCATATAGTAACTACCTAATACAAATTATATTTTCACAGCTTTGCTATTAAGAATAATCTTGACTAAAACTAAGTGTTGTCAGTGTTATGAAAGATTTAACCTTTTTCCCTCTTAAGTTGTCCCCTCGGTTCTAAGTCTAATATAAGCAACCAGCTCCAGAGTTTTTACCAGACCCTCAGGGCTCCTGACAGCAGATAAAATGAATTACTCTTCCCTTCAACTGTTGGAATATATACTCTCTCACACAATACTCTCAGTAGGGATTGGTGAACATGGTTTGGAAGTTCGGAGTTCGGACCGAACTCGACCAGTTCGGTTGACTGAACTGAACTTCCGAACCGAACTCAATTTTCGAACCGAACCGAACCGAATTTCTCAACTCAGCTCTGTTCGCCCATCCCTAAAAGATAATATTCCATTTAGTTCAATGGGATTTGAATTTCCAAACTTTGTTCGGAAGTTCGGACCGAACTCGAATAGTTCGGTCAACCGAACCGACCTTCTGAACCGAACCGAACTTCTGAACTCGGTTCTGTTCGCCCATCCCTAACGCTCAGCTGTGGGAGTAGAAGCCCTTCCTAATCACAAACGAAAAGAGAAAAGACTACCTTGTATTATGTAGCTACTATACGAAAAGGAAAAGGAAATGAAGTACAGAAGTATACATTTCAACAGTTATTGGGTAAGGTACTCTATTTTCCTTGTTGCTTGGGGCCTGGGAATTTATTTTAGTAAACCTGTGAATGGTTAAGTGTTTTTAAGTTAGAAGAATTTGGAAATCTGTCTAATTTGGCATATGACAAGAGGTAAAATCTATAGTTGCCAGCTATTATAGATGATGGAATTAGTTTAACTAGTGAATGTATGGATCTATGTATGTATGTTTTATATGTCTAAAATATATTATCAGTATATAACTGCAAAATTATCCCAGGGTGTGAGTACCAAGGAAACTTTTAAAAGTTGTTGCTTATTTTTGGAGAAGTATGTTTATATATTCCCTATCTGTGTGGCCATTCTTCTGAGTTTGACATTGCTGGAGCTAGTTTGCAAAGTACTTAATTCATCCTCCGCTTCCTGAAGAAACTTTATGCGAAACATTGGAGAGGAGGAAGAATACAACTACCTCTCTGATATTTTGGTTTTCAGAAGAGGAAGAAAGAACTTTGTCTCTTATATAGAAACTCACATCACATTCCAGGCAATTGCTTATGTTTTTGGTTTGTTTCTCACCCTGTTGTGTATTTTACTTGGTATTTGTTTATTTCTGCATATTTGCTGTATTAAATTTCTGGTCTAGCACTTTATTTGGTTACAGTTCTTTGCCGAGTTATGTGCTTTTCTTGTAACCTTTAACCAGTTTGTTTATATTTACTGCTAACAAAGCACGGAAGTTAAGGTGGGAGACATAACTTGCGATGTCTATGCATTTTAGTGCATGATTGAATTTCTAAGAGCCTTAACTCTTCTTGTAAATTGGAGGTTTTTCGACTATGGACAGGGACCCAAGTTGACTACGTTGGTGCAATTTGCAGTGATTTTTGCAGAATCAGCCCATCCTCGCAGTGCCAGGCTGAAATTACAGTGGGACTGCATTGGGAGATGTCTACAGGATCTTTCAATCCAGACTCAGGCATAAACGTGTCGCCTGACCCCGAACTAAAACTGCTTCTGCAGCCGCCGTCTGTCAGGGAGGTGTGACTACGCCCCCTGAGGGTGAATATTCCCCTGGGAGATGAATTGTGAGTGTGGGGGTCTTAGGTCCCTATGTTTTGGTTACAGAGGTCTGGGACTTTAACATGAGGTGGGAGTTCTGGGGTACTGAAATTCCAGAGGATTTGAGTGGTGTGTGATTAACAAAGTTGCAATTCTGTGTCAAACCTGTTGAAAAAGCATGCTGGTAAGCAAATTTGCATGTATACATTGTTGCATAATTATGCAAATAAAGTTGATTGTGCAAATGTTAATATTCTTGGTGAATTTGCAGAATTTGGCTTCACTGGTTGCAGAATTTAAGATTTTTTGGTGCAATGAACTCAGGTCCCTGAGGAATATCCACTTTTTTGCTAAATACAAAGCACCCCACCTGCCTTTGCTCCCTTGCCCCCCATACCCAAAGTGCCCCCTCCCTTGGCCCCCCACATCCAAAGTGCCCCTCCTTTTGCTTTCTTGCCCTCCCACTCAAAGCACCCCCCCACCTCAGGTCCCTTGCCTCCGCCACACCCAAAGAGGCCCCTGCTCTCACTCCCTTCCCCCCCACACCCAAAGCGCCCCCTACCCTCGCTTTCCCCACACACCCAAAGTGACCCGTCTTTTCTCTTTCCCCCACACCCAAAGCACCTCAACCCTCACTCCCTTGCACCACACACCCAAAGCATCCCCTGCCCTTGCTCCTTTGCCCCAACACACCCAAAGCGCCCCTCCTTCCCCTTGCTCCCTTGCCCCCCCCCATCACGCCTCAGCAACCAGAAACCCCCAGGCACAATTTCCCCACTCCCCACTCAAGGAAGGGAAAAACAGGAGTAGAAGTGGTGAGCAGCGCTCCTCTTCAAAGCAGCCCCACGCCTCTCCATAGGTTAACATGAGGTTTTTACAACTCCATAACTTTAAAATTACTAATCAGATGTACAAATAAACCCCAAAGGCACCCCTTGGCAACCTCCTTTAATTTTCTAAAAGGCTAAGTCCTCCTCCCCACCAACACTCATCCCCTCTACCCTGCCCAGATTGAGATGTTCTGACTAAATGGGGTGGGGTGGGGGTGGAGTGCAGTTTCAAACGGCAATATCTCAGCTTTTATTCAATGGATTCAGCTGAAATTGTCACAGTATGAACCATTTACCCCAATGATACTCCACAACAAATTTCTAAATCCTAACTTTGATTATGCCGATTTTAGTACCAATAAAATGTTGGGACTTTATAATGCAGTGTGCAACGTACCTTAACTATTAGAGCACTCCTGCATTCTAACAATCCCCTTGTTGTGTGGTATGAATTTTAGGAACTGGTCCAGCAGTGACACCAGTAGGCATAAGCAGAGTCAGTAGTGGTTTAGTGACCAAAGAAATTGTCCCCACCCCACCCACCTGCCTTGCTGTGATCATTCATATTATTAGAGCACCAGCAACATGCCTGATACTGAACAGTCTTGTCCTGCTTGAAGGAGCTAACAATTGAGAGTGGAGAAGAAGAGGGGCACAGGGAGTTATTAATGAAGCCGAGAATTAGCAGGTACACACACTTTGCTTATTTACAAGAGGTTTAAGGGATCCCAAAGGATGAGACAGTATATGAAGCATAAAGGAGAAATCTATGGGGGTGAAGTGTTAGGGAAGGCCTGACAAAAGTAGTAGGGTTTTTTAGGAGGGATATGGAAGTCAAGAGAGAGATAATGGAGTCTATGAGTGATTTCAGATGAGACGGGGCAGATTTAGAGAGCAGAAGACTCTGACATGGGTGAGGAATGTGGCGAAGTTCCCAGGTAGGAACACAGTGGGAAAC
Source organism: Sphenodon punctatus (assembly GCA_003113815.1). Taxonomy (NCBI): domain Eukaryota; kingdom Metazoa; phylum Chordata; class Lepidosauria; order Sphenodontia; family Sphenodontidae; genus Sphenodon; species Sphenodon punctatus. The sequence goes on along the minus strand of QEPC01014130.1, from coordinate 742,847 downwards.
AAAGGCAGAAATATAGGAAGGAACAATGACAAAGTGACACAAAAATCAGACTGCTTCCACGTTCCCACCATAGCCACAGCACATACTAGAGTTGGGACCCCGGGGCAATTACTGGATATACCAGTTTTCCGGTTCTCAAAGAACCGGATTCTTGGATTAAATCCGGTGTCCGGTACCGGTTTTATTCCATTGATTTCAATGGGGCACTGTGTCCCCATTGAAATCAATGGAATACAATTCCTCCCCCCTCCCCCTCCCAGGCTGTGCGGGTGGAAGGGGGGACACCCCCCACCCACCCTGCCCAGCCTGGAATTTTTTTTAAAAAGAGCCCCCCCCCAGCACCAGCGGCCGTGGCATCCCCGCAGCCACCGGTAAGTATAGACCCGATCCCTGGGGGGGGGGTTTAACACCCCCCAACCCCCGAGGGATCACCCCTACTACAAGTTGACACTGTACCTTTGTATTTCAGCGGAGCTCCGGGTGCGGCGGCGGGCGGTCCGGAGGCCTCAGCACCGGCTGTGGCTGCCGGCGTCAGAGACGCTCTAGGCCTTCNTGCCGCCGCCGCACCTGGAGCTCCGCTGAAATACAAAGGTACAGTCAACTTGTAGTAGGGGTGATCCCTGGGGGGTTGGGGGGGTGTTAAACACACACCCCAGGGATCGGGTCTATACTTACCGGCGGCTGCAGGGACGCCGCGGCTGCTGGTGCTGGGGGGGGCTCTTTTTTAAAAAAAAATCCAGGCTGGGCAGGGTGGGTGGGGGGTGTCCCCCCTTCTACCTGCACAGCCTGGACTTGGGGAGGTTGTTTTTTTTTTTTACTTTTTTGGTGGGACTTTTTACATTGCAGCCATTCATTTAAATGGCTGCAATCTAAAAAAATCTGGTACCCGGAATCTGGTAACGGGACCGGATTTACCAGGTTGAATCTGATAATGCCGGTACGCCCAGTACCTGCATTATCGGATACCGGATTTACAGGCATGCCCACCCCTAGCACATACTATATGTATGTGCAGGTCTGACAATCTCTAGTGTGGCAGGATGAGAGCAAAACTCACTGCACATATGGTGACATGGAACCATCTACATCTGTACTCCTGGCATACTGGTCTTGTGGGGACCTGAAGGCTACCCTGTCTGCTAGGAATCTTATGAATTGCATGGAACTTCCCAGTGGCACACAGAACATTTACACAGCAAGATGAGTGGCATCAAGGTTCTCATCCTTACCTGACAACTACTTTTCCTTGGATGATGAATTAATTTGGGAATCTCCAAAATATTGCTGCGAGGAATACCCTTGAGATCATCCGTGGGAGCCTTTTTGGTGGTTTCCTGGGCGAGGCGGGTGGCCACCAATGTTAGATCTTTTTCTGTGGCCGCCCCTGTGCTGTGGAATTCGCTCCTGGAGGAGGCTCGGTTGGCTCCCACTCTCCTGCTGTTTTGGCATGTATGTAAGACCTGGCTGTTCCATCAGGCTTTTGGCGAGGGGTGGGGTGTTCCCCCACATACTGTATTTTTAAATTGTTTTAAAATTTCAATATTGTTTTTATTGAATGTTGTTCGCCTCCCCAGGCTGCCTTGAGGGCAGGAGGGGCAGGATATAAATTTTAAATAAATAAATAAAATAAATAAAAAAGCACCCCCCAATTTGCTAATGCCTTGCTCATTCTGGCCCTTAGCTTTTTTGGCTTTATAGATAAAATTATCATTTTCCTTTATAGATATTTGAATCAGGCCTATAATGCTGATACTGGATAGGAAATGAACAAAATAATTTATTTTATTTTATTTTAAAATAATAATAATAATAATAATAATATTTTTATTAATAATAATAAAATTATAATTAATAATATAATACAGAACACTGAAGAAATGAAGAGCATAAGGACAGAACATTTCTTCCCTGTAAAACACAGTCTAGTAAAGCATACATCTAAAAACATAACTAAAAACACCATAAAAAGAAGGCTATTTTAATTTCAGAGGTCACTGGTTCGGAAGCACCAAAGGGACACTATAATAGATGTGAAATGGTCTCATATCACCTCTTCAATTAGTTTACCATAAAAGAACCACATCTTATCATAGGTTTTATATTACTTTTTTTGTAGGTTTTTTTTTAATCATCACTGAAGAGCGAGGCATTTTGAAAAGATGAGCATGCAGGGTTTTCCATTTCTCATTATAAGCCTTTTTAGTTATTGTTAAGACACTGAAAAGTCATCTGAAAGGGAGAACTCTTCTGATCCATCAAGCACAGAAAGGGAGCAATCTTCTGATCCATCAAGAACAAGGATGGAAGCATGCACAGAGCAGATGAAAGAGGGAGTTTCTCTCCTTCATCTTGGGCATTGGGTGTTGCTGGAACTACTAAGGTCACCTGCTGTGATTTTGTTCTCTTTCCAATATGATGGTGATGTCACCAGATCTGGCGAGAGGGATCATTTTCATCTTTTGCTGAGCCACTAAATTGGTGACTTTAATGAAACCCGAAAACCACCTTCGAGTGGCTCTTTTTTTTAAAACTGAGTAAATTTTGGAGCACTTGGGGTAATTTCAGACGTGATGATACCACGGTCAACCACAGTGAACCATGGTCAATCCCACAGTGCAGCCAAAGAGCCGTGAACGTTTGATCAGTGGCATCCAGATGTTCACAACGGTCAATTACCCGGAGGGGCCAAAGTCAACCATGCTTCTGGAGGTCAGGATGAGACCATCCCCAGAAGCACGGTGAAAGCGATTCCCACTGGAAAACCACAAAAAGTAACGACTGAACACCAACCACCAAGCGGAATCATAACGAATTATCCCCAGCCATGGCGAGAGCACACAGCATTGCTGCCAGACAATGCGCAACACACAGACCGTGGAGGGAGATTTATAGGGCACGCAGCAGCAGGGGAACGTGGCATGATGGAGCAAGTTGGAAGGGAGAGGAGAGCGGAGGGTGAGCAAGGCTGGAGGGAAGGAGGCATAGGGGGTAGGGTACAGGGGGCACTGTATAGACAATAAACATGAGGTGTAGCTACAAAAACAGCTCTATAGTCTGCTTCATAGTAACAGGAAGGAGGCAGGGGATCGAATCGGCTGCGGGCTGGGGTGTGCCTGCAGACAGCGCCCCTCCCCTGCGTGCACCTGCGCTCCTGTCAGTGCAGTTCGCAGCTGGTTGCCTGTTGTCATTACCTCTCTACTATCAGTGCTTGCTGAACATTCTGTGCACTCGGTTCCTGTAGCTGTGCTGGGTCTGCTCCCAACACATCGCTCCTTAGCCGTGTCTTGTTGTAGCCTGCGGCCTTATTGCTTATCTTAGAGCTCCCTTGCTTCCCTCCCCAGCCCACATGGGATTGTGGAATCCATCTTTCCTTGCTGCTCAGACTCGCTGCCCACTGGACCATGGCCAGCTGTGCTGCTCCAGGGCTCCTGCACCCCAGTTCACCTGGCATCCCCCATAGCTGAACCATCCGGGAGACCATGGCCCTAGCTGACTTGTGGCAGTCCCTGGCTGTGCAACTGCTCCTGTGCTGCCCGGATACCCTCTCTGGTGCCTATGCGAGTCTGAGCTCTGGCCTTCGGTACTATGGCTGTGAGGCCGGCGCTCGCGATTGCCAGCTCCATGCGGAGGTGCTGGGTCTCCGTCCCTTTCCTGATTGGCACATTCCAGAGATGAGGTGCTCGCATGTGGCATGGTCCATGGCAGAGACTGTGTCAGCCCTCCCGGCGTGTAGCTTGGCTGGGTTCACAAGCTGTCTGGAGGAGGGGGGCCCTGCCATGGCTGTTTCCTTCTTTGGCTGCATCCACGGGGCCCGTGGCTATCAGCGGTCATGTGGGGTGGCATATTGCCACCTGTTGGGGCTTGGGCACCTGCCATGGCCCCCTGCTGCTGACTATACCTTGTTGGAGCCCACCAGAATGGAGCTGGCTGTTGTGTGGTTCCGTGCTGATGTTCAGGTGGGGCTCACCTACCCAGATCCGTTTGAGTCCTACTACCTCTTTGCCCACCACATGGAGGGGTTGGGCTACTGCTGGGGCATGCTTCAGTGGCCCCACTACGTACATCTGGTGGGCCAACCAGTCCCAGCCCCTTTTGTGACCCCATGCAGCTGGCTGTGAGGCCCCCTGTGTTTTCGGTGTTATGGATGGCAGTCTCACTGTATGCTCCCTGCACCTCCCTGCCGGCTTGGGGCACTGGCCGCTCACTCCATGCCATTGCAGCCTCATGGCTGTTGTAGCTGGGTCATTTGCCTCCGTTCCACTCGCCCGTGTCACTGTGCCCCCTCCATGGGCAGCCCCTGTCCTTCACTGCCTGTGCTGTTCCTCTCCATGCCCGACTCCCCCTTTGACTGGTTCCTGCTGCCTGACACCGCTACCGGCTCTCCCCGTGCTGTACCCCTCCCTTGTATGACTGCCCACTCACCTGTGTTCATGCCCTGCCCCCCGGGTTCCTCCGTGACTGTGCAGGACTTGGGGCCACTGGACAACACCTCCTGGCTTCCTCTGGGGTGTGCGTGTGTGTGCGTGCGTGCGTGCGTGCTTCCCGCAGGCTCCTGCTCGCCTCCGTCCCCAGCCGTATTTCTGCATCAATGAGGGGAATCCTTGCCATCTGGACCTGCCTCGGACCACTCCAGTGCCTTCCCCAGCTTTTGTGCCCTCCCCCTGTGACCCTGCTCTGTCCCTGTGGGGACCCCTGTGACTTGGGCTGTCTGTGTTGCTATTCGGTGGCTCGTGCTTCCTGTGCTGTCAGCGGGGTTCTGGGTGCCTTTCACCATGTCCTGGCCTGTTCCAGGCCCGGTCCCCTTCCCTTCCTTGGCCCAGGGCTCCCCACCCCTGTGTCCATGGTGCTGTGGACAGTGCCTCCTGGCACTCCCCCCCCTGGTGTGCTCCCCCCTTCCTTCCTTTCCCGTTGGGGTGTGTTTACAACCAGGCATGTGTGTGTGGTCTGTGTTCTGCTCTGTCCTTAACTTCCCTGTACCTGTTGTGTGTACCGCCTCTGCCACTCTTCTCCCTCCTCCCCCTCCCTTCCCATTTCCTTTGTGTGGACATTGCCTTCTGGCACTTTTGGCTTCCTTTGCCCTCAGTTGGACATGTCTTCCTCCCGCCATGCCCTGGTGTCTTCTGGGTGTCCTGTCCATGGTCTGCAATCGGCGTAATGTCTGTTATGTTGCCCCGGGTCGTGGTCCATCCATCCGTTTCCTTGCCATGGTCCCGCTACCATCACATCTGTTCAGGACTTTCCTGGACCATGGAAGGGGGTTAGCTGGCTCGCCATGGTTGGGAATCCACTGTGGTGACCCAGGAGTGCGTAACATCTGAAATTACCCTCAGTGTGAGTGACACTGAAGAATACCCTTTGGTGCTGCCCTTCTGTGGTGATGGTGGGGTGGGGGGGCTAGCGGGACCACTGGAACATTATTTCATTTGTGTTTTAATGAAAGTTGAGAGTGTTGGGCTGGGAATGATAGCTGGGAAGGATGTTGGTATCACCACGACCCTCAGGTGTGAGGGGGTGTGGATTAGAGTAATGGTGAAGAGGGGAGCACTGGGGATTCCCCTGAAAGAGATGTTGAGGTATGGGATTTCCCTGTATGAGAAGCATGGGTTTGAGGGATGATGAGATGTGGCTTTGGGGGTTCTTTTTTGTAAACTGTTCAAGCTTATTTTATTATTATTTATTATTAGCAAGCATTTATATAGTGAAGCAATGTACCTGGTACTTTACAAAGTATTGGAATAGACACTGTCCCTGCCCTAGGACTTACAATCTGAGAGACGGGGCGTGGGGGGTGGAAGATGAAGGAAGGGGAACAAACAGAGACACAAGGGGTGTAACCTTCACGAAGATGTGAGGTTGTGCTTGGCTTGTGATATTATTGTTTTCTAACATAGGGGCCAATCCAGTACTTCTGCATGCACTGTGTGCACACAGAAATCTTGCATAGCTGTTGCACAATTGTCATGCACAACACACACAGCCTGTGCACATCCTGCACAACAGTTGTGTAACATTCTTATGCACTCACCTCGCACACACTGCAGGTGCAAGTACTGGATTGGCCTCATATTGTATACCAACTTAAGTACTTCAGGAAAAGGACAGGATAGAAAACTAAATTAACAGTAAAGTAATGCACACACCTCCAGAGAATGTTCCTTGAGGTAGTCATAGGCTCAAATCTCACTGAGAGTGGTCACTGCCAGGCACGTTGAGAGAAATCTGGGGACCTGGGGTCCCCTATCTCCCACTCTCCTGTTGCCATCTAGTCATTGGCCAAGCCAGTTTTGGAGAGATCAGTACTTTATTCACATAGGGTGATTTCAGACGTTACGTGAACACGGTGAACCACGGTGAATACCCACCTGTGGTCACCGTGTCCCGTACGTCTGTTCGCGGCGCGCCAGATGTTGGCCACGGTCAATCCCCACATGGGTTTCGTTTGAACCACGCTTCCCGGGCTAGCTGGGGGAAGGTCCCGGGAAGCGTGGTCAAATGAACCCCGGGCCGTGACCAAGGAAAAGTAACGTCTGGCCGCATGCCACGGCCCGGGATCCCCGGCGGGATCCTGGGCCGTGGCACGTTTGGCCAGACGCGGTGGCCGCATTGGCCCCGCTGCCCGCCCGTCTCCTTGGAGGGTGGGCGGCGGGGTGCGTGGAGGGGGTGGGGCCGTGCGGCCGCACGTTGCGCCGTGCGGCCCCGGCCCCTCCCACTTTCCCCGCCGGGATCCCCC
>QEPC01014130.1:705597-735322 GCA_003113815.1 Sphenodon punctatus | reverse complement strand
TTAGAGAGAGAGAGAGAGAGAGAGAGAGAGAGAGAAATAGGTTAGGGACAGTAGACACTAGGAGTTAGCTTAGTGAGAGATAGCGTTCGTGATTTAGTTTTAGTGTTTATAGGAGTAGGCCTGTATACTTATTAGATAATCCATTTAGTTCATAGCATTTAGAATAGTTAATAGCAGTTAGATTTAGTGTAGATAGATTTATATAATATTAGATAAAAAAATTAAATAAAAAAACCCATATAAAAACAAAATAAAAATAAAAACCAAAAAAACCATATAAAACCAAAGAAAAAACCAAAAAACCATATAAAAAACAACAAAAACACCCGTAACAAAACATTTCCCGAACGACCGAACCCGAACCGAACGGCCGAACCAAACCACCGATCTGTTTGCCCATCCCTATCACACGTTTCCTTTCAATCATGACCATGGTCATCAATGTAAGAAACTATGACTTGTTAGCTCTCTTCTGAAATCAGCTTATAGAGGGTAAAAACAGAAGTGACAGTGGAGTGTTGGTGACCCTGATTGGGCCGGGTTACTGCCACACTGTTGAGATGGCTGGGGTCAGGGTCAGGCTCAGTTAACTCCCTCACACCCAAGCACTCCACCCTCCCTCCTCCCATGACAGGCAGTCATGGTGTCCAGCCACGGACTGCTATTTATTTTATTTATATCTCACCCTATTCCCCGAGGCTCAGGGAAGATCACAATAAACACATACATAAAAATACATATACAAATATAAAATATAAAATAAATAACTAAAAACCCATACAAACTAAAAGAATCCCCCCTAATCCTCACCCCCACCCCCCATCTATCCCTGCCCATTCAATGTCTGGCTGAATAAAAAGATCTTAAGCTGGCTCCAGAAGAAATTCAAACTAGAGCTTAGGAGAACCTCCAAGGGAACGGAGTTCCAAAGTGGTGAAGCAGCCACCAAGAATGACTCTTTGCAAGCCTGAATTGTATGAAACTGGGCCAACGACAAAACCTGCAAGAGGGCACTCTCATCAGATCTTGAGGGCCATAAAGGGACGTTAGATGAGAGGTGGTCCTTCAGACATGTAGGGCCCAAGCCGTTTAGGCCTTTATAGGTCAACACCAGCACTTTGAACTGTGCCTGGAGTGCAATAGGCACGGCAGCCAGTGCAAACAACACTGGTGTAATGTCCTCCCAGTGACCCACCCCCATCAAGAGGCGGGCCTCCACATTGTGCACAAGCTACAGGCCTCAAACAGCCTTCAAAGGCAGCCCCATGACTATGTCTATTGCTATGGTGGTCCAAAACCGGGATGGGTCTCGGCAGATCAGAACTAGTAGTGTTCCGAGTAGTAAAATAAAACCTTTGTGCATGTTTCTGAGGGTCCAAGGAGCAGTCCCGAGAGTTTGGGTTGCTCCTCAGATCCTCTGAGAATACTCACTGCATTCTGAGGGGGAGTCAGGGGGTGGGGTGGGTGCTGTGGGGTGGGTGCTTACAGAAAGTGGGGGTCCTAGCGGAGGAAACAGCACCATCTTTGAAAAGGGCCAATCATTCTGAGTATGCTGTTTTGTTTTTGTTTTTTTTACTTTCAAAGTTACCAGCTTGGAAGAGGACACACATTGGCGCAGCACCCCTCCAGAAGGTAAGTAACCCTCCCTGACCTCCCCCTAGGCCCCACCCACTTTCCCTGTCCCCCCATGTCAATTCCCTCCCTTGCGAGTGTGACCCAGGAAAGGGGCAGCAGGGGTCTAGTGCTAGCGTCCAACCCCACTTCCCTGTCCTCTGGACCCCTTCCCTGCACTCGGCTGAGGATTTTCCAAGTTCCAAAGTTCAAGGGCCCTTCCTCAGAACTTTGGAACTCGGGAAATCAAGGCCAAATGCACTGGTTCCTGATGCTTCTGTGGAAAACCATTGGACCGAGTTGCACCACTAGTCAGAACTTGCACTCTAATCCGCTATGGCCTGCTTTGCCCAGGACTGATCTCGGTGGAGGGAGGCAGTCATTCTAGACAAACAACTGGGGGCTCAAGCACAAACATGACAGTGACCCGTGGGCCACAGCTGGACAAAGTTGGCCAGAGAGGGTCACTGTCACATTTGTTTTTAGCCAGAGTTGCTTCACAAGGCTCCAGTGAAGAACAGAAGACACCAATATTGGGGCATGAAAAACTTTAAATTAACTGGTACTTTTTGGTGCAATCTCAGTATTAAGTAACAGCAGATTTTCATTTTTCAGACATTTTTATAAATTACAATATGCAAATCCATGTATGAGGTATACTTAGCTATGATCCTTGTTGGCCACACACTCTGGTAATACTGGTTTTCTGGTCTTTAGTCATGTTTTGCTGCATTTAGAGATTTTTCCAAGTCCATCTGGCAGATTTCACTGAGTTGGCAACATTGCTCATCCCCATTGAAAAAATGCAAAATAACTAGCTCTCATAGTAATGAGAAAATCACAAAAATATATACTGAACCAAAATGCATAAACATGAATCCATCTGACTGAATATACATTATGCACAACAAGATGTATACATAGATGTATCTATGCTTCTTTCCTCAAAGCTATTCATTGTTTTGGCAACACAGCAGTGTGGTCACTTCACTCCTGACCCAGCTTGCTTTGCTTTTGATGCAGCCCACTTCTGCCATTACTCTGTTCTTCCACTCACCTGCTTTCAGCCTGCACTCCAGCTCCCCATCCCAGCCTGCAAGACCACCCCCAGACTTTGCCTACACTCCCAGCCCATGTCTCCATTCGCTTCCTCTTTCAGAATGAGTCCTCAGCTTTGACCACTGGTACTGGCTTCCCAAACCATGGCTTGTCTCACACCTTGGCTTGGTCTGTGCTCTCTGATACCCCAGTTCTGACCCTTGGCACCAGTTCCCTCACCACAAATCACCCTCACTCCTGGGTCCCGATTCTGTGATGCCTCACCCTACCCATGAGCACCTATTAGCTGGTTGCCTAACTTTAGGTTACAGTTTTTGCACCAAGTTTTGCACCAGTTAACAAAATCAAAATAATTTGTAGAGAGAAAAACACACACAAAAAGGAAAAGCAATCTCCTCTTGAATAAAGAAGAGAGGCAATAGAGACAAAGTAGTACACTTTTATTGGACCAATTGCCTCAACCTCCCCGCCCATCCCTGAGGGGGTGGGCGGCATGAGGCCCCTTGCTGCGCCCACCTAGGAGGGGGGCAGGACAGCTGCGTTGTTTCCACCTTGGGGCTGCAAGGAAGCCCCAAGGCAGGAAAGGAGCGGCAGCACCAGGCTGGAAGGGAACCCGATGAGGGTTGCTAGGCTACCCCTGCGAGCGAGGATAAGCTTAGAGATAGGCACGTGGGCCTCGCCCGATGGGCGGGGCCCGTGTACAGGGAGAGACATGGCTCCAGCCACACTTGTGACCAGGAGTCTCAGCGGACAGCAGCAGCTGCTGCATCACGAGCCAGGGCCTAGGTGAGGATAGAGTCAGGTGTCTGAGGAGGATGAGAAGAGGACTGCATTGAGTGGAGAGAGCCAGGACACCGACGGTCAAGGTGAGGCCCGGCAACTTTTCTTGTTATTATTTTTATTATTAACAAACATTTATATAGCGCCAGCAGTGTACATGGCACTTTACAAAGTAATAAAATAGACACGGTCCCTGCCCCTAGGGCTTACAATCTGAGCGACAGGAGCTGGGGGAGAGACATAGGAAGGGGAACAGAGGGAGAGACAAGGGGTCTAACATTCATGAAGATGCGAGGTCTCAAGTGCACGTACTTGGCTTGGTTACGATGAGAATGACAGCAGGCAGGTCCATGTTGCAAGGATAAGGGTAAACCGATCGTAGGTATAGGAATAGTGGCTCAGCAGGATAAAGAGTCAGACAGAGCAGAGCGAAAGAGGTGAGTTTTAAGGAGAGATTTGAAGGTATGAAGGGAGGGGGCAAGGCGGATGTGGACAGGGAGGGAGTTCCAGGCATGGGGGGCAGCAAGTGAGAAGGGACGAAGGCGCTTAGGGGAGCAGGGAAGGCGTGGAAGGGTGAGAGAAGGGACAGAGGAGGAGCGAAGTGCACGGGCTGGAGTATGGAGGGTGATAAGTGCAGAGAGGTAGGGGGGAGCAAGGTTGTGAAGAGCTTTATAGGTGAAGACTAGGAGCTTGTGCAGGATTGAACAGGATTGAACAGCAATGTGCAGGATTGAACAGCAATGAACCGCTTTCCCCCACACATGGGGAAAGACAAGAGAAAAACTGCCACAGTGGTGGCAAAAAAGTGGCGGTGTGTGGCTAGGCAGTTGGGCAGGGGGGCGTCTGGGGAGGGCGGGATGCCCTTCGTCAGCCCACAGCCTGGGCCTTCTGCAGTAGTGGGGATACCAGATTGGGGGGGAGGAGATCCCCCTGTGGAACTGACTGGTCGGCTGTGAAGCCCTGCTGTTGGAGCTCATGCAGGGTCCTGGGCACTGGTGCCCCCCCCCTTCCAGGCCCAAGCTGGGGGTTTGCTTGGGACAGAGCCTGGGCCTTCCATGGCACCCCCGCCCCCATGGCAGGGGTGTGTGTGGTTAACCTCCCGGCCCATTTTCTCGAACAGGAGGGCAGGGCAGGTGGTCAGCCATGCAGGGGCACTAGGTCCCCGCAGGACGGTCCTTCTGGGCTGGTTGTCCCCCCTGTACAGCTCCCCCTTCCATCAGCGATGTTGACGGCTGATGCTGTGGTGGTGGGAGGCCCGGGCTGGGAGTCTACGCTCCACAACCAAGCTCCCCCTTACCTCTCGGACCTCATCTCCCTACGCACTCCTGCACGTGCTCTCCGCTCTTCCTTTGTCCCCTCCCTCACTTTCCCTCATTTCTCCTGCTCACCTAACCGCCTTCGACCCTTCTCCCTCGCTGCCCCCCATGCCTGGAACTCCCTCCCTGCCCACATCCACTTTGCCCCCTCCGTCCGCTCCTTCGAATCCCTCCTCAAGACCCACCTTTTCCTCGCTGCCTTTCCCAATGCCTGCTAATCTTTCCCCGTACACTTACTGTCTGCCCTCCTCTGCAGACTGCTGCCACCAACCTCTTTGTAAACAAGCCAAGCACACACCTGAGACTTCTCATCCGCTTGAATGTTGGTTTGTCTTCTCCCCTGTCTCTCCCACTGTCCCCTCTCCCTGTCTCCCCCTCTTTGTCTTTTAGGTTTTAAGCCACAGGCAGGGACCGCGTCTAATTCTATGTTCTGTACAGCACCAGGTCACACGACTGGCACTATATAAATGTTTATAATACAATAAATAATAATAATAATAATAATAAATAATAATAATGCTGGGCAGCAGCAGACAGCTGGGGCAGCCCCTGTGCGGGGCTGGGGAGCCCCTTCCCCCTTTTCTTCTAGCAAGGACAGTGCCAAAAACTGCAGAACCACAAGGGGAGGAGAGTGACGATCTGCGCCAGAGGATCAGATGGATCGAGCAGGCCATCCAGGTGCTGGGCCAACAACGTGTCCAACCCCCAGGAACCCATCAGGAGGCTTCGGTACCGGAAGTCTACAATCCAGGCGAGGTAGGGCCCACTCATGGGGGACCTATACCGGGGGCATGTGGGTAGTTCCCCAGGCTGGGTCTACAGCTGCAGAAACTGCAACAGGGGCCAGAAGACCAGCAATCGTTCCCCACAAAATGGGGGCTGGAGGAAGGTCCCAGTTGGTATGGTGCAACAGGACTTGGGTCCCAGTGATGGCCCCTCCTTCCCAGAGCTGGCAGTGGGGTAGGACTGACAGGCCATGGCCCACCCAGGTTCATGGGCCAGACGTCGCTCCCCTCGAAGGGCAGGCCCTCCAGGTGTGGGCCCCACCGCCCGCTCAGCAATCCCATAGTGAACCCAGATGAACAGGACAACAAAAAGGAGAGGGAATGATTTAAGTGGCCCAAGACAGAAAGGAACTGGTCAAACTGGACCATGACTTTTTCCATTTATCAAGGGGTCATGATACAGGCCTACTCCAGCTGAGCTACAGACTTACTCAAATACGCTGACATAGTGTGGCATGCATATGAAGCGGGCCCATTGGGGGCCTGGCTCCTTTACCCGGAGCCAGAAGTGGGGTAGGACTGACAGGGACATGGCCCATCCAGGTTCACGGGCCAGGCATTGCTCCCCTCGAAGGGCAGGTGCTCCAGGTGTGGGCCACATTACCCGTGGTTTCCCTGCCGGCAAACAATTGGGATGGTGCAACTCAGCTCCCGGAAGTGGGCCTGTGGCAGCACCCCCCAGCAGACAGGGGGTATTCGGAGGTATCCTCCCTGATTGGGGACCACCTACTCCCAGCTACCAGGGAAAGAATTTGGAGGGGGAAGTACATGGACATATTTGCCCTCCTGTTCAGTGATACCATAGTGGACCCGGCTGAACAGGATGACAAAAAGGAGAGGGAATGATTTAAGTGGCCCAAGACGGAAAGGAACTGGTCAAACTGGATCGCGACTTTTTCCATTTATCAAGGAATCATGATACAGGCCTACTCCAGCTGAGCCACAGACTTACTCAAATACGCCAACATAGTGTGGTGTGCATATGAGTTGGGCCCATCGGGGGCCTGGCTGCGGTACGATGAAACATTTTGGCATCACACAGCGTATACCCTAGAGCTCAGGTGGGACCTGCATGCAAATGACCTATGGCTTAATTGCATGAGCGGGATGGGCAATGTGCCCAGATCTGACAGTGGCCATCTACTGGCAAAGGGAGGGGCCTCATCAGCCACAGATTCCTTTCATGAAGAAGGCAAAAAGCCAGCGGGATCCTCCACAGGGCAATTCTGGGAGTTCAGCCACTTTGGGAGATGTTCCTGCACGGCATGTAGGTTTCACCATACCTACCCCATCTGCTCCAAGCACCATGCGGCCGCCACATGCCTCCATGGTAGACCTGGCCCTAGAGGTAAACTCTACCCCGGGGTGGCTGGAAGAGGTGGTCCTGGAGCTGGCAGCACAGGTGCCACTGGTAAAAGTCCCTGCACCAGTTAAGGCCGCAAAACTCGAGCTGGCCCTTGGCAGGCACCCCAACCAGACAGACGTGAACTACGTAGTAGCGGGTTTCCAACAAAGTTTTAAGATACCTGTGATTAAAGTCCAGCAGTAGAGGGTGGCACCCAATTTAAAATCAGTGCTTGGGATGGAAAGGGTTGTGCAGGCCAAAATTGAAAAGGAGCGAGCAGAGGGGAGGGTGGCTGGCCCTTTCTCTCCCCATCCCTAATATGGTGATTTCCCCCTTGGGCTAGGTCCCTAAGAAGACCCCAGGTGAGTTTTGGCTGATCCACCATTTGTCCTATTCTTGGGACGGCTCAGTCAACAATGCCATATCCAAGGAATTTGCTTTGGTCCGGTTTGTGTCATTTGACTCGGCAGTGTCCCTAGTGAGGTCTTTTGGGCCTTCGGATATCTTAGGGAAGTGTGATATTAAGTCCGCTTTCCGCCTGCTCCCAGTTCATCCCAAGAGTTTCCCTTTGCTTGGTTTCCATTTCGATGGCTGGTACTACTATGACAAGGCCATGCCGATGGGGTGCTCAATTGCTTGTTCAACGTTTGAGAGCTTCAGCTCCCTTGTCGAATGGATCGTAAAGCAACGGTCTGGTATGGGGGGGGGGAGTTACAAAATACTTAGAGAATTTCCTCTTCATCGGGGGGGCGGACACGGAGGGGTGCTCAAGGCTGATGCAGACTTTCCACACGGCACCCGAGGAATTAGGCATCCCCCTGGAACCCAAGAAGACAGAAGGGCCAACCACCAGATTGACTTATCTCGGTATTGAGCTGGACACAGTTGTGGCCATTTTCCCGTCTCCCTTGGGATAAGTTGATCTCCCTACAGGCCAAGGTGGAGGAATGTCTGGTGGTGGTGAAGGTTACAGTTTGCCACCTCCAGTCAGTATTGGGATGCTTAATTTTGCATGTCGGGTGGTGGCTCTGGGACGGGCCTTCCTGTCCCACCTCTACGCCAAGCTGGTAGGTAACCTGCCTCCTCACCACCATATTAGGGTCATCAAGGAGATGAAAGAAGATCTCCAGATTTGAGCCACCTTTTTAGCAAACTTCAATGGCACTAGTTTTTGGAGGGACCAGCTATTGTTGGAAGCAGAGCTTCAGGTGCATTCTGATGTGCCCGGTGGAGCTGGATTCAGGTTATTCTTTAGGGATAGGTGGGCAGCAGCCCCATGGCTACTCAAATGAAGTGAACTAGGAGTCACCAGGTACCTTACCCTCCTGGAGCTCTTTCCCATTGTGCTAGCTATCCATCTGTGGCCAAACGAGCTGGCAAATTATTCAGTACTATTCTGGTGTGACGACAACCAAGCCGTTGTCCACATCATTAACACCCAGTCTTCCTTCCCGATCTCCGAGGGCATGAAGCTAGTCAGGGCTTTTGTGCTCACCTGTCTGAAATGTAATGTCCTCTTTCAAGCCAGGCACGTTCCTGGTATAGACAATGGTGTAGACAATGCCCTCTTTCACTTCCAGATGGAACGTTTCCGCTTGCTGGCACCACGAGCCCAGGTGACCCCAGAGCCTCTGCCACCATCGATGTGGAGCCTTGGGTCATAGAGTTGTGCACCACTGTTCGGGGATCCCTGGTGCCTTGTACAAGGGCAGCCTATGACAGATCCTCCAGGAATTTCAGCAATACTGGTTGGCGTCGAGGTGGGCCACTGGTTTCCCGATCCTGGAGCCTCAGATGCTCCAATGCACCTTTCAATTGAGGCAGAAGGGGGCGGCTCCTGGTACCATAGCTGGGAAGTTGTCAGCACTGGGCTTCATGAGCAACTTTACAGGGTACCCCTCCCCCGACCATGGTTTCTTTGCCAGGCATCTTATAGAGAGCTGGTCTAGGGAGCAAAGCAGGATTCCGGACCAGAGGGCCCCCATTACCCTGCATTTGCTGCTGGTTACGTGTGGAATGCTTCCCCGGGTATGTTTTGATTGTTACGAAGTTTCATTGTTTAATTCATTGTTTAAGTTAGCATTCTTTGGAGCATTTCACATGAGTGAACTAATAGTCAAATTAGCCATGGACACCTCGGATAGGGTGCTGCGGCTCCGTGATATTCAAATTGGCCCAACGACAATGGCTTTGCACATTCATTGCTCCAAAACTGATCAGAGGGGAAGAGGGCAAATGGTAAAGCTGAACAGAGGGGTGCAGTTGAGTTGTGTCCTGTGAGGGCTGTCCAGGCATACCTTGCGGTACGACAGACAGTACCGGGCCACCTCTTTAGGCATGCTGGGGGTCAACATTTGACCAGGTACCAATTCATGGTGGTCCTTCGGTCTGTGTTGACCCCCCTTGGGTTGCCTCTGACTGCATTACAGTATGCATTTGTTCCATATAGGGGCTGCCACCTTTGTGGCAGAGGTCAGCATGTCCAAGCAGGGCATTCGGGCAGTGGGCCATTAGAGGTCTGGGGCTTTCCAGACTTATGTGCGGGGTGTCCTCCCACCAGTCCTGACTTTCTTTTCATTCCCTCGGGTCCCTCCCCCCCAATGGCTCTGGAAGCAGGTATGGATCATTGACCACAGCCTGGTGCGGTGGGCAGGCAAAGCGGCCGACCAGACCAAATGGAGAACCCAGCTGGGTTTACTGGCACAGGCTGAGATCCATTGTGAAGACCGCGCTGGTATGAGATGGCCCCAGTTCCTGCCAGCACTCCAGGTGCCTGTACAGGGGCCCCCTCCTGATGTCCTCATGCTACACCTGGGTGAGAATGACATACTCCACATAAAGGGTGTTCAACTTATTAAGAACATTAAGAGGGACCTGTGGGAAATTAAGAAACTTTTCCCATTCACTCTAATCATTTGGACTGATTTGGTTGAACAGATGACGTGGGGCAGTGGGGTCCACCCCAGGAAGATTGACAGGACCCAGAGGACTGTCAATAGGGATGTGGGCAGGTGGCTCACAGGCTTGGGTGGAGAGCACATAGATAACCGGGCTTTGACATATAGATACCCCGCGCTGTATAGACGGGACGGGGTTCACTTGTCACCTGAGAGAAATGATCATTACTTAGGTGTCCTGAAAGGGATGCTGGTTCATGTGTTAGAAAGGTCATGAGGGGTAAGGTGGGGGTCGGGCTTGTCCGGGTAGCCCAGGCGACTAGGGATGTGCGAACAGAACCGAGTTCAGAAATTTGGTTCGGTTCGAAAATCAAGTTCAGTTTGGTCGACCGAACTATTCGAGTTCAGTCAAATTCCAAACTTCTGAACCAAGTTTGTACATTCAAAACCGGGGTTTTTGGCCTTCTGAACTGGTTTGGATTCGATCGAACAGTTCGGTCGAATTCGAGTTCGATTCAAAAATTTGGTTCGGTCGACCGAACTATTCGAGTTCAGTCCAAACTCCGAACTTCTGAACTGCGTTTGCACATCCTTACCAGGAACCTTAGTGGCAGGGTCCAGTACTATAGGTAGAGTAGGTTAGAATGGACATAAGTATGAGTCATGTCCTTAAGAGATGGGGAGGCCCACCCGCCAGAAAAGCAGGGTACAGTAAGCATCAGGGCAGCCTCTCTGGGAAGAGTGTCGAGTGAGGGCAGTAGGGACAAGTATGGTCCCCCGTCAGCAGGCGCCCTCATCCTTACTCAAGTTCGGAAGGATTTGGTCCCCCTTGCCAGTGGCAGGGGCCACAGAGAGGGGGAGACGTTGTATTCACATTTGGGGTGGTAATTGAGGGTACATCGAAACCACCCCTGAGTTACTGTTTCAGTTGTCAAAGTTCAAGTACTGGACCCGCATCACACTAGGTGATTTGCCCCTACCCAATTTAATTGTAATCTGATCAATAGAGTGCAGCCATTAAAACCCAGTACACGTGTTCTGTCTTCTTCGGTGCGTCGGCAACTCCAGTTGATGAAGGGTCCTTCATCAGGCAAGCCAGGACTTAGAACTGGAGACTGAGCAAAGCAGAGAGGTACAGTGATTGGAAACAATGGGAAAGGGACTGGAGGAAAGGAGGAGGTGAGAATGAGCCCCAGGTAGGAGGCCCGCAATTCAAAAGGGTGAAATACAGCAAGGTGGGAAGAGTAAGAGCTAAGCGTAAGGGTAAAACCAAAGAGTAAGAGCTAAGGGTGTTTTTAGACGAGCACCAAATATTGCAGATTAGTGCCTATCGTGCACTGATATCATTCTTATTTTAATCCAGATATAATGTTTAGACGTGTATGCTATCATGGATTTAGAATTAATCTGCATTTAAAGTAAACAACTTTTAATGTTTTCACGAGCAGAAATGCAGATTAAAGCACTATTTAAATCCTCATTAGCTGTTTAAACATTAAACACATATTTTAATCGGTGAGTTTGTGAAACTGGTTATGTCAAGGGTTTATGAAACAGATTTTACATCTTGAAAATTCCACCCTAAATACGCATTAGATTTCTTTAATCCTCATTAGTTGTCTCATCTATAAGCACCCTAAGAGTAAGACCAAAAGGAAAGGAGAAAGATTATGCAGTTACAACTCTGAATTTTCCATGTAAGTGTACATTTCCACCCTTTCATTTCTTTACCCTTTAGAAGACTTATTCTACTCTACATTCTGTTTATACCTAGGTTGGCCATATCTCCCCTTTAAAAGAAGACACTTATGAAAAACGCATGGTGCAGGGCTGCACTGGAACTAATGCAGCCCAGCAACATGTATTTTTCATAAGTGTCCTCTTCTAAAGGGAAGGTTATTTATACCACGCTATTTATACCCAGCCCTATCCAAAATGGATGAGGGTGGCTTACAACAAAGTAAAAACAACAAAACAAATAGAAAAATAAATTACATAAAAGAAACCCCACCTTATCCAGCCCCCATATCCTCCTCTCATACCATGCTTATACCCACTCTCTCACCAGGGTTCAAGGCATTCTCACCTATCATACAACCCTTTACCCAGCTCAACACCTAGCCATGTTGATCAAATTCATTTTATTTTCATTCAAATAAAATGCATCGATGTTCAATTTATATTGGATATTTCTTCGGTATTTTGATTCAGGAAATTTGCCAAACCTATTGTAGCAAACACCATTTTATAACAAACTTCTTTCTTGATCTCATGGGGATTCATTATAATGAAGCTATATTGCATTAGCATTTGCTGTGGCTCCCATACTTCAAGCTTATTAAGTGATGTCAGGTGCATCAGCAACAACAACAGGAAGAGTAAAATAAACTGAGTAATCACAGCTAGAGGAACATCTATTTACAAAGTTGCCGCATAAAATCCTTGAGATTTTTAAAGATTGTGTGAAATTGCCACCATTCTTGAATTAAAGCTTCAGATACACACAGCACAATCTCGCGTAAATGTTTTAATTCGAGCTGAAACAAATATTAATAAATATTTTAAATTGATATATCCTATTAGCTTCAGTTTCTACAAAATAGTGAATGACCAATACTCATATCTGTTTCATTGGATATCCATTTTTAATATTTCTTTTTTGTTATCTTGGTATTTTGTTTTGATTTTTCATTTTGATCTTTTGGTTACTTCATTTTGGCTGCTGTGCATAATAGTACTGAATCATTGTAAACAAAATACTGAAATGACCCAAACAACAACAAACTACCATTAAAAAAAACCCAGCAAAATATCTGGTTGAGTGAATATGCAAATAAATTCTGGGTGTGGATATCATATGACTGTTGGGACAACTATCCAAAAATACAAATAATGCCCACAAACAGTGGCTGTGTTATTTGTTTCAGCCCTAGTTTAAATATATAAAGACAAACGGCTACATTTAGGTTTTTAAACAGCGCCGCCAGGTGGGTGTGTAGGCGCACCAGTGCATGCATGGTGGATGGGGTGTGTACATAGGCTGCACACGCATCCCTACTCACTCCCACTCATCCCCATGCATGGAGCAACCTCCATTTTCCCTGGTTGCTCCGTGGGAGAGGATGAGTGGGGGGTGAGTGGGGATGCATGTTTGGCGGGAGCGCACACGCACCCCCACTCACTGCACATGTCTGCGCTGTGTCCACACAGGCCTCTCCTACTCATGAACATGCAGATTTCTGCATGTTCATGAGTGGAAGAGGCCTGTGTAAAAAGGGCCTAAGTCACTGTGGAAGATTCAGAATGGGCATTCCTGAAGCTCTTTATCTTCTGAAGTACAATGAAATCATCTGTCAAGTGACATTCTTTATTATCCACTCCATTATCCAGTGAAGTTCTCATTTATCCATAAAAAGGCATAGCAAAAACAAAAGCAGTATCTGTGACACTTTCTGTCAGTACAGCACAAACACAGAGGCATGTCTAAAGTTACCTGTATTTAATGGTAAGTCAAATCACTAGCATCACTACAGAATATACCAAAAAGGGTCTCAGTCAATTCTGGCTATTGTTTTCAATTGATGTATTTCTTTTCAATTGATTCTGTCGTCAGACTCAACAATGGGCATTTTTAGACACACGTTAAAGTTCTGGATGTTTCAATCTTCTGGGTTTACAAGTCCACAAGTAAGTTCCAGATTCATTTTTCACACAAACACTGCCCTGAGGCAGCCTAAAGTAGCCGCAGCTGTACACGTGACAGGCTGCTATGGAAACCAAGTGACCACAACTGCCTGGAGCAAAGCAGTTTACCAGGAGAACCTTTTACACACAAAAGTTCTGGGAGAAGTTTCACGCAGAAGTTCAAAGATCCAGATGTTTAAGATCTGGATGAGTGATTTAGACACACAGAAAGTTCTGGATGTTACAGCAGACATCCAGGAGAGATGTGAGTCTAAAACCATTCAGTTTGTCCGACCCTTGGACTCTCAACTCTATTTAATAAGACAATAATCCTCTCTAACACATTTCCCACATGCACACACTCTCGAAATCTTCAAGCATTATATATGCTGAAATACGTGTTTCCATTTTCACCACAGAGTTAACATTTCTGCAGACAGGGAAATTGCTATTTCCTTATTAAATGAAATAGCTTAGGGGTCAGACTTTTTGTTTGCTTGTTTTAAAAAGACAGAACGTGTATAAGTTCAATATAAAAAAAATCTACTGCTTGCAAAATCCTGAACTTTTTAAGAAAACAAAATGTTTAATATTCATGAAATATTCCATCACTTTTTTGCTTCTGTTTTTCTATATGAATTACCAAAATCACTGAACTGTGGCACTTGTCTGCATTTTGGTTCTAAAAAATGGTGACACACAATTGTGACTGTTGTGGAGATTTTGCAAGGTAACTTATCAGTGAACTTGAAGTGATTGCTCTTTCCAAGCCTTATGCAGTGGCAATACATCATGTAATTCTCTTGTTTTTTTTACTGCGTTAAGTTTTTTTGGGGGGGGGCAGGAGGGTGACAGCTATTTTCTTATAATTCAAGAGCTTTCCTCCTTATGAAGGAAGAAAGCAGCACTTACTTTCACAAAGGAGAAGTGGACTGACTTAGGGTATTTTCAGACATTACGAGATCCCAGTCAACCACAGTGAACCACGTTCAATCCCGTGGTGGGGCCAAAGCCCCCTGAACATCTGTTTTGCGGGCGCCAGATGTTCACCACAGTCAATGTCCACCAGGGGTCAAAAATAACCACGCTTCCAGAGTTCCAGCCCAGACCATCTCCGAAATCGTGGTCAAAGCGATTCCCACCAGGAAACAAAAAAAAGTAACGACTGAACGGCAACCACCGGCCAGAATCAAGCAACTTGATTCCCAGCCGGGGACAAAGCACGCAACATCGCTGCCAGGCAACAACACAGGCCGGGGAGGGAGATTTAAAAGGCACACAGCAGCAGGGCGACGTGGCGGGATGGAGCGAGGCAGAAGGGAGAGGAGAGCGGAGGGCGAAAGAGCAAGGCGGAAGGAGGAGGAGAAGGATGTGGAGGAGGCGCAGGCGGAGGTGGCGGTGGTCGTGCTGCACATGGAGGTGGTGGAGGGACAGCAGCAGCAGCAGCAACCGGGACAAGCTGCCCCGACACCTTCTGGGTGCTTTGACAATGGCCCGGGATTGGCGTAACGTCTGTTGCGCTGCCCCAGGCCGTGGTCTGCCGGTCCAATTCCCTGCCGTGGTCCCGCTCCCGTCACATCTGTTTGGGGCCTCTCTTGCCCACGGGGGGTGGTTAGCTGGTTCGCCACCGCTGGGAATCCACTGTGGTGAATTGGGCACCCGTAACATCTGAAATCATCCTTAGACAAAAACAACAAGAGATTCCTAGAAATAAACTTCAAAACCAAACCATTTCTGAGGTTGTATTTGGGATATATTTTCCCCACTTGTTACTTTGGGGACTTCTTCTGGTGAATTTCTGTTACTTTTGTAATTTCCATTATTTCCATCCAATGTCCAAGAAGATGAAGAAGAAAATGAAGAAGAAGAAGAAGAAGACGAAGACGACAGCAAAAAATCAATAAAGGTAGCGGAAGCAAAAGGGCCAATTTAAAAAAAAGGAAAATATCTTAAAAAGAGAAGCCTTTCCTGAATGGGAACCTGAGCAAAACATTGCAAAAAGCTGGTAGCTTTCATCTTGTCAGCGAAATAACAATTTGACCATTTTCATCAAAAATAACATTCCCCATGATAATACACTTCAGCTCGAAGGATGTCCAAGGGCAGTGTTTTTGGCTTTGGTCAGCTTAGGGAACATCACTAGCAGGAAGCCTGAGTAAGTCTGGTGGCTCAGGGAAACATTGGTCAAAAGTGAATGACTGGCTGTAAAAATCTAAAATAAAGGGGCTGCAGTTCGTTTAGAATCCCAGCTTCGTGACTCCCCTCTTTGTCCGCGGGTGTGATAACACCATCAACATTTTGCTAATTGTTAAAGTTACAATGGGTTAATTTTGCAATGACCTGAAAACTGTATTGGAGCAAAGAATTTACACACACACACACACACACACACACACACACACACACACACACACTTTACTGAGAGAGTTAATTTAATTAATTCCACAGTTAAGTGAAATCTAGTGTTTGAGTATACAAGCCAGCAGAAATCATGACATCCTTCTTCCCCCAATATGCTGCTGACATGTTTAGGTTAACAACAGACAACCTCTCTTTCTGCATCACTTATTGGTGCTGTTTGAGACACTCTAATAACTTTTCTATACTAACTGTAAAATAATAAAATTCTTCCCTTTTGATCTAGGAAAACAGTGCATCTGTGCAACAGGAACAGATTTTTATTTTCATTTCTTTCTACTCAGCAATCAGTATAATTTCACTTCAAAGCATCTTAAATAAAATAATAAAAAAAACAACCTCCCAATCCAATTACTAAACAGACACTATATTTCATTAATCAGGCTGTATTTGTCATCCACCTTGCACAGATGACTAATCCAGTAACCCAGCCTTCCAACACATTCCTTGACATGGATTTTTGCTCCAGACAGCAGGGAGTGGATTGTGTGAGATTTCTCCCTTTTTACAGTACAGGAAGTTAGTTCTTTGAAATTACAGGCAGTTGAATAAACTGGTTTCTCTCACCCGTTTAGTTATCCACGTCCTGTTTTGTCTCAACGTGGGGTGTTTCCAGACAAGATGCTAACCCACATGGCCACTCATGGGCCACGGATCCAACTGTCCATCTGAAGCCAGAGCAGCTGGATGCACGTTTCCACGAGCCATGGAGCACCCACTCTTAGCCACTCATGGAACCATGCCGGGAAATCCAGAGTGAGTCATGTGGGGCAAGTCAAATGTGTGGCAGCTGCATCAGTGGCCATGGTAGCCATGCTGGGAGTTGCCCATTTGTTTAGCTCCCCATGCCCCCATCATATGTGGGGGCTCTGTGGCAGAGCAGTCACTGACCCCCCCCTCCCGCATCGACTTGCTCATCTGAAAATACCCATTGCAGAAACTTATCATACAGAAAGCCTATGACAGAACACCTTTTTGGGTTGTTGGTTGAACATCAGTGAATTTATAAGCATTCTCTGGAATGTTTCAAAGCCCTTTTTACGTCAAACAAGATTCAGCAAAATTCTCTAAAGTAAAACAAAGTAGATTATTGTGGGATAGATTAACCATTATTTGGTCATGTGCTGCACGCTTCCCGCACAGTCTACGAGCGTCCCAATACACAGGATCAGTCAATGGCTGCAATCGCAAACCATCTGCATGGGATCAATGCAGGATCAGCACAGATTTTGCACAACACAATGGGTGTTTTTACAAACACATTTCTCCTGCATGTTTGCTGTTACATCCTGAACTTGCTGTAAGTCTAAATCACTCACCCAGATCTTGAACATCTGGCTTTTTGAACTTCTGCATAGAACATCTCCCAAAACCTTTGTGTGTAAAGCGTTCTCCTGAGGCCATGGGATCGGCCCCACTGTGTGTGTGCACATCTGTCTAGGTTGGGTGAGTCCCTTGGTCCTAGGCAGGGGGTGGGGGTGAGGGGTCATCACTTCAGAGCAACTAGAGATGTAGCATGAGTTTAACAGTGCTTGCTATTTCCCAGTCCTGCACCTCTTTTCCCTCCCCACCGCAACTCTGGGTTTTACCAAACATAACGATAAAGACATACAAGTGTTGAAATTAAAGACACCATTCTGAATGAGTAGTTGCAGGGACATTTAACCCACTGTTTGTGGCTACTCAATAGTTTCCTGCTACTACTATCTCTTTCCCATATGATATCCTTTGGTGCAACACACTCAACCATGGGGAAAAAGCTGGCTCCATGCTAGCAATATAATGGCAGACAAAATTAATGGAATTGAATCAGCAAATCTTTGTTCCAAAGTGAATTCAAATGTGAAAGCACCCAGTCCCCCTGTCCCTTGTCCTCACTCCTTTCATTCCCTCAATCCCTTTCCCCTGCCTATTTGTTTTCCTTTCCTTCCATCTTGACACCAACCACTCTTAACTGGATCACCATGGAAATGTGCAGTAATTCAAATGGCCCTGCAGCCACAAAATTCAAGTCTCTGTGATCCCTGGATGACCAAAAATTGATAGCAGGACTGCACAACTCTCAACTGGCTACGTGCTAGCAGCAACCACTTTCTGTTCACCCCAATGATTTTTCTGATCCCAAATTGCATCAAGCATGTGTGCTTGTGCAAACAGGAGTGACACCAAATGTGTGTTCAAAGCCAACAGAATGAAACCTGGGGCAGTATGATGAGGGGAAATGGGAAGGTGCACAGCAGAGGAATGGGGCAAGGGAGCTTCCTCAAAGGCTGTTTATTCCTCTGAAGCATTTGCACAGGAAACAACCCTTACAATAACATGGCTTCTTCCCAGCATACACAAAACCCTGTTTCCTCAGGGTTTGCCCTGTTTGTGGGGAGCCAGCAGTGAGAGCATGCACCCACCCATTCACCTTCATGGACTAGCACTGTGGGCACATGCTAATGGCCCATGCAGGATGGAATTTTTCCCAGAGGTATTGATTGGCTAGTTTTCAGCTGCCCCACCCCCTTCCCACAGTGCCTTCAATCTTGTGTGGACTTGTTGAGAAGCTGAGGGTGCATTCAGCCAGGGCTGGTGCTTAGTTAGGTTTGACTGGTTTTTTGTCGTAACTCTGCAGAGGTCCAGTGCAAAGGGCAAGGAAGGTGTGTTGTGTAGGAAAGTAACCAGAACTTAGGATCTCCTTATGAGAGGAGGGTATAGGGGTAGGTGAAGCCCAGGGCTTAACGTCTCCACCCTTTCAGGGGAATGATGGAGAAGGGCACGGACATGCCTGGGTGGTTTCTGAACAATCCCCCCTTCCTCTGGACCCCACTAAGTGTCCACGTGGGCCCCTTCTCTTCAGGAATGGTAGTCATGAAGGGGGAAATAAGGGATGGGACCCCTGGACAGATCCCCGGGTAACAATTCTCTTGGATTTAGGCTGTACTTAGTGCACTTGACCAGGTAGAGGTTCCCCAACCATCCCTCCCTTTGGGTATTCAACTGCTTCAGGCTGATAAATTAAATTAATAGAGAGTTGTGGTCTTGTTCTCCCACAACTTTCAGTGCTTCCTTTCATTGATCCAGGAACAAATAAGCAAAATATTTCATCTCTCATGAAACAGAAACACTGCTATGAAGTTCACAGAATATGCAATGAGACTGTCTAATTCTTGAAATAAGCAGTGCCTATCTCATGATTTTGGTCATTCTTCTTGGTAATATGCATGCACAAAATGGCTGTCGCAGCTGTTCTACACGTATGCAGTCCTCTTCCAAGATGGTACCGGCAGCATAGCCACCATTTTGGAAAAGGACAGCTATTTTGTGCATGCACTTTACCAGGTCATACCTGGTACATGGCAAATGATTACAGTAAATGGTAATAGTAAACAGTAAATGATAAATGTAAATGGTAAGCAGTAATGGTAAACAGTAAATGGTATATCGAGAAAAATTATTGACCAAGAAAGCGTCAAGAACTGAGGATTTTCTCGATTATCGATTCACACAAAAAACGAGTCAAGAACCCTGATTTTCTGAGAATCACAAGAAAATCAAGATCAGGTTTCAACCCTAGTTTTGAGTCAATTTGAAAATTAAACTAGGAAGAAATGTTTATCTTTCTTATATGCAACAATTCCAGCAATGCAGAAAGGTGTATGCCATCTTAACAAACCTGTATACCTCAATGATTTGTTTAGAAATTTTTGCTCAGTAACTAAAAGAGGCTCTTACAAAAAGAGAGACAGAGTTTAAAAAAGCTGAGAAGATTCAAAAGGCTTTTAGATAAGCAGGATGATTAATCATCCTACAGGAAATCAAGCAAGTTTATTTAAGTTTCATAGTACCAAGTATTTTACGGAGTACTGAATGGTACCAAGTATTCAATAGTATTACTGAGCAGCTCCCGAAAACTCTGGACCAGTACTCAGCTATTTTTTTTCTCTCTCTCTCTCTCTCTCTCTCTCTCTCTCTCTCTCACACACACACACACACACACTTTCCAAATAGCTGAGTACTGATCCAAGGTTTTCAGGACTTATTTTTTTTATTATTCGGTTCAGTCCTAACCACCTTATATGGTATGACTACCTATTAATTTAGGACTTCACTTCATGCAACAACTTGGAGACAGCAACACTGCTGCCCTTGAAATTAATTTGTTTGTTTTGAGGTCTTGAGTTATGCCTCCAACTCCTTTTCTCTTGGTAATACTAACTAAGCTGCATCTGTCTGGCCTTTAAACACCATACATGTTGTGATTCCAGGAACCTGGGGATATTAATTGCCTCTGCATGTGTACTCAGTTGTAACTATTACAGCAAGGAGTTTGGTTAAAAGCTGGAAAGATACAATTCAAATGAGTAAACATGTTTGTAGAGATGAACTTTAGTCCCACTTATTCAACAAGTCCAGAATGATAAATTTTGGAATGATTCCCCCCACTTCAGTGAGACTGCCCTCCTAACCCATGTCCCAGCCCACGTCTGTGTCAGGCAAACTTCGCCAGTCCTTGTTGTCTGTGAGAGTGAAAGATGGTCCCACAGGGAGGGAGGACATTTGGAGTGGGTGAGGGAACTGGCTAGCTAGTTTTAGGATACCCATCAGGGTGACATACAGGGTAGGGGGCGATTTGTGGTGACCGTGGAAGGCGCCCCATTTTAGATGCATTCAGAAAGTTGCCTTGGAGTCGATTGTGAGCATCTCTAAGGATCAAGGGGGAAGGGCAAGCTGGATTCCTCCTGCATCAGGATCTGGATGGCTAATGCCAGGTCTATGATGAATAAAGCTGACACTGTGTGATTCTATTGTGGAGTGTCACCCAGACCTGGCATGTATCACTGAGACTTGGCTAGATGATGATGCAGGCCCTATTTTGTCATGACTAGTCCCACCGTGATCCATCAGCCTCAGGCAGAATGAAGAGGTGTGTGTAGGGGGGTGGGGGGGTTGCTTTGATTTTTCTCATCTCACCTGCAATGCACGAGGTGGCCTACGTCAGTGGTGGGGAGATTTGAGTGCTTGGCTGTAACCTGTGCTGCTAGGGCAGGACCAAGATGAACGGTCCTGCTGGTGTATAGACCTCCAGGTAATTTGGCAGGATTTGGAGCCGAGTACCTGGAGCTGGTGTTGGCATTGTTTTTGGAGTGTCCCAGGATGTTTGTCCTGGGGGACATTAATGTGCATGATAGTGGTGGCTCTGGGGGGAAGTGGGGTCTGGCCTCTGAGTTCATGGATCCAATGGCATCTCTGGGTTTTACTCAGAGCATCCAGGAGAGCACCCACAGGACTGTCCAAGTGCTTGATCTCATTTTCGGGCTGGGTTTTCCAGTTTCAGATGATCGGGTCACCCTGTTGTGTGGTCCGACCACTACCTCATGTTGCTGCTCTACCTGACCGACAGTACTGTGACCAATTGATTGTCATATGGCCACATAGGCTGCTGAATCTGATGGACAGCAGCAACCTCATTCTTAGTGCTGGAGTTGATACAACTGCCCCTTCCAACCAAGAGATTGACAGGCTCACCGACTGCTATTTTCAGCTGTTAGAAGGGGTCATCAATTCCCTCATTCCAGACCCTAGTTGTTTTGATGGTCCATAAACTGCTGTGGTATAACAGCAATATGGACGACCTAAAAAGGCTAAGGCATAAATTGGAGAGGAAATGCTTAAGGAGCCATCCAGAGGCTGATCTTCATCTGTACAAAGAGTTTATGTGGGCATACAGAAGGGCTATTACCAAGGCCAAGCATTTGTACTTTTCCTCGGCATAGACGCTGCAGGGAACAGACTAGTTCAACTGTTTCAGGTGGTGCACAGCCTAGTGAATCCAGACTGCCTCAATCCATCAACTGAGCACTGAGAGGAACTGACTACGTTCTTTGCAGAGAAGATAGAGTGACTGGGCGGAACTCGTTGGGCCTTTTGATGTGGAAAGCTGCGGAGTCCTGAGGGACTGTATTTCCTTGGTTGACTTCAACGTGGTGGATGATGAGGAAATCCATGTGCTACTGAGACCCACCTCATGTGTCTCTGACCTGTGCCCATCCTGGCTGTTGAGGGCAGGCNAATGGTAAACAGTAAATGGTATATCGAGAAAAATTATTGACCAAGAAAGCGTCAAGAACTGAGGATTTTCTCGATTATCGATTCACACAAAAAACGAGTCAAGAACCCTGATTTTCTGAGAATCACAAGAAAATCAAGATCAGGTTTCAACCCTAGTTTTGAGTCAATTTGAAAATTAAACTAGGAAGAAATGTTTATCTTTCTTATATGCAACAATTCCAGCAATGCAGAAAGGTGTATGCCATCTTAACAAACCTGTATACCTCAATGATTTGTTTAGAAATTTTTGCTCAGTAACTAAAAGAGGCTCTTACAAAAAGAGAGACAGAGTTTAAAAAAGCTGAGAAGATTCAAAAGGCTTTTAGCTAAGCAGGATGATTAATCATCCTACAGGAAATCAAGCAAGTTTATTTAAGTTTCATAGTACCAAGTATTTTACGGAGTACTGAATGGTACCAAGTATTCAATAGTATTACTGAGCAGCTCCCGAAAACTCTGGACCAGTACTCAGCTATTTTTTTTCTCTCTCTCTCTCTCTCTCTCTCTCTCTCTCTCTCTCACACACACACACACACACACTTTCCAAATAGCTGAGTACTGATCCAAGGTTTTCAGGACTTATTTTTTTTATTATTCGGTTCAGTCCTAACCACCTTATATGGTATGACTACCTATTAATTTAGGACTTCACTTCATGCAACAACTTGGAGACAGCAACACTGCTGCCCTTGAAATTAATTTGTTTGTTTTGAGGTCTTGAGTTATGCCTCCAACTCCTTTTCTCTTGGTAATACTAACTAAGCTGCATCTGTCTGGCCTTTAAACACCATACATGTTATGATTCCAGGAACCTGGGGATATTAATTGCCTCTGCATGTGTACTCTGTTGTAACTATTACAGCAAGGAGTTTGGTTAAAAGCTGGAAAGATACAATTCAAATGAGTAAACATGTTTGTAGAGATGAACTTTAGTCCCACTTATTCAACAAGTCCAGAATGATAAATTTTGGAATGATTCCCCCCACTTCAGTGAGACTGCCCTCCTAACCCATGTCCCAGCCCACGTCTGTGTCAGGCAAACTTCGCCAGTCCTTGTTGTCTGTGAGAGTGAAAGATGGTCCCACAGGGAGGGAGGACATTTGGAGTGGGTGAGGGAACTGGCTAGCTAGTTTTAGGATACCCATCAGGGTGACATACAGGGTAGGGGGCGATTTGTGGTGACCGTGGAAGGCGCCCCATTTTAGATGCATTCAGAAAGTTGCCTTGGAGTCAATTGTGAGCATCTCTAAGGCTCAAGGGGGAAGGGCAAGCTGGATTCCTCCTGCATCAGGATCTGGATGGCTAATGCCAGGTCTATGATGAATAAAGCTGACACTGTGTGATTCTATTGTGGAGTGTCACCCAGACCTGGCATGTATCACTGAGACTTGGCTAGATGATGATGCAGGCCCTATTTTGTCATGACTAGTCCCACCGTGATCCATCAGCCTCAGGCAGAATGAAGAGGTGTGTGTAGGGGGGTGGGGGGGTTGCTTTGATTTTTCTCATCTCACCTGCAATGCACGAGGTGGCCTACGTCAGTGGTGGGGAGATTTGAGTGCTTGGCTGTAACCTGTGCTGCTAGGGCAGGACCAAGATGAACGGTCCTGCTGGTGTATAGACCTCCAGGTAATTTGGCAGGATTTGGAGCCGAGTACCTGGAGCTGGTGTTGGCATTGTTTTTGGAGTGTCCCAGGATGTTTGTCCTGGGGGACATTAATGTGCATGATAGTGGTGGCTCTGGGGGGAAGTGGGGTCTGGCCTCTGAGTTCATGGATCCAATGGCATCTCTGGGTTTTACTCAGAGCATCCAGGAGAGCACCCACAGGACTGTCCAAGTGCTTGATCTCATTTTCGGGCTGGGTTTTCCAGTTTCAGATGATCGGGTCACCCTGTTGTGTGGTCCGACCACTACCTCATGTTGCTGCTCTACCTGACCGACAGTACTGTGACCAATTGATTGTCATATGGCCACATAGGCTGCTGAATCTGATGGAGAGCAGCAACCTCATTCTTAGTGCTGGAGTTGATACAACTGCCCCTTCCAACCAAGAGATTGACAGGCTCACCGACTGCTATTTTCAGCTGTTAGAAGGGGTCATCAATTCCCTCATTCCAGACCCTAGTTGTTTTGATGGTCCATAAACTGCTGTGGTATAACAGCAATATGGACGACCTAAAAAGGCTAAGGCATAAATTGGAGAGGAAATGCTTAAGGAGCCATCCAGAGGCTGATCTTCATCTGTACAAAGAGTTTATGTGGGCATACAGAAGGGCTATTACCAAGGCCAAGCATTTGTACTTTTCCTCGGCATAGACGCTGCAGGGAACAGATTAGTTCAACTGTTTCAGGTGGTGCACAGCCTAGTGAATCCAGACTGCCTCAATCCATCAACTGAGCACTGAGAGGAACTGACTACGTTCTTTTCAGAGAAGATAGAGTGACTGGGCGGAACTCGTTGGGCCTTTTGATGTGGAAAGCTGTGGAGTCCTGAGGGACTGTATTTCCTTGGTTGACTTCAACGTGGTGGATGATGAGGAAATCCATGTGCTACTGAGACCCACCTCATGTGTCTCTGACCTGTGCCCATCCTGGCTGTTGAGGGCAGGCGTGGAAGTGGTAGTATCTTTATTGACAGGCATTGTTTTTAGGGAGAAGAGGGTGATAGCCTCCCTCAAATGTGCTGAGGTCTGCCCCCTCCTCAAGAAACCATCTCTTCATGTTGAAGTGCTTGCCAATTATTACCCAGTCTCCAGTCTGCCTTTTTAGGGAAGGTGACTGAGTAGGCTGTGGCCATGCGGCTACAGAGACACCTGGACTCCAATAATATTTGGGGGAAATTCCAGGCTGGACAGCTGGCCATTTTGGTCATGCTGGACTTACGGCAGCGTTTTATACGACTGACCATGGGTTGCTGCTTCGGCGGCTGAAGAACTTTGTTGGTATGACAGGAGCTGCCAGTTGGTGGTTTCAGTCATACCTGGAATGGAGGAACCAATCAGTGGTGATGGATGGATATGAGTCATCCTCGAGGGTCCTGAATTGCAGCATTCCTCAAAGTTCTATTATTTCACCCATTTTGTTCAACGTATACATGCAGCCCTTTTGGGATGTCATGATCAAGCATGGGGTTGAGTATCCTTAATACGGTGATGATACGCAACTTTATATCTCTTGACCCATGAGCCCTGCCAACTCAGACTCTGCCTTGGAGGAATGTCTGAATGAAATAGCCACCTGGATGTGTTGGAGCTACCTCGCGCTAAGTCTGGGGAAGACTGAGGTGATATTGGTAGGAAGGGTCAGCTGATATGAGGATGCCCTTGCCTCCCTCGGGCCACTGAATGTGGTGGTGGTCCATGTCGAGATAGTGGGTCAGGTAATAACTTGGGTATCATTTTTGATCATGCTCTGTCCATGAAAACTCAGGTATTAGACATGGTGTGGAAATGCCTTTTTCAACTACGCAATTTCTGTAACTTACACCCTTATTTATCCCATGCTTATCTTGCCACAGTAACCCATGCCCTGGTGACTATGAGACTTGATTTTGGTATTTTCCTCTTCTATGGGCTACTGGCAGTGCTTATCCATTGCTTGCTGCTTGTTCAGAATGCAGCAGTGCAGCTGTTTACTGATTTGGGTAGCTGGGATCATATTACACCCACCCTGCTTTCTCTGCATTGACTGCCTGTAGAACGATTGATTGGGTTTAAGATCGCACTGCTGGTTTCCAGGGCCCTGAATGGTTTAGGCCTTAGCTATAATCGAGACCACCTTCTGAAGCCTCACATTGATGGATATCTGTGCTCAGGAACCACCTGCTATTTGGTGGTTCCGCCATCGTGTCTTAAATTGGCAGGTGATCGGGCTTTTGCTGTGTTGTGCTCCTCAGTGTGGAACCTGCTCCCCCAGATGTTCATCTCAGTTTGTCCTTCCATACCTTTAAAAAGCACCTGAAAATGTATTTGTTTTCTAGGTGCTTTCAGGATCCACTCGTGGTCCCCTTAATGTATTTTGTCCTCCCTTTTCCCTTCCCAAATCTTAACAATTTTTAATATCCTTTTAATTGCTTGTTTTAAATTGTTTATATTGTGCTCACATGTAAAATGTGAAGCACTCCGAGTGCCATGTAGGCAGGGGGTGCTATACAATTAAAATGTTAACGTATTATTTTTTTTGCCTCCAGGAAGAAAGATACATGGCCGAGGCACAAGATGTGGAGTCCAAAACACAAGAAGGGCTACATTGGGCCATAATAATGGCCCATAGAGTCCATCCTGTGTCCAACAAATGGACAGCTTTGGTTGCTTCAGAGAAGTGCATAATAGGTCTTAAAGGGGTGATCCATCTTCTGTTTGCTCCCACCTTGCAGCAATCAGAAGTCTCTTTTTCTAAACAATTTTTTCTAGACAATTTTTCTAATGCCTCATAGGAGACAGATTCTTTTCCCAGCTTCTCCGCAGACTTCATGAGGCCTTCATGAAATCAGTTTCCTGTTCCATAAAACTGGGATATTTTATCCTCTCACAAGGATGTCTACAAGATGCTGAATTCATCAATGTCAGTTAAGAGCTCTGAGATCCTCAGAAACAAGGCACTATACTACAAAATCACTTTGATCCTTCTGAAATCCTATTGTTTTCCTGTCCTGCCTCTGCAACAACAATTCATGCATCACCAAAAGGTAAGTTATCTCCCTCATTGATTTCTTACATTATTCCCCTATTAGAATTGCTTCAAGAGAAAGAGGCTGTAAGCAAAGTACACTGGAAAAACCTGCATTTCCGTTTCTCCTGTTCCCTGCATGCAATATTCTGCTCTCATACAAGCACAATCTGTACTCAGCAGAGGCATGAAACTGAGCTAACATGAAGATTAAATCAGGTTTTAGCCTCAAAGGGGTTCAGAAGAAGGAGGGGTGGGATGATCTTTTAAATTCACTACTGAAATCATGGGTACAACTGCATGCAAAGGGATTACAGGCGCCGTGCCAAATACGTTCAGGAGTTACTAAAAACTGGGACTGTATTCCCTCAGTGAAATTTCAACACGTGAAGGGAATCTGGCTGAAAGATTTAAAGCAAGGGGAAGACACCCCTGAAAAATTTCAAGAGCTTTTAAAAAAAATTTCTCTCTTCTCCAACAGCACTGTTGCCACAAGGGGAAAAGTAAAAAACTGACAAATCAATAGTCAAGAGGAAAGTAGGAATACAGAGAGAAGAGGGGAGCATTTTAAATTAGGAATACCTAAAGACAAATCAGAGCTACTGAAGAGCAGAACAAGCACCATAAACTATGGCTACTTACCCTTCTGCCACCTAACCACTTCCACGCAGACTATGTACATACAGATAGCAATGATTCCCCATCTGTGGATCATGACATATACTGAGTTTCTGCCAGATGCAGATCAGGACACAATCATGATGACATTTTATATACTTGGCATGTCTTTGATGCTGTCTGCGGTCACAGGGCTATATTAAGTCTCTAAATAGGGTCACAAGTTTTGCTAACATTTTAGTGATGAAGGATATCTTTGTTCTTTGGATGTGAATAGACTGTACTTGTACAAGTTATTACTTATTAATTATTATTATTATAACAAACATTTTTACCTCGCCCCTCTCACTCAAAGGTGATTTGGGGCGGCTCACAATAAAACTAAAAAATATAAAATATAAAATACACAAATACAAAACCATAAGAACGAAACATAAACATTCACAATAATCAATACACAACCCTCACCTAACCACCTAACCCATCCCACCCTCCCAACCCCCGCCAAATGTCTGATGGAAGAGTCAAGTCCTACAACTTCATCGGAAGGCAAGGAGATTCAGGCTGAGGCAGATCTCCACTGGGCAGGCATTCCAAAGTGACGGTACAGACATCGAGAATGCCGCAGAGAATGCCCTCCTGTCCTTTTGGACCCCAGAGTGCAGGACCTCCAGGAGGGCACTCCCAGATGACACTGGGACAACAAGGAGACAGCAAGGCCTGGGTCAGATAAAAGAGATAAATACAGCTGGGTGTCGTCTGCATATTGATGGCAAAAAACTCCCCAGCTGTGTTCAACCTCCTCAAGTGGCTTCATATACACATTGAACAAGAGAGGGGACAAAATGGAGCCCTCCAGGACCCCACACGAGAGAGCCCCAGGGGACAAAGTACATTCCCCTACAACCACCCACTGTGATCTACCGACAAGGTAAGAACGGAACCATAATAAAACGGTTCTGACCACCCCAGTCAGGTCCCACAGTTGGGTCACCAATATCTCATGGTTCATGGTATCAAAAGCCACTGATAGATCCAGTAGAACTAGTAGGGTCATGCAACCCCTAACCAGCTCTACTAGGAGGTCGTCGACCAAAGCTACCAATGCTGTCTCCATACTGTAACCTGGACGAAACCCTGACTGCATGGGATCAAGAAAACAGGTGCGGTCCAGATGTGTCTTCAGCTGCTGGGCTACCACCCATTCAATAACCTTCCCTAAAAAGGGAAGGTTAGAGACAGGTTGGTAACTTGTCGGGGCATCCACATCGAGAGATGGTTTCTTGAGGAGGAGATTATCACTCATTTGCTTGCCTTGAGGTCCCTTCCAATCTTGAAATTCTATGGTTCTATTCTATTATTAGCAATAGAGAACTTAAATGTCTTTTGTCACATGCATAGTCTTTTCCACTTCATTCTATGCTTCACTCTTCCAATTGCTATTTCTGTATATGATACACACTCAAGATTTTCTTTAAAAATAAGTAAGCCTAATTGTATTGCAGACTGCCTCTTGCTTAGTAACAATCATCACAACTTTCTTTCCTGTAATGCAATGCTTTGTCAACACATCTGTAATATACAATTATTAGAGAGCGTTGATTCTGAGAAAAACTTCTCTAAAAGCGTATTGATTTCAGAAATCAGATTGTACTCTTGTAGCTGGGAGGGGAAAAAATGTGAACCATGTGTTAGGAAGTGTCAGTTCTGATAGTGAACTACCCCCAAGGGTAGCCTTGTGTTCTGAGCTGGTTTGCTGCCTCTCTTTGAGAGGAAACTTTGAGGAAGTAGGACTATGACAGGGGTGGGGGTGAGGGGGCAGGAAGGAGCTATTACACTATTTTCTGATGTTCTGTCTTTACTCTCCTCAAGGGGCAGGACAT
This sequence comes from Sphenodon punctatus, assembly GCA_003113815.1. Lineage (NCBI taxonomy): Eukaryota > Metazoa > Chordata > Lepidosauria > Sphenodontia > Sphenodontidae > Sphenodon > Sphenodon punctatus. The sequence goes on along the minus strand of QEPC01014130.1, from coordinate 706,161 downwards.
GTTAGATAGAGGGTAGGACAAAGGACTCCCCAGGCCTTTGGGGAGGGTGGGTTAGTGGGTTTTTATCCCCCTACCCTTCCTTATTTTTTGTTATAATTTTGTCTTTCCCTGTTTAATTGTTGAGATTTGTATGATGTTTTAAATATTTTAAACATTGTTTTATTGAGATTTGTTAGCCACCCCGAGCTGTTTGCAGGAGGGGCGGGGTATAAATATATTAAATAAATAAATGATTCTTTTTAAAGTAAGCCATCCCTTATGAAACAATGGGTTTTCTTACACACACATTTCTCCTGCACGTTTGCTGTTACATCCTGAACTTTCTGTGTGTTTAAATCACTCACCCAATCTTAAACATCCGGATTTTTGAACTTCTGCGTAGAGCTTCTCCCAGAACTTTTGTGTGTAAAAGGTCCCCTGGTAAACTGCTTTGGTCCAGGCAACTGTGGTCACTTGGTTTCCATGGCAGCCTGTCACATCTACAGCTGTGGCTACTTTAGGCTGCCTCAGGGCAGTGTTTATGTGAAGAATGCATCCAGGAACTGCCTCAGGGCAGTGTGTGTG
>QEPC01014130.1:661161-686571 GCA_003113815.1 Sphenodon punctatus | reverse complement strand
CTGGGTGCGGCGCTCTGTGTGGCCTCTCGTCCCGCCCGTGTGCAGCTACCGGTCCACTCCCGCGGGCCCTGGCACCGACTGAACACACACCCCTCTTGGGTGCTTGCGTGACCTGGGGGTTCGGGCCCCCCTGGACTGGAATGTGTTCCTTCCCCAGGTGGGGGGGTGTCAGATTATTGTTGAACCTGCGGGGGGCTCCACCGGACCTGGCTGCCCTCCATCTGCCCCCCTGTGACTGTGGGGCCCCCTTCCTCCTCCTCCTGGACCCTCTCTGCTGGGCTCACTGTGCATTGCAGGCCCCCATCGTGCCTTGTTCCGGGGGTCCTTCCCCCCCCTCCAAGACTGCCTATGTTGCTGTGGGGGCGCCTCTGTGGACTGGGGTGCTCTGGGGGTGGGGGTTGCTGCTACCTGTGCCTTGCCCCTTGGCGGTGTCCCCCCTCATCCCTCCCGTTTTTCCTCATGCTGTGTTCTGGGCGCCCCTGCCCCCCCTTCCCGACCTTTCCCTTGTGTGTGTGGGGGGGTGTGTGTGGGTGTTCCTGGGCGTGTGGTCATGCACTGTGTCCCGCTGCGAGTCCGCTGTGTGTGTGTGTGCATGCGTGTGCTGTGTGAGGCGCCTGTCAGCCTGTTCTCCCTCTTCCCCCCTCCCTTCCCATTTCCCTTGTGTGGGCGTTCCCTTGTGTGGCTTTTGGCTTCGTTTGCCCTCAGGTGGCCATGTCTGTGTCCCGCCCCTGCCTGGTGCCTTCTAGGAGTTTTGACCACGGCGGGGGTGCGGCTGCACGTCTGTTGTGCTGCCGCGGTCTGTGATGGTTTGGCCGGGTTCCTGGCTGTGGTCCAGGTCCCGTCACATCTATTTGGGTCGTTTTTCCACCCCGGGGTGTGGTTGTGCTGTTCACCCCCCCTGGGGGTTCACTGTGGTGAACCGCCCACCTGTAACGTCTGAAATCACCCAAAGTAGCTCAGATAGCATCTTTTAGTAGACCAATTTATATGGATTTTTCACCAAGCCACTCTCTCGCCAATAAATCTGGGAACCTCCAATTACTATTTCAGTTCAGTAGAATACAAAATATGGGAGGCCCCAGGTGTTTCCAAAAGGGTAAGCGAGGGAAATATAATTTGAATGAGACACCAGGATCCTCATCCTTGGGTTCTTTATTGCCGTGCCAGTTTCTATTGTAATTAAAAACAGTTTAAGTGCCCTTGAACATAAACGGATGCGTTTCTGAACATTTTACATAATTTTGATACTACAAACAGAAGAAGCCAAGCATGCAAGCAATCTAATGAGGTGAGGAAGCAATTACAGAAAAGACAAGATGTTCCAGAGCTGGCTTATGAATCATTACCCCGAGTTTCACATAGAATTAAATAAATAAACTACCTTTGGGGCGGGGGGAGGGATGGAATGCTAAGTATATGGATGCACATACTTTTTAGCATAATAAACATCCTTCCAATCCTTCAGGTTTTCCCCCCACAGTCTTCAAGATCCAAGTTGATAATAAATAATGACTACTCTTTTTTAAAAAAAATAAAATAATATATAGGACTCTAAAAACATATGGCACCAATAATGGGCCAGTCATACAAGCTGATCTGCCAGCATGAGGGTGGGGTAGGAATGCATCTGTCATGCGTTCTCCTCAATACAAGTCCCGACCTGTAATTTTCAGTAAGGAGGGGGCACAATCTTTTACTTTCCATTTGCACTGTAAATTCTTAGGGTAATTTCAGATGTGATGGGCCGTTTGGCCTGCCATGCCGAACCATGGCCCGGGATACATTTCAGATCCCAGAGAGGAATCAGTCTGGCCGTCCTTTAGATGTGCCAGCCTGATTCCTACAGGGGATAGGGGAGGGGTCGGGGCTGTGCGGTGCAATGTATGACCGCACAGCCCTGCCCCCCACTCCCCGAGCTCCCCTGGCCGCCTGCCCTCTGGGAGATGGGCAGGTGCAGTGGCCAATCCACATCGCAGTCTGGGCCACAATTCAGGATCTGTCAACATAACAGAAGTTACGTTTGGCCGATCCTGGATTGTGGTCCAGTTAACCACAATTCTGGACCTCTGGGCGGCCCGAGGAGGTGCAATTTACTATGGTTGACCATGGTCTCGTAATGTCTTAATTACCCTTAGTTATGAATTGCAACGCAAAGAGGGGCTACTCTGGTTCTTCCAAAGGTCCCATCTTATAAGGCTACTGTTCTAAGAACCATTAAAAAAACCACCCTAAGGATGCAATCAGACAAGTATAAGTTTGCAGCTTTCACAGTATATATTGTTCTTGCCATACCCTAGAGAAGCTTGTTTTACTAAATAAATGCAGTATAATTGACGTTTCATTGCCTGATTTGTTAAGATTCAATTCCATATGTTTGTGTGCATGTGTGTGCAGTTTTGCTAATGCAAAACATAGTGGGGGAAGAGAGGGATTAGTGTATGAATAAAATATGTTGAAAAGCCAAATGATTTCAAAGCTGATCAGAAGGACAGTTTGCATTTTTAATTTTAATTTTTTTTTAAATGGATTGAGGTACGAGAAAATTCCACACCAAGGGCTGCCAACATAGTAAGTTGATTCCCTTTTGATTTAAAGTGAGATTGTGCCACCTTTCGAGTTTCATAATATAATTACCCAGATATTGGTTATGCACATCTTTTAAGAAGGAAGAATGATATGAGTATCTAGACTGAATACTGAGTTCATCAAATTTGATTTATTCAAATCTATTTTAGTGAAGTGGATACAGAGTAGTATTCACTTCAGACTTTGCCTGTAGTTTCAAACTATTTTTTCCAGTAGTTTTGTGTTTAGTATTGGTAGCTTTTTTAAAAACATATTTAAATATGATAATTATTGCTTCATATTGGGCTAATAATATTCACCTTCAAAAATTAAAACACCACACCAAATAGTACCATCAGTGTGAACAAAGTATTGAAATAATGTAATTCCAAAGTGAAGAGAATGAAAACACAAAGATGGGAATTGCACAATGTTAATAAATATTACTGCATTCCAGATATTCATTGGTGGAAATGAATATGTGAATTATCTTTGCAAATATAAAATATATTTATTTCAGCTCTGGTTAGAAGTATTCAAGATACTTTGAGTACTAGCTTTCTCCATGACTCACACATACATATTAATATAAAATACCAGTTCAGCAACAAAATACTATACATAAACACATACTCGTTAAATAACCAACTAAAAAGCTCCAAACCCTTCTCCTGAGTACCCTAGTCTGACCACTGATCGTCTAACATGAAATTCAAAGTTGTACAAAACAAGATGGAAGAAAGCTATTCTTGCTTCTAATGAACTCTGCTTTTAAAGCAAAAAGTGCCAGTTTTCTTATAGTATTGCTCTCCTTGTGAGAGAACAGCCAGATACGTTTTTTTCACATTTTCTCAGGTACCTAGATCCTTAATTGGTCAAATGAAGATATAATCCCCTGCTCTATTTAAATTGGGAAACAATCAAAACACACAGTGTGTGATGTCCTCAGGTACTCCAGCTCTGCATGGGCATAATCTCAGGTCACAAGGAGTATGATTTCTCTTTCCTTCCAGGATGGCTGAAGGCATTTGCTCCATATGGAGTCTACTTAATTTACCAATTTGTAATTCAGATCAATTGAACGATATTTCTCCGTTCCCACATCAAATTTCCATAAACGATAAAAAGATGCAAATCTCCTAAAACGAATTTCAGCAAAATCTTCCTGCCAAGAAACACCGAAAAGCCTTTGTAAAAACAAGTCCTTGCCCATGGGTGAACAAATTCTGTTATTATCACTAATATAGTAATCCAACCCGAGAAGATTAAGTGAAGAAGATAAGTATGTAACTTAATTCAGATTCCAATAGGTATGATAAGACTGCTGCTGCAATTTTCAACACACAGGCGAACTATTATATACCTGGGTTGTGAACTGCAGGTTCAGGGCATACCTCTGAATCAAAGCATTTTCTTGCTTCTCAGAATAATGGCCATTTTCAGATGGGACACACCCACCCAGGTCTGCGCATTCTCCATGCACCCAGGTGCCTCTCTGCAGGTGGTGTGGGTAGAGGTGCACTCCTGTTGCCCATGTGCCACCCACCCATGCCCCCTTACGGAGCAACCTGGGGTTTTCCCATTGCTCCATGTGGAGGCATGAATGGGCGGTGCGTGGATGCAGGTGCACACTGACCACACACCCATCGCTTGCCATCTGAAGCCCCCACACTCACTGAAAGTGCGTGGTGGTGCACAGAAAACACCTATATGGTAGTCACCTAACAGCAACTTGTAGTCACCAACCATACCCGGTTTCTAAGCTGGAAATGTCACAGGACATTTGTTCCAAGAGGCTAGGAATCTTAGGGTGCTTTTACATGGGCGTGGGGCACCACGCCGTAAAAATCAGGCGCCACATCAAAAATCCCACAGGCAGGGTTTAGATGTGATGTCACATGCATGATTAGACGCTCGTGCATGCTTTAGCACCACGTACTAAATACCTTGAGGTATTTAGGCAAGTATCTTCTGCCCATCAAGTTCACACAACAAGGACATGGAGAGAGGTGTTCTTGGTAGTTGCCACACAATTATGGAACATTTATGGATCCCGGGGGCACATGCAACCTTGTGCCACGTTTGTCCCCTAGGCCTGAGGTTCCCCATTCCTGCAGTACATGTTAATAGACAAGTTGCATTGGAAAGCTTAACTTGGTAATACCTCATGGCCACTGAGAACTCTACTTTGCAGGTAGGTATACTAACTCAGGGAAGCTAATCTTCCTTTGGCCACATGTTATGTTGTAAGCAATTTAAAAAGTAAATGGACTTGTTTCAAAGGCTGTGAAATACACTCTGCTGCAGTATAAAGATAATGTCTCAGACTTCGATACGAGTTTGTGTTCTCTCCTCCATATTATTTGCTTTCTCAGTTGACTTCTTTGATTCAGTACATGTAAGTGATAACTCTGAAATCTGTTTGCAATATGCTATTAAAATTTGCATCACTCCAGAGTTCCGCCTGAAGGAAGAAACTTCTGTTTGACCCTTCTAATAAGACCAGAGCTAAAACAAACTTTCCATTTTAAATTTGAAAATTAAATTTGAATAGTGCTTTTCAAAATAAATGTCTATTTTCAGATTCACTCCCATTGCAAAGTTTGTCATTTTAGTATTTGTTTGCTAGTCATTGTTCAGAATTTCATCACTCAGTAATTAGTCTCCTTCTTCACTTCATTATTCATCATTATGTTATTCGGTACTTTTGATAACTTTGAGTAAAATCAGACGTGACACTGGGACACTGTGGCCGATCTAACCCACTTTGCACCTGACCCCACCTGACCCCATGGAATGGTTGTGATGTTAATTATGGTAATCGATGTTTTATTTATATGTATATATATATATGTTTGTTTTGATGGCAAAGGCGAAAGCCAGCCATAATAAAATTTGATTGATTGATTGACCTGACCCCACCTGCACGTTTGTGTAGGCACCACCAGATGTTAGTCCAGGATTGCCCCGGTGACTATTCTGGGCTCTCACCTCAGGACTATGTCCTGGTCACAGCCTGGGATAAGGTTCGCCCTAACAGGCCAAAGCATGCATCTCCCCGCATTCCCCAGAGGTCTAACCATGGGCAAGTTTGTTGTACAGCCTGAGCCAGTCCAGACCATGTCCTCCACAGCTTCCTAACCCAGCTCGAGTTGGGCTGCCAGTGCCACCCTTTCCTTCCTGCCTGTTTCCACCCTTTATTCAACATCACACAGACGGCTCAATCAAAGGCAAAACCATATTCATAAAATGCCGCCAACAAGTAGTACCACCACAAACACAGTGTAGAGCTGAAATTCCTATCTAATTCAAATTTTGTATACAACAAATTCCTCCTATTGAATTTGGTTTTGATGAAATTGATACAAACCTCTTATCTGCTTTCCTCTTTGTTGGATATCCATCTTGGTAATATTGTTTCTGTTATTTTGGTCACACTGTTTTGGAACTGTGAGCACTTTTGTGCATCTGCAATAGCCAAAAATAAGTAACACCAAAATAAAAACCAGAATAACTGGGATGAAATAACTGAAATAAATGAAATCCCTAAATAATGTAAGGAACAGATATGGGAATATATTTTTTTGGCTGTGGATATTATTTGGATGGCAATCTGAAAATGCAAATATTCACAAATACAAAATACTTTGTTGGTTTCATCACTAACAGAAAGCACTGAAACAAAATACTGAATAAAAATGAACAGAGAAAATGAAGTAAACAATGGGTGATTTCAGACGTGATGGGGCACCTATTGGCCCCATCACGGAATCACCTTTTGATTCCCCGCCGGAATAAAAACAGCACGTCCAACAGACGTGCTGGCTGATTCCAGCGGGGAATCGGGGGAGGGGGGAAGGGCTGCATGGTGCAACGTGCGGCCGCACAGCCCTGGCCCCCCATGCTCCCCCGGCTGGCCGCCCACCTGGCGACGGGCGGGCGCAGCAGCCAATCCAGTCGTTGCGCCCAATTCCGAACCAGGGTCTGGGCTACGGCTCGGAATCGGCGGCGGTAACAGACGTTACCAGCCGCCGGTTCTGGGCCATGGTTCAAATAACCATGCTTTCAGAGATGGTGTCCAGATTATCCTCGAAAGCATGGTTATTTTGCTCACCGCTGGTGATTCACCATGGTGAACATCTGGCGGTGAGTAACCAGACATTACGCGATCATCCACCACCACAGGGGATTGACCGTGGTTGACCGTGATCGCATAACGTCTGAAAATACCCAAAGTGATTGACGGACTGAATAACAAATAACCAAATTAATGAAGTAACCAAAAGTACTGAATACCATATTAGTAAATAAAGTGAAACCAATGAAAAACTTGCAATTGAATAGTTTTGAACCAGACCACCCAATTTGCTTCATACTAATACATTTGAGCAAATTAAAAGTGATGAATTATAAGTTTTATTTTACCATTTGTTTAACTTGTAATTGTGATGTTCCTTCTTGAGAAGGCAGCTAACTAGGTCCTGGAGGAGCTGGGCTTAACCTACTTGAAAATGACTGGTTCCTGACATGAGTGACAGTTTACGCTTAAAGGTGCTGGCCTGACCAATGTTTTCATTTAGAGCAGAAAATACTTTACAACTTATTGTGTTCCATGTACTAGTGTCTACATGTATACAGGATGGAAGGGCAAAGAACAAGAAAAGCAAGGAGGTTAAATGAAAGGAGAGTCTTATCTAGAAGTTTCAGCTTATTACAAAAAGAATGAATTCTCAAGAAGGCGAGTTTGTCCTGATAATACTGTTTTGAGCTTTTAATTGAAATAGCAGTAGCCTCACAGCAATTTGATTTATAGCATGTGGTTGACAGACTGGATAAAGCTTTTGGTTTGACAAATGCTATCAACAGAGCTAATGTAGTCTAGTGGTTACGGTATTGAACTTGGACCTGGGATACCAGGGCACAAATCCCATTTAACCATGAACTCCCTTGAGCACGTCACTATCTTTCAGCCTCAGTTCCCCACCTGTAAAATGAGAATAATAGTGGACTACTTCATTGGGTTCTTGTGAGGTTGAACTAGATAAGGATTGTAAAGCAGTTTAATCACTATATTATTATTAATAATAATTAATAATAATGTATAATAGTCTATATAACAACATCATGGAAAATTAATATAACCTAGGCTTCTTTTAGAATTAACCTGGAAAAGGGTTTGAAATGCTTACTTTTTAAATTTTAAAAAAAGGGGGGGGGCGGGGAGGAGTAATTCAGGAAGGAATAGAAGGTTTTTTAATTTTAAAAATTCTCCAATTGATTTTTGCAATAGAAATATGACAAATGTCATATTTCCACTCCTGGTTTTGCTGGTGATTGCTCTTGAAGGACACAGAGGGTGCAGTCAGATGAGGCAGGGAAGGGAGGCTACCACTCCTTGGGTAGTCTTATCTCTCCCTGCACAGCTGGACCACATGATGTAGTGCATGTGGCCAATGGCTGCCAGATGTTTCCCCTGCCCTGGGTCACACCCAGGCTGTGATCTTGTCAAATCTCAGACTTTTTACCCCATATAGACTTTTTACCCCACGCTGTCCCTATGGAGCACCATAATGCCATCACACTCCACAAGGGTAGGGTTACATCAGAAAGGGGGTGTGAAAGACTAATTTCACCACTCCTTTTCCATCATGGCCAACCCGCCTGTGGAGCATCTTGATGCTTTGTAAGGGGAGGGGGCTACATCAGAAAAGGATGCGATAGTCCCTTTGTCCTTCCCCCTCTGACATGGTACCATCCACTCTGGGTTGCCTCTTGGAGGGAGAAGATGGCAATCATGGCCACAAGTCTCCCATCCTCTAAAAAAGGCAACAACTCACACAAGACTTGTTAGGAAAGTAGGAGATGCTCCCCACTTCCATTTTACTTCACACAAGCATATATTCCAAACTACACTGTGACAAAATGCAACTGCCAGCATGCTGGGATTATCTTTTTCAGCCAAGAGCAGCAGCTGCCTGGAGAAGATGAGTACTTAGTGGCAACACTGACCATGATTTGGATGGGGAGGAGCATTCTCCTCCCCTAACATTAAAAGTTGTAGAGGTGCATACTCCTTTGCCCATGTCATTATGCTAATTATGTTCAAAGTGAGGTGATAAGACTTAGATACACACACACACACACACACACACAAATACTTTTTTACTCTCATAATTGCCTCCGCTCACCCCTCCGGTACGGGGGTGGCGGGCAGTAGGACCCGCTGAGCAAGGACCAGGATGGCTGGAAGATTTTCCTGCCGCCAGGGCTGCAGCGGCCCTGGAGGTGGGAAAATCCATATGGAGCACTCTTCTAGGAGAGCCAGCTGGGGTTGCTAGGCAACCCCAGCTGGTAATGATAGGCTACAGTCGAGCCATGTGGGCCCCGCCCTCAGGACGGGGCTCATGCATAGGGGAAATCTCAGCTGCGGCTTCACTTTTATTTATTTATTTTATTTATTTATTTTTCAGACTTATATCCCGCCCCCTCCTGCAATGCAGCTCGGGGCGGCTTACAACAATAATAAAAACAATTAAAACAGTTAAAATATAAATATAAAACATCAAAAAACAGGGTTAGGAAACAATAATAAATAGATAAATGGGCAGGGGATTAAAATCACCCACCCCCTCCCTCCCTCCCAAAGGCCTGGGCAAACAGCCAGGTCTTACAGTTCCACCGAAATGTCAAAAGGCTTGGGGCCAGGTGAGCTTCCTCCGGAAGGGAGTTCCACAGCCGCGGCCCTATCACCGAGAATGCTCGCTCCATCGTGGCCCCCCGCTTCACACGGGGGACCTCCAGGAGGGCACCCCCGGCAGACCGCAGGAGCCGTTCCGGGGTGCGAAGGGCGAGGCGGTCCCTAAGGTATGAGGGGCCAAGGCCGTATAGGGCTTTATAGATCATCACTAGGACCTTGAACTTGGCCCGGCACACTATCGGCAGCCAGTGCAGAGCTCGGAGCACCGGTGTAATGTGCTCCCGGCGACCTGTCCCCATAAGAAGACGGGCCGCCGCATTGTGCACCAGCTGCAGCCTCCGGGCCAAGAACAAGGGAAGCCCCACGTAGAGCGCGTTGCAGTAGTCGAGCCTCGAGGTGACGAAGGCATGGATGAGGGAGGCCAGGTCCGGGCTGGAGACATACGGACGCAGCCTACGTACCAGAAAAAGCTGGCGGAAGGCAGCCTTGGCGACTGCCTCCACCTGGCGCTCCAGACTTTGAGCCATAGCTGCAATGAAATGGCAGCGGGTGCGCAGAGCCCCAGCACTGAAGGAGCTGCAGCCATGTGTTTCCCCGCTGCTGTAAGGGACCTCCCCAAGCATGGGGAAAAACAAAAAGAATCTGGTGGCAGCAGCCCGGAAGCGGTGGCATGAGGCCGCCCAGCCAGCCCCCGCTGATGGAGAGGCAGGTGAGGGAGGGTCCCGGGAAAAGCTGGAGGGCTTGGCCCCCATACTACCAGTTTGAGAAGGACCCTCGGAACAAGGGGGGAAATCCCTGTGGGGACCGGGACAGACTCGTCATTCCAGAGGACTATGGCACAAGGAGGAGAGATCCCCCTGTGGGACCGGATGACGGCCTGTGAGTGTCTGCTCCAGCAGCTTGGAGCAGGGGCAGCAGCGATCACTGCAGCCACCACCCTGGGTCCCCCACAATTGGACAACCCTCTAGAGGCAGAGCCCCACCCTCGAAGGGGCGGGAGCTCAGTGAACCCCCCTGCCCGCTACATTGAGAAGGCCCGTGGGGCTGGTGGAGCCCGAGCATGCATAGGCATCAGGCCTGTGCACAGCCCTCCCAGGCCACGTCCTCGTATTGATCTACCCCTCCACCCGCATCTTGGGCTCCCCCCATGGAGTGCGAGCCTGGACTGGGACAGGGGCCAGTAGCGAGTGGCACTGGGCTGCCACCAGGAAATCCACTTTGGGGGACCTGCCTATCTTGGTCCCTATGGGTTTGGCCAGGCCGTGGCCGGCCCCTCTATGTCTGCATGGCCCATGCCCCCTCTGGGCAGGGACGGGGAACCCCTTCCCCCCTTTCTCCAGCCCAGGCCACAGCCAAGCGACGTGGCACAGCGGGGCCATGATGGTGCCAACCTGAGGCAGCAGTTCAACCGAATGGAGAGGGCCCTCCAGGCATTAGCTCCACAGCGCACCCAGGCGACGGTAGCCCAGTAGGCGCCGGCACCCCCTGCCCGGCAGGTTGTGCCCCCAGTCTTGCCAGCCAATCACTCAGGTGAGGTGGAGGCCTCCATGGGTGGGTATAACACAAGTGGGGGCTGGGTCACACCGCAGGCCCAACAGGACCCGGCCTTAGGAGGCACCACAGTAAAGGGTGTCGCACTGAAGTCCCAACAGGGCCAAGGCGCGGCCAGTAGACCAACCTAGTTGGTATGTTGGGGTGGGAAATGGGTACCCGTTATACCCCCACCACCTCCGGCCCCCGTGCCAGTGGGCCCGCCAGGAATATTGGCCCCGCCAATGGCCTAGGCGCCCCCCTCATCTATTACAGGGCAGGTACTCCAGGTCTGGACCCCCACGCCCCCCCATCAGTCACCAAGTGGGGGGCAGGGGTGAAACCACCCTGTGACGGCCATCCCGCAGCAACATCCACCTGAGGGTGGCGGTTACTCCGCGGTCTTCGATCCAATCGGAGGTCACCTACTCCCTGCCACTAAGGAGAGGATCTGGAGGGGGGAATATCTGGACTTGTTTGCTCTCCTGTTTAGCGATCCTATAATAATGGATCCCGTTGAGCAGCAGGACAAAAAAGAGAATGAATGTTTTAAACGCCCCAAGGCTGACCATAACTGGTCAAATTGGACCGCTACCTTTTCCATTTACATGGGGGTCATGATACAGGCATATCCTGCCCGAGCAGAAGACTTGCTGAAGTATGCCAACATCGTGTGGTGGGCCTGCAAAGCCAGCCCGGCAGGAGCCTAGCTGTGGTACGATGAGGCATTCCGCCATTGGGCCACATACACCCCAGGCTTGAGGTAGGATTTGCATGCCCATGATCTATGGCTCAACTATACAAGCAGAGTGGGGAACGTACCCAGATCTGACAGTGACCATTTATTGGCAAGGGGCGGGGCCTCATCCGCCATTCGTGACGAAGGTCGAAAAGGGGCATCATCATCCACCAGTCAATGTTGGGAGTTCAGCCGCTTCAAGAGATGTTCCCGAGGGACATGCAAATTCTGACATGCGTGCTCCACATGTTTGGGCCACCATGCGAACTCAGCATGCCCGCGAGGTAAACCTGTTTCAAAAGGGAAATATTTCCCCATAGGCACCGGGAAAGGCACCCCGGTGGTGGTAGCTCAGGACCTGCGAGCAAAAGCCCCAATGCCAATTAGGCCTACCCAGCTTGAGCAAGCCCTTCAATGCCACCCGAACCGGGCAGAGGTGGCATGTGTTGTGTCAGGTTTCTGGTGGGGTTTTTGTATACCAGCCTTTGAAGATCAGCACCATTGAGTGGCTGAACCTTAAGTCAGTGGTAGGGATGGAAAGTGTAGTCAGGGATAAAATCCAGAAAGAGCGAGCTGAGGTTAGAGTCACCGGCCCATTCCCGACACCTCCCCCTCCCTTTCCCAACATGGTCACCTCTCCTTTAGGTGTAGTACCCAAGAAGGCCCCCCGTGGAGTTCCGATTAATCCACCATCTATCTTACCCCCGGGGCAGCTCAGTCAATGATGCTATCCCCAAGGAGCTCTCCTCAGTTAAGTATGTATCATTTGATTCGGCTGTGTCCCTGGTTAGGTCCTTCGGTCTGGGTGCTGCCCTGGGAAAGTGTGACATCAAGTCCGCTTTTCGTTTGCTCCCAGTTCATCCCGAGAGTTTCCCTCTTCTGGGTTTCCACTTTGATGGCATGTATTATTTTGACAAGGCCATGCCAATGGGGTTCTCAATCTCCTGCTTGGCATTCGAGTGTTTCAGCACCCTAGTCGAGTGGATTGTCAAGCGGAGATCTGGTAGCAAAGGAATCACTAAATATATCGATGATTTCCTATTCATCAGCCAAGCCAGCACAGAGGACTTCTCAGACTTGATGCAGACCTTCCATGCCATGGCTGAGGAATTGGGCATCCCCCTGTCCCCTGAGAAGACAGAAGGATCGACCACCAGACTGGCCTACTTCGGCATTGAGCTGGACACAGAGCTGGCCCTGTCTCGCCTTCCCAAGGATAAGTTAATCTCCCTCCAGGTCAAGGTTGACAAGTGTGTAAGGGCAGTGAAAGTCACTGTGCGCCAATTACAGTCAGTCCTTGGGAGCCTTAATTTTGCATGCTGGGTGGTAGCACCCGGGCAGGCCTTCCTGTCCTGCCTTTATGCGAAACTAGCCGGCAACCTGCTTCCGCACCACCATGCGGAAGAAATGAAGGAAATGAAATGGAGGAAATTTCACTAAAGAAATGAAGGAAGACTTGCGGATATGGGCCTCCATTCTAACAAACTTCAATGGCACCAGTTTCTGGCAAGATCAGCTTTTTCTCGAAACCGAGCTTCAGGTGCATTCTGATGCTGCTGGGGGAGCGGGATTTGGACTGATATTCAGAGACCGTTGGGCATCAGTCCGTTGGCCCTCAGAATTGTGTGAGCAAGGCTTAACTAGGGACCTCACATTCCTCGAGCTTTTTCCCATAGTGCTAGCTGTCCATCTGTGGCCCAAAGAACTGGCGAATCACTCGGTTCTTTTTTGGTGTGACAACCAGGCGGTTGTTCACATCATTAACATCCAGTCTTCCAGGTCTCCGCAGGTTAGGGGGCTGGTGAAGGCAGTCGTTCTTATTTGCCTGAAATTCAACATTCTTTTTCAGGCCAGGCACGTACCTGGTCTGGACAATGATGTAGACGATGCCCTCTCTCGCTTCCAGATGGAGCGTTTTCATTCGCTGGCACCATGGGCCAGGCGAATCCGGAACTGCTGCCACCGTTGGTCTGAAACCTTGGGTGTTAGAGCTCCATGCCACCGTTTTGGGATCCCTTGCACCAGGACCGCCTACAACAGGGCATACCGGGAATTTCAGTAGTACCAGTTGGCACAGGGCTGGCCCCCGGGTTTTCCGATCCCGGAACCCCAGATGGTCCAGTTTACCATGCATCTGAGACACAGTGGGGCAACCCCAAGTACCATAGCTGGGAAGCTGTCTGCCTTGGCCTTTGTGAGCAGCCTTGCTGGCCATCCCCCCCCAGACAGGGGCTTTTTTGCAAAGCGCTTACTGGAGAGCTGGGCTAGGGAGGCAGTAAGGACCCCGGACCAACGGGTCCCCATTACCCCCCAGTTACTGCTGGACCTATGTGTGAACCTCCCACGAGTTTGTTTCGATAGTTATGAGGTGTCGTTGTCCAATTCATTGTTTAAGTTAGCTTTCTTTGGAGCCTTCCAGGTAAGTGAGATGGTGGCCGAAGGAGCCATGGACGTTTCATGTAGGGCATTACAGCTACACGACATCTGGATCTGACCGACGGGAATGGTATTGACCATTCGGTGATCCAAAATAGATCAGTGGGGGAGGGGGCAAGTTGTTACCTTGCATAGGTCCACTTCGTCGGAGTTATGCCCGGTAAGGGCAACTGAGGAGTACCTCAACCTATGGAACCTTTCCCCGGGCCCTCTTTTTGGACATCGCTGGGGTCAGCCAGTTACAAGGTACCAGTTCACAGCTGTTTTGAGAACTGTGTTGTCCCACCTTGGGGTACCATCTTCGACTTACGGCACCCACTTGTTCCACATTGGTGCCGCGACTTTTGCTGCTGGGAATGGGATGTCCGAACAGGGTATCTGGGAACTGGGTGGATGGAGGTCAAGGATATTCCGGACATATGTCCAGGGTGCCACTTCCTCCTATCAGTACTAATTTCTTCTCCCCACCCCCAAGGTGGTCACCCACAGCTGCGGAGGCTAGTCTGGATCGTCAGCCACAGCCTGGTGCGTTGGGCAGGCAAGGTGGCTGGACATACTAGATGGGGAACCCAGTTGGGCTTGTCGGCCTGGGCTCAGATTCAGTGGAAGGGTCACAGCGGAATGAGGTGGCACCAACTACTGCCAGCCCTGTGCGTCCCCATCCAGGGCTGACCGCCCGATGTTCTGGTTGTACACCTGGGCGAGAATGACATCCCCCACCTGAAGGGAGTCCAGCTGATCAAGAGCATTAAATGCAATTTATGGGAAATTAAAAATCTTTTCCCAGCAGCTAGACTCATATGGACTGACCTGGTTGAAAGAATGTCATGGGGCACCAGGGTACATCCCCATAAGATCAACCAAACCCAAAAGTCAATTAATCAGGATGTGGGTAGATGGCTTACCCAGTTGGGTGGAGACTGAGTGGATACCCGGGCTCTGACGCACAGGTGGCCGGCCCTGTATAGGCGAGACGGTGTTCACCTGTCATGAGAGGGTAATGATCTGTGCCTGGAGGCCCTGAAAAGGGCACTGGTTTCCGTATTAGATTAAGTTATAGGTGTGGGGTGGGGGTCGGGTTCATCCGGGTACCCCAGTGACCCCTTCGTGGCAGGGGTCCAGTACAGTAAGGGTGATTTCAGACGTTACGAGATCACTCTGAACCACACTGAACCACGCTGAACCCCCCCGTGGGGCCAAAGGGCCCTGAACGTCTGAACGGCGCGCGCCAGATGTTCATCACACTCAATACCCACATGGGGTCCGTTTCAACCACGCTTCCCGGGCTAGCCGGGGGAAGGTCCTGGGAAGCGTGGTCAAACAAACCCCCACAGGGAACCAAGGAAAAGTAACGTCTGGACGCCAATCCCCCAGCGGAACCAAAAAAAAAAGAGCCCCAGCCGGGGACGAGGCACGCAGGGTCGCTGCCAGGCAACCAGCATCAACACAACCACCGGAGGGAGATTTAAAGCGAGAGCAGCAGCAAGCAAGCGTGGCGGGATGGAGCGAGGAGGGAAGCGGAAGAGAGCGGAGGCAGAGACAGCGACAGCGGCGGGACAGGAGGCGGAGGAGGTGCAGGCAGGCCCAGCGATGCAGGCGGAGGGGGCACAGGCGCAGGAAGGGCGCACACGGGAGCACCCGACCAGGGAGGCGGCCCGGGAACAACACCCACAGCTGAAGCCGGGTCGCGCCGCCCCGGGGACAGCGGCCGGAACGGGCCCACAGGAGGCACCCAGGAAAAGGGTAAGGGCACCCAACTGGAGGGGAACAGGGGGCACGGGTGAACCCCCTGTGGGGGGGGCCGGGGGGACCCCGGGCGGAAGGCAGGGGGGCAGGGGGCCCCCGAGAGGGGCCACACCCCCACCCAGCAACCACTCACCCCCTTTCCCCCCCCAGACACGAAAGTCGGCCCGGGCGGACGAGCCCCAGGACGAGGCCGGCCCCGCGCGCCCGGAGGCGCACCCCCAGGAGGAGGTGGAGGAGGAGCAGGTGCAGGTGCAGCAAGAGCTGGACCAGGAGGAGGAAGAGCAGGGGCCCAGCCGGAGGAAGGCCTACCACAGAGGGGGCCAGTGGGGCCTCCAGGAGACCCGGGACTTCATCCGGATATGGGGGACCCTCGAGTACCAGCTGGAGCTCGCAATCAACCAGCGGAACGAGCACGTCTACCGGGACATCGTGCGCGACATGGAGGCGGCGGGGCACGAGCGCACAGTCAACCAGTGTCGCTCCAAGGCCAAGGAGCTCAAGAGGGGGTACAAGGCCCTCAAGGACAACAACAGCCGCTCCGGGCACGGGGCCCGCACCGCCCCCTACTACGATGCCCTGGACCGCATCCTTCACATGAAGGGCTCCATAGTTGCCCCACGCCTCGTGGGCAGCGCTGTGGTCCAGGGCAGGGAGCGGGCCGAGGTACCCCCTCCCCTCGCCGCCCGCCCGGTAGACACGAGCTCAGGGGACCCCCACCCCCAGGAGGACCACCCGGGACCCGCAGAAGCCCCAAGGCCCCCCCCAACAGCAGCCCGGAGACATCCCAACGCCGGGCCGGCCAGGCGGAGTCGGAGGTCGGCACCTTCACCACCCTCAGCCAGTGGTCCCAGGGGGAGCACTCCCAGGGTGAGGCGCCGGGCTCCGAAGGCTCGGAGACGGACATAGAGGGTAAGCGGGCCCCCAGGGCAGGGGGGGGCACGACCAGGGGGCCGGTGGCAGGGGTGGGGGCCCTGCTGCAGGGGCCACAACCAGCCCCCTTCACCCGCTCCCCCCTCTCCCGCCCGCAGGACATGGGGAGCCCCAGGACCGGGCCAGCGAGACGGTGCAGGCCCCCGCGGAGGGCACAGGAGAGCAGGTGCCGGACCCAGGTAAGGCGGGAGGGCTGGGATGGCGGGAGGGCCCCCCGGGCGCCAGCCCAGGGGGGCCTCCGGCCTCAGTGGGGGAGGGGGGGCAGGGGGCCCCGGGACCCGACCCCGCTAGGGGACAGGGCCCTGCACTGACCCACCCGCCCATTTCCACAGGGCAGCCCCCGCGCGCGGCGCCTCCGCCGGCCGCGGCCCCAGCCCAGCGGATGCGGGAGTACCGGGCGCGGGTCCGCAGGCGCAGGGAGGAGCAAGCGGAGGACATCGTCCGCAGGGCGGAGGAACAGGGGGAGCGCATGATCGCCTCCGTGGACCGCATGGAGGCGGCCATAGAGCGGTCCATGGAGAAGGCCCTGGAGACAGACCGCCGGCTGGAGGCGGAGGTGCGCCTGGAGCGGAGGCGGGAGCGCCGGGAGCACCAGCGGCAGCAGGGGCTGCTCAGGGGCCTCCGGCAGGACATACAGGGCATGGTGCGGGAGCACAGTGCAAAGATGGACAGGTCCCACGACATTGGGACCTCCCTGCTCCTGCATGCGGGCACCATGTGTGCCTACGTGATGGCCGGCGCACCTCCGGGCGCCCTGCCCGCCCAGGTCCCCATGCCGGGCCCCTCGGCGCCCCCGGGCCCAGCCCTGCCGCCCCTGGCGCCCCCCCGGCCCCAGGGCCCTCGCATGCGCCTCCCAGTGCCCCCGGGCCTCCGGAGGGTCCAGCCCCCCCGGGGCGCGACCGGGGCACCGGGCACAGCTGCCCATCCGCCGCCCGGCCCCCTGCCGGGGCCGGGACCGGCCCAGGACACGGCAGGGGACACGGACAGTGGGGGGGAGGGGAGCTCCCAGAGCTCGGTGGGCCCAAGCGGCCGCACGAGGGGTCGGCCCAGGAAACGCGGGGGGATGGTGGGAAGGGGGGGGAGGGGGAGGGCCACATGAGGGCGGGTGGTGGACGGGGTCACGGGCACGGGGGTGGGGAGGGGGCACAGGGTGATTGTGTGAACTGTGTGGGCAATAAAGTGTTGTAAAGAGACAGTTGTCCCCGGCCCGTTTGTGGGGGGGACAGGGCTGTGGGACCGCGTGTACAGGGGCATGGGCACGGAACGGGGGGTGGGGCCCCCAGGGGCGGGAAGGCCCTCACAGCGGGCCCCCCCGGGCGATGTGGGTTGCAAGGGCGTTCCGGATCCTTTTGGCATACCGGTACTCCCGGGGGTTCCCTGCGTTCACGTACAGGGGAACAGGACCGGGGGGCCGGTGGGGCTCGGGGTACTCCAGGGCCGCCCCCTCGGTCTCGCACACATTGTGCAGAACGCAGCAGGCACCGATCACCAGGGCGGAGGTGGGGACGGTGAAGTCCAGGCGGCCAGCTATACTCCTCCAGCGCTGCTTCAGGGCCCCGAAGGCACGCTCCACCACGGTCCGGCTCGCACACAGGCGGGTATTGTATACCTGCTCCGCAGGGGTGCTCGGGACAGGGTAGACCTTCATCAGCCAGCGGGTCAGGGGGTAGGCGGGGTCCCCCAGGATGCAGGGGGGCATGGGAACACCCTCGATCCACCTCATGCCCATGTCCGCGAAGTCCCCCCGGTACATGCGGGCATAGAAGGGGGAGATGGTCATGATCCTGGCGTCGTGACTCCGGCCGGAGTTGCCCGTGTAGATGTCTATGAAGCGGGCCCGGTGGTCCACCACCCCCTGCAGGTGCAGGGAGTAGTATCCGTGCCGGTTCACATACTCCAGGGCCTCCCCCGCGGCCGGGCGCAGGATCTCGATGTGTGTGCCGTCCACGGCTCCGATGCAGTTCGGGAAGCCCCCGGCCGCGAAGCCAGCCATCACAGCGCCCTGGTCCAGGAGCTGGATGGTCCTGTCGAGGAGCACGCCCTCCACAGCCTCGCACACATCCCGCACGATGCAGGCGACCGTGCTGAGCCCCACCCCGAAGTGCTGGGACACGGAGCGGCAGGAGTCGGGCGTTGCGAGGGCCCAGACCCCTATGGCCACCCGCTGGACCATGGGGATGGGCTCCCGCATGGAGGTGTGCTGCCGCTCCAGCCAGGGCGTGAGGAGCTCCGCTAGGCGCAGCAGGGTGGCCTTGCCCATCCGGAAGTGGGACCCCCACTCGGCCTCCCCCCAGTGGGCCTGGGCCCGCTCCCACCAGGCCTGGGGCCGCTCCGTGACCCATAGGCTCCGCGCTATGGGCATAGCCAGCAGCGCTGCCCGGCGGAGGGTCTGCGTTGCCCAGCGGAACCGCCTCGCGGCCCCTCGGAGCGCAGCGGGCCGGGTGAGGCTCCGGCAGGCGGCCAGCCACGCCCCCCAGGCCCGGCGCCGAGCCCTGAGCCGGGCACGGACTCTCCTGCGGGCCTGCTGGCCCCGGAGGCGCACGCCAGCCCGCAGGGCCAGGACATAGCGCAGGCGGACGGCCAGGTGCACCCTCTCGGTCAGGAGGCACAGCTGCTCAGTGTGGTCACGGTGCCACTCAGCCGCGAGCGCGAGGAACATCCAGTTCCCACCTGCCCTATCGCGCTCCATGGTGCTGGGGCCCCGGTGGGGGCTGGGAGCGCTTATGGCGGCCCGGTGCTGGTGGCTCCGCCCGGGGGTCGGCCTCGCGGGCCTGCGCGCGCCCTGTGCCGGTGCGTTCCGGCTGCTCCCGCCCCCAGCACCCCGGGCCCCCTCCCCTCGCTGTTTGTAGCGGGATGGCCTTGAAGGTGCGATTAGGCAGACAGAGAGCTCGCTGTTGTTCTCTGCAGCTGTGCCGGGCCCGCACCCCACGCCTCGCTCTGTTGTGCTACAATGTTGCGGTGCGGGCCCGTGTTCCCTGTCCCGGGGGCCGGGCCGAGCCTCTCCCGGCCCTGGGCAGTCTGTGTGCCCTCCGGGCTCCGTGTCCCATTCCCTGTTGTGCTGGACCATGGCTGGCTGCCCATCCATGGGGCTCCCGCTGTCCGGCCCCCAAGGGGCCCCCCATATCTGGGCCTTCCGCGAGACCATGTCTCTGTGCGACCTGTGGCACACCCCTGCCGTGCAGCTGCTCCTGGCCGGGCCGGGGAGCCGTGCAGGTGCCTACGAGAGCCTGAGCTCCGGGCTCCGTTACTTTGGCCATGTGGTGAGCGCCCGTGATTGCCGGCTGCATGCGGAGGCCCTGGGGCTGGCTCGTTTCCCCGAGGGGCGCATCCCGGAGGTGCTGTGCGCCCATGTGCCCTGGAGCGCCTCGGAGACCGTGTCAGCGCTGGTGGTGTGTGGTCTGGGCGCCTACTCGGAGTGCCTGGCCGAGGGTGGCCCTGCCTTGGCCGTGAGCTACTTCTCCTGTGTTCACGGGGCCCGTGGGTACCAGCGCACCCGTGGGGCGGCGTTCCAGCGGCTTCTGGAGCTGGGGCATCTTCCGTGGCCCCCTTCTGCTGCCTGCTGTGTGCCGGAGCCCTCCGCGGTGGAGATGTCATCCCTGTTGGCGGTGTGGGCGCGTGTGGATGTGCAGCTGGCCCTCACCATGCCCGATCCCTTCGAGGCCTACTACCTGATCGCCCACTACATGTCCTTGCAGGGGTACCGCCGGGGCATGCTGCACTGGCCCCACCTGGTCCACCGGGCGGGCCACCCGGGCCCTGGGGCCAGCGGGGCCCCCGGCAGCGGCCCGTGAGCCCCGCGTCGCTGGCCTGCCCCCCCCCGCGTGGTGCCCCCGTGTGGGCTCCCGCCCCGGCCCGGGGGGGGGCCTGGTCCCCGCTGGCCGCTCCCGACCTGCGGACCCCACCTCGGTGAGCTCCCGCCCGCCTCGCTGCTTGCTGCTGCCCCTGGCCGTGGTCCTGGGCCCCCTCCATCCCCGTGACTCCGTGGGTGCTGCCTGAGCGTCGCTGGTGCTGCGGAGGAGCACCGCTGGACCCGGCTGCCCTGCCTGTGCCAGCCTTTGACTGTGGGGCCCCCTTCCTCCTCCTCCTGGCGCCCCTCCGCCGGCCTCGCTGTGCTTTGGGGGCCCCCAACGTGCCTTGCTCCGGGGGTCCGCCCCCCCCCCCCGAGACTGCCTCTGTTCCTGTGGGGGCACCTCCTTGGACTGGACTGGACTGGGGTGGTGTGGGGGTGGGGGTTGCTGCTGTCTGTGCCTTGCCCCGTGGTGGTGCCCCCCCCTCCCTGCCGGTGTTCCGGGTGGGGTGTTCCGGGCGCCCCTTCCCCCCTTCCCGGCCTTTCCCTGGTGTGTGTGTGTGTGTGTGTGTGTGTGTGTGTGTGCCCGGGCGTGTGGCCGTGCATTGTGCCCCGCTGCGGGACCGCTGTGTGAGCCGGCTGTCAGCCTGTTCTCGCTCTTCCCCCCTCCCTTCCCGTTTCCCTTGTGTGGGCGTTCCCTTGTGTGCCTTGTGGCTTCGTTTGCCCTCAGTCGGCCATGTCTGTGTCCCGCCCCTGCCCGGTGCCTTGTGGGGGTTTAGCGCCCGCCGGGGGTTCGGCTGCACGTCTGTTGTGCTGCCACGGGCCGCGATGGTGCGGCCCGGTTCCGGCCCGTGGTCCCGTTCCCGGCACGTCTGTTTGGGTCGTTTTCCCACCCCCGGGCGTGGTTGCGCTGTTTGCCCCCCCCTGGTGGTTCGTTGTGGTGAACCGGCCGCCCGTAATGTCTAAAAATACCCTAAGTTAGATTAGGTCAGAATGATCATAAGGAAGTGTCATCTCCTTAAGAGATGGGGAGGCCCACCAGCAGTAAAGCAGGGTATGGCAAACGGCAGGGCCGCCTCCATGGGAGGGGTGTTGAGCGAGGGCAGTAGGGACAAGTATGATCCCCCATCTGTAGGCACCTTTATCCTTACTCATAATCAAATGTTTGAGTCCCCATCACCTGTGGCTTGGGCCACTGAGAGGGGAAAGCATGATGTTCACGTTTGGGGTGGTAATCGAGGGTACATCGAA
The DNA here is from genome assembly GCA_003113815.1 of Sphenodon punctatus. NCBI lineage: Eukaryota > Metazoa > Chordata > Lepidosauria > Sphenodontia > Sphenodontidae > Sphenodon > Sphenodon punctatus. The sequence goes on along the minus strand of QEPC01014130.1, from coordinate 664,890 downwards.
ACCACCCCTGTTTTGTTGGTTTATTGTTACAATGTCAATGTTCAAGTACTGGACCCGCATCGCACTAGGCAATTTGCCCCCACCCATTTGTTAATGTAATTCTGATTTGAATAAAGAGTGCAGCCATTAAAACCCAGCGCTTGTGTTCCGTCTCCTTCGGTGTGTCAGCAAGATGTCCAGTGTTTAATTGAAATATCCCCCCTCTGTCTCTGGTTTACAATATGAATATTTTCATTATTTTTATGAATTATACAGCACTTTGCTATGCTTTCCTTCTTTAAAAAGTAAAGGTGGGATCCTGAAGGGTAAGGCTGTATAGGGAGATGCATCAGTGAGCAATCTGTTGGGATGAATTTGAAATTGTATCTCCATTAGATAGGGTTCTTTTTCCTTTGTTTTTTAATGGTCATTAGCTGGTATGGCTGGACTTCCTTAATGGCATTAACTTCCTTAATGTTATCAAGAAAAGACTAACAGCCCAATCCTCAGAGCATTTCACTAGGGTAAACTAGATTGAAGTGAAGTTAGGACTGAAACTCCGTACGTGGTAGTACTCAGGGTTTTTTGTGCACTGGCAGAGTGTCTTGAGGTTCAGAGCCTAAATCAACATTGCTGTGTGTCGCGGTACTAATCTCTTGTGGCATCATGTCATTACCAGAAAGTTTGAATGACAAGCCCGATGCACGCTATCTTCACTTTTCAAAGACAGCAAAATAAAAAGTTCATGGAATTATTATTTTGAAAATCCAAGATGACAACTCAGACCTCTTTCCCTAGGAATTTAATTTTCAGTTCAATGGTTTATTGTGGCAGCGAAAATGCTAGACTTTTCTAAAAGAAAAGCAAACAAGCCTAAAACATCTCCCCATTTCTATAACTCCTATTAAAGATATAGCTGTATTCATTAAAAAAAAAAAAACCCACCCTGAGTTGAGATTACTACAGTATCCACTAACCACCACCACCACCCTGCCAAAGAATTGAAATACCATTCAAATTTCCAGTCACTGCAAGTAACGTAGCCAATGGTTTCTTTCCCTTGCTGCTACTGAGACAGACCCCACAATAACATGTCAGTCAGTCATGACATAGGGTGATAATAAATGTGATGGGAGCCTGCTATGTCCTGTCTGGGCCAGAGACTCCCAGTCACATTTATTACCGGACCACCAGATTTGGACCCACTGTTGCCGTGGCCTGGGAAGGTCATGTGGTGGTCCCCCAGATGGTTCTGGGCCCACAGTCTGGGCCAAGGGCTGCTGAGGCAGGCCAACATAGGCCATAGCTGGCCCACACACCTGTTTGCATCCCCATTCCCCTGCCTGGGATTGGGGGCCACCTGATGAGTAGCCATGGCTGCCCTTCATCGTGGGTGGTAGGGTGGTGTGGGCACATCGGGGGCAGGGCCACCTGGCCCATGTGTCTATTCCTTTCCCTGCCAGGAGGACAGGGGAGGGTCAGACACACATTTCATCTGTGCCCTGCCCCCACCAGGGCCCCGTCCCTTCCAAAGTATGTAACAGGCACGCAACCTGCATGTTTATTTTCACCTATGATTCAAGAAACATCCAGCTGCATCCATATATCATTAACTCTACCAGTTGAAGGGCAAGATAGGTCTCAGGCTGAATCGCAAATAGTTTTAATTCCCATGAGAATCTCACAAGAATTGAGAATCTCGAAAAGATCTCGCTGAAGGTTTGAGAATCTCACAAGTTTCTCAACATTTCTTAAAAGCCTCTGCACATGTCAATTTTGCTGAACTGCTGATTTTTGCAAGATACTTTAAGATCCCTTCCATCCATATGATTTTATGAAAGATGTTTATAGATTACACAGAGTACTAGGAAACATGGAAGAATTAGAATTCCATGGATGTAGCTGACTTATCTACAAGTAGTATACAGGAAATTGAAAAACGTCCGCACTGTAGAGACTTTTGGTATAGATGCTAAATGTATAATTTGACTACAATCCTGCTATCCCTTACTTTCAAGCAGTCCCATTTGAGATTAAATTTATAGGGCATTAAAAACCCAAACATGTGATTTCCAGTACTATTCTATAGAAATACCCAGTTGACATTTTGGGGGAGGAGACCATTACCTATGATGCTGAAGAAAAGAAATCCTTTGAAGCATTCAGATGTCTAGAGATGCTTTCAAATTCTGTGGCTCCTTCTGAATATATCTGCTTTTCTGTTCAAAAGCCTATGCTCCCCAAATTTACACATGATTTCTGAGTACCTCAAAAGAAAGGTAATTCAACAACATAAAAGAATGGGTCACTTAAACCAGCATTTTTCATTCTTATCACAATATCATTCAGAGAATATCTGTATTTGTCTTGTTCCTTATTCCCATAAAAATCTTCAGAGTGTTACTAATGTGGATTAATTTCGTTACAATTTTCCAGTCTCTGAACAACATTTTTCTAGGAGAATGGAAATATTACATGTTACAAACAGGTATAGATCATGTGTTAAAGATCAGTGATAATGATAACTTGTAGACTTGACACATGGTGTAGAACAAACAGAAAATGACACTAAATCCATCCTCTTGACAGTCATTTCGTTATAAGGATGAGCTACCTCACCATTTTGATTGCCATCCTATCCTTGTTCCCACTGTCATTTCCATGACAATGACTGCAATCATTATAGCAATATTCTACAAAATGATTCTGCTCTTGTGAGGTTACTCCCAAAGTAGGTGTGGAAAAAAGTGAAAGGGCAGATTTAAAATGACAACTTTAGCATTAATGAGGCAGAATAAACTACCAAATTAATAACCAACATGTTGGACAGGTCAATGATGTTGAATAAAAACCTAAAATTACTGTGAAACACCCACCCACCCACCCTCTCTTTCATCAGTCAAGCTCTCAGAGTATACACATTTCTCCTCAATTAAAAAGGAACATCAAAGGAATCCGTGGAAAGTTCACATACAATTAAATACTACAGCATGACAGCTGCTAATTTCTGAAAATGAAGGAAGACTACAGTCCAGGAACCATTACTGGATTCATTATGAATATTATCTTAAACTCTGAAACCATATTCTTCTTCTATAAAATATAAACATTCATGGAGGAAGTTATTTGTCTGTCACTAACTTCAATTAAAAGATCAGAAATACTGCCAATCATAAAATGGAACATTGGTACTTTCTACCTCACACAGGTCCCACACGAATAAACTTATTAATCATCTCAGATATTACAAGGATGAGTATTATAGAGGCCCTAATAGATAAAGGTATGGGGAGAAGAGTCCAGGAAGTGTTTGGAAATGCATCAAATGACACTGGAACAAAGAATAAAACTATGAACATTTTAAGAAACACTAAACAGCTACCTCATCACCCATGCACTTGCTATCCTGTACAATGGGTGAGAATGCACCCTGATTTATTTTTTTAAAACAACAACAAAACAATGTTATTATGTAGCAGGGGCGACTGGTGGGTTTTTAGTTTGGAGGGGCAGTAAGGTCGTCCGGCCCGCCGGTGGGCGGAGCCAGGGCAATGGTAGGCGGAGCCAGGGCATAACCCAGCAGCAAGGAGTTCCCAGGGTTAACATCAGATGGAAGAAAACACAGTCTAAAATGCACTTCAAGCTTAAAATGAATAACGTATACCCCCAAGCACAGGGAAACAGTGGCAATACACTGGCACAACCCAGCAGCAAGGAGTTCCCAGGGTTAACATCAGATGGAAGAAAACA
>QEPC01014130.1:644922-661141 GCA_003113815.1 Sphenodon punctatus | reverse complement strand
CTTTGGGGAGGGGTGCAGGGTGGGTGTGGGGTGGGGAACAGCCTAGGGGTGGGTGCAGGATGGGGGTGGGGAACAGCCTAGGGGTGGGGATGCAGCAGGGTGGGGGAGGATGCAGGGGGGGGGGGAAGGGGACCCCCCTCCACACCCATCCCCCCCGGGGGTGGGGAGGTCAAGTACAGGGTGGGGGAGGGAAGGGTCAGCTAAGCTAACTTAAGCTTACCTGCTCAGTCTCTGTTGTGAATGGCAGGCAGCGGGAGCGGAAGCACGTGGTGTGACTCCTCTCTCTCAGGGGACTGAGGCAGGGAGGAAGCGCGCATGCGTGCTGCTCCCCCTTCCTGTCCCCCAAGCCAAGAAGCTAGCTCACCAGGGCTGTCAGCATGACTGCCCTGGCAAGATCTTCCATTGCGCCCATTGAGCGCAATGGAAGACTGTAGCCCTTCCCTCCACAGCACATCCCATATGTGCTGTGGACGGAGGAGTTCAGCCGCCGAAATAGTGTTTTCCATAGGAAAACGCTTTGGGTGGCTGAGCAGCTGAACCTTTTTGTCCCTTCGGGGACCCACTCCCTCTCCCAGCGGAGTGGGTGGGTCCCCGAAGGGAGAACGGGTTCAGAACTTCAGTGACAGCTACAGCAGCCTCTGCAGCAGCTCAGAGGCTGCTGTAGCTGTCATAAACGGCGGTGCATTTTTGGGGATTTTTTTTAAACTGTTGAAGTTGCGGCGGTGCCCCTGCAGGGGTTTGGGGGGCACCACCCATAATGCTCTTCAGGGGGAGCCATCCCAATATGTAGTAAGATAGTGTATCATAATGCTGAAGGCAGCATAACCAAGTTTAAATATTCAGCTTTCATGATATTGTACTGTAGATTTTAACACAGAATGTGTCATGCACACAGTAATACAGACCATAGAGTGGCTTGTGGGAGAAAAAGAGAGGGATGGTAAAAGAATTAGAGAAGAGAAGACCCTAATCAAAACAAAAAAGGAGGATAAACGCAATCTTTGTTCTTTTTCTGCCATGTTAAAGTGGAATCTCAATGGGAGCTGGGTGGGTGCCCCCACCTCAATTTGGTCAACTCTGAAATGGACCCATCAAATATACTCTCATATGGAGGGGCGGGGGGAATCAAGAGAATGTATGGGTGAAATAGCTCCATCTGTTCTGAAAGAATGCCTAAATCATATCTGGAAGAGTTGAAATTTGTGTCAAATTAGCCAAAATCTGAAATGTTCCATGGCATATTTAGCACTTAGTTTTCAGGACAAAAACATTCTACCCTAGTCACTCTGTTTGTTGCTTGTCTTCTTCAGGGGTGGCCAGGACATCAATCACAGTCCACAAGTGGACCATGAGACACTTTCTAGTAGGCTGCAGGAACTGGACCCTCAAAAATTGCCTTTGAAGAGGAGAACGTGACCAGCACCAAGGGAGCATCTCCAGAGAGGAGAGGAGTGGGCACACCTGTGGCATGGCAGGGAAGACTCTCTCTGAAGGGAGCATCCCCGGGAGCCATCGTGACAGGTCCCAGGCTGGAATGGAAAGTTGTTGGGAAGGGGCCTGTTATAGACCTCATTAGGCTGGGACCAGGAAAAGGTAGAACTAGCAACTGGCCCTCCATGGTCTTCTTAAAAAAACAAAAACATTGAAAAAATGTGATATATTGTTTGTATCTAGGCAGAATTATTTTTTGCTTCCATAATTACCAGTGCAAGTACAGAGAAAAAGAAAACATTGGATAAAGCCAGATGTGAACGCAGCCTGCTTAGGCCCCATGGGTCGCTGTCATGTGAAGTTCCCAGCAACCAGATGTTGACCTAGGGTATCCCAGGTCATGTTGGTAGCTAGACAAAGCTCTCACCACAGCAATCAGTGGATGTAACACCCTGGGCTAGGGCCCACCAGACTGGGGTAAAGCAGGCTGCCCCAGAGCCTGCACATCTGGCTCTGCACCAGTCTGTCAGCCCAAGCTGCCTTTATCATGACCAGCTGCATGGCAGCCACCATGGCTGCTTATCATGGTGGAGGCAGGATGCGGGGTGTAGCATGGGGATGGAGAGCTACGTATTCCCCATTCTCCTGACCATGGAGAACATGCCTGGCTGAAACATGTCTGCTCCATGCTCTGGTGCACACAGTCTGTCTGCCTGGGATGCAGCAGTCTAGCTATCAAGCGTGACTTTACTTGCTGATGACCTGCAGCAGCATCTGAGGAACCTCCACCCTTAAAAACACATTAGATAGGATGGCATCTACAGCAGTAGATTATTCTTCTCTACTTGCTTCCAACAATCCCCTCTAAAAACAAACAAGACCTTACCTTTCCAACATACTGAGGATCTGGTCCCATGTGTTCTTCTAAAACAAAGAACTGGTTCCATACCCATCCACGTTTGGGGCGATGGTGCACTTCTGTTTCACCTTCTATATGTTTTGTTTGGTTTCTGGTCACCTTGATGGAGCCATGGTGAGCAGTTCCATAACACCTCTGCACAAAACAGAGACAAACTAGGACTGGACAGATGCAAGATGTGCTCGTAATTCTCATTGTAGGATAGCTTTCCAAGTTCAAGATTTTCTTCTTCCTTTTCCTCTGTAATCCCTTAATAGGTCCCCAAGAGGAACGGTGAAGCTTGATTTAGAAAGACAGTCCAAAATTGTTTCTTTAGTCTGTCCATGGTTTAGGTGCCCATCGGGGAATGTTCGGACTGTACTATTTACATCATGAAAAACTGAGTGAAGGAACTGACTATATTTATTCACTGATCTTCACAGCAGACAGCACGGCCAACAATCTTAGACCTAATGGAAAGGAATAAAATAAAACCACTTACACATCACTAAAAACAGTAATTTCAGCATTTTGACCCAAAGAGAGGGTACACTTACTAACAATGTTCTAACAGGTTCTGTCAAAAAGCACCACATCAACAGAAAGTTCTTTTTAAACCTTTTTTTAGAAGTGTTTTAAGTGTGTATGTTTTTGTTGTTTGCTTGTTTTTCCAAAACTGCCTAAAATCTGCATAATGTGAGTACAGGATGTTCTCAAGTGTCTTGTTACCCCAGACAATTACTGAAAAATCCCCCAGTGTGTGTATGATTGTGTGCATGGTTTTTAATGTAGTCCAGATGAAGTCTTTTATTTGACCAAATTTTGTTAATGAAAGAGTGAAGGCAATAGAGTTGAAACATGTACCTTCCAAAATGGGTATACCACCCATTGAATATGCACTACCAGATTTACCATTTGGAGGTTGAGTAATAGACACTACTCACATAGGATCTGATGAGTACCTATTTGGGATTTAAAATGGGGGGGGGGGGAAGACTGTGTATGCAATGCATGTGTAACAGATTCAGGCTTGCCCCTGGTAAATCTATGCTAGATTGGGGCCCTAATTACTCAGTCTTTCTGGGGTACTAGCTCAAAAAAATCAGTTTATTTACACATCTTCACCAATAGTCTCTCAATGTCCATATGCTCTCCTTGGGTTTCCAGGGTAAGTCATCCCTCTATAGCCCCCAGGTACAGTCTCCACCAGGTCCAGCAACCCCTGTGGCTTCAGCAGAGTCCCTGGGCAAAGCCCTCTTTGACTTACTCCTCTCATTGGCTGCTCCTGGCAGCTTCTTTTACCCTTAGTCTCTGGGCTAGGCTTCCCCAGCTCTGGCTATCCCCCAAAGTTCATGAGCCACCAACCCTCTGGCTTTACCTTCTCCCGGGAGCTTTCTCACAGGTTCTGCTTCCCTGGCAGTCTCCTTCACTCTGTGAGTCTTGTGCTCTCTCCTTCAGGAGCCTCTCCCCTCTGCTCTCTCCCCCTCCAGGGCTGACTTGTGCCATGCTCTCACACAGCTTCAGAGCAATTAGGCATGATCCTCTTCAAATCCCAGCACCTTGCAGCTCTGTTCATGCTGCCTCTGTGCTGGTGCAAGCTGTATTAAAGGGCCAATAGTGGGTTTGGTCTGCCACAGTATGTAAATGCCAACAAATTTTATAATCCAGCTGTTAAGCACAGAGCCTAGGACCCTTAGCCCCGCTGTCCGAAAGCAGAGCATCTGAGCCACACCAGAAGGGCCCTTTTAAGTCCAGTGAGACATTTCAGGCTACTGTTGTCCCACTTGGGCTAATTTGGGGTAATGGGCTGCCTCCCATTTGGTCAGCCCGTACAGTCCTGCCATGAAGCGAGGTACTAACTGTGATGTCTTTATATGACCAATATACAGTACCCATCCTCATGACCAAAGTAGATCACTGCAACTAATAGTTGCTCTGATAGCTTTCCTGATAGAGCTTTGGAAACGAAATGAAAAGGCTGGAGGTTTGAGACCATGAATCTGTATAAAAACATCAAAGATTCCACCATATAGGACACAAACCCTATATTATTGTTTCCCAAAGTAAACTTACAAATGCAAGAATTCAAAGATTCAGCTTACCACACTGGGTGAAAACAGACATGATGCTAACCACCCTTGGTGGTCATTTATGCATGTTTCAGGGCTGCATAGGGCACCAATACAGCCCTGCAACATGCATNTTATGCATGTTTCAGGGCTGCATAGGGCACCAATACAGCCCTGCAACATGCATAAATAACCACCAAGGGTGGTTAAAGGGTGGTTAGCATCATGTATGTTTTCATCCACAGTCCAGAATTTAACCCCTGACCTATCAGTCTTCTGTGCCCTAGACTACCAGCAGATCTATAGTAGAAACAGCCAGAATGTTTCAGTCAGCCATCAGTGGAAAGACTCTATGGGTAAGGCCACATGAGATATTAGCCCACATTGGGCCACTTTACCCCACATTAGCTCATGATGCAGCTGACAGTCACGCAGCCACCAGCTGTTCTCCCACTTCCACCCTGGAGTGGGTGCCTGGCTGCTACGTGGCATGTCCGCCAGAGAAGGCCAGTGAGACATTGCAGGCTACTGTTGCCCCACCCAGGCCAATTTGGGGTAATGGGCTGCCTCCCATCTGGTCAGCCCATACAGTGAGGACAGTGGATCGGACGTGGAAGAGTGCATTCACCCTGGCCACCAAACAGCTGATGGGGATGGTGGGGCAGAGGAGCATGCTCACCCCTGCTTCCAAGCACTCCTCCAGCCTCCCTTCCTCCCTTCAGCAATTAGGTGGCCATGGTGAGTGTGCTCACCCGATCAGCTGTTTGACAACTGAGGTGAGTGTGCTCCTCTAGCCACTCAGCTTTTCCATGGCAGCAGTTCCCACGGTTCTAAACTTGCTGCACAACAGGAGTCCAGGAGTCCTGCCATGTGTGGATGGCTCCTTGGCACACTGCAGGGTGTTTTGGGACTTGTGCCAGAGGCCTGCCTGGGGGAAGCAGATCATTTGGATTGCTCTCCCTGCCGGCCCAAACTGTGGTGATTGCGTTCACCACCTCTGAGGTGGGCAGCCCTGTCTCTTGTGGGTTTATCCTACATAGTGCCCAACAAGCTAGGTAGCTGTTTGTAAGGGTAATACAGGTGCTGTTGTAGTGTGGCTAGATAGCTGAGCTTTTATGCTTGCTATTCCAGGGATCATGAGTTTTAGCCTGGACTGTGTTTCTTTCCTGTTACCCTTTTGGACAAAATAAACTCTTAGCACCTCTTGACCCTAATGGATGTAGTATGCAACCTGATCTGTGAAATTAGGAGCTGGTCCTTCATTATTCAAAAATAGAGGGGCTTTCATTCCCCCTTCAGGCTGGTGGATTCTCTGATATTTCTATAGATTTATTTATTTTTTTTGTCTACAAAAGCCTTGAACTCTCAACTTTTCTAATTCCTTTCCAAAGCTCTAACCATAACCGGAGAGCTACCAAAGCAATGGCTGGTGATGCCTATCTACTTTGGTCATGAGGATGGCACCGTATGTTGCTCATATAAAGAGTTTACAGTTAAAGCATTTCTAGTGTGGCTCAGCTCCTCTACTTTGGGACAGCTGTGCCAAAGGTGCTAGGTTCAATGCTGCCCTTTACGTTACGGGATTGGGTAAATCCCCCTGCTAAAAGCTAGCTTATTCAATTAGTAGGCATTTACACAAACACAGTTATCCCTATTTTAAATCCAAAACAGGTAGATGAGTACTCCTTTCCATTGTGGGTATAGGGTCAGGTGCCCAAAAGGGCTATCTGAAAAGGGCACTGCAGGTGCTCAAAGGGCTATCTGAAAATTCACATATTAGTCATGGGTAATCAGTTCACTATTTGTTTCAGCTCTTGTGTGCGAGCTTTCAAGGCACACAGTGCTTGCATACTCTCATTAATAGAAACTGGTCCAAGAAAAGATACCACCCAAGCTACTTTGTTTACATCTCTTACTTTTGGTGCCACCGCGGCAACCACACACTTTCTAGAAGTCTTTTTAAAACAGTTTTGGTGTTTGTTTTTCAGCTGATCCTTCAAGTTAAGCAACCAATTATTTTAAATTGACATATATTTATAAAAACCAGTATGTGCAGATGAGATCCCTCATTCCAAAGTGTGTGTCTCATTTTGAATGTCACTGCTCCTCATTTCAGAGTCCAGACGTTGAGAGCTATGTGGATAACTCAGCTGTCTGGGAGTGTAATGTGAAACCTTTCGACAGCAGGTTAACAGCTCACGTTGGCAAAAAAATACATCAATATCTGACAGACAGTATTCAGTAGGCCATGTGAAATGAGTTATACCAGGCTAATGGTCTCCCTCCCATCTATTTTGGCACCACCCATCCCCACTGAGAGGCGAGGCCGGAGGATTGGGCTCAGAGAGTGGCGCAGTAACAATGATGGGGGGGCTCAGTTGTGCCCAGGGTTGGGATCCTGGGGTGGCCCAGACATTGGGCAGGTGCAGGCACACTGCCCTGCCCACTTGAACCCCCTCCCCCCAAAGCAGCCTAAGTGGGGAGGGCGAGGAATTACCCCCTCACCCTGATGCTGCTGCCACTGCCACCATCATCATTTAGAGCCCCCACCGCATGTGTGCGTGCACACTCTGGGGCTGTTCCCAAAGTCTGGTGTGCTGGGACTTCATGGGCCATGTTTCCTAGTCTGGCATGCTGGGAAACATAGTCCCAGCATATCAGATTTAAGGAAACGGACCCAGCGCGCATACCGAGGCCACAGCCAATAAGGTAAAGACGTTTGTGTGTGCATGTATGTGAACGGGGTGGGTATGAGAGAGAGTGGAGGGGGTGGGTGTGAGAGAAGGGGAGGTTACTACCTCTCCCCGCATGTTGTCTCCCTTTCCCTGTGCTCCTACCGCTCTACCTGGCTGTCCCCCTTCCCTGTGTCCCTACTCTCCTCCCACGGTCCCACCTGCACTTCCCACCAGTCCACAGCCACTTCCCCCATCTGTACCCCAGCCCCTCTTGACTGTCTCCTTTCCCTATACCCCTACTCCTCCCACCTGCACCCGCTCCCCAGCCCCTCCCACTCATCTGCACCACTAGCCCCTCCTACTTGTGCCTCTACTCCCATCTGGCTTCCCCCTCTCCCCTTATTCCTCCCACTTGCATGCCCTCCAACTCCCCCAACCTCTCCTACTCATCTGCATCCCTAGTCCCTCCTACTTGCACCCCCACTCCAACTCCCCCAGCACCCCTAGCCCTTCTCACTTGCACCCCCATTCTGACTCCCCTATTCCAAGCCCTGCAGCCCCCACCTCATCTCTCCTCAGACAACCCTCCTTCACCCCAACCCCCATTCCAACTCACCCTTGGAGAGGGGGGGAGGCATAACTGGTTTGAGCCTGGGCCCTCTCCAGCCTTGCTATGCCCCTGGGCTCAGGGTGCCCTCACACTAGCTGCCAAACAGCTGATGAAAGGGCTGTCAGAGCACCCCCAATCAGCTGTTTGATGTGCACACCTAGGCCAAGTGAGGGCGCACCTCTGGGACCCCCCCCCATCAGTTGTTTTGCAGCAGTTTTTCCCAAGGATCTGATCCTGCAGTGTGGTGGGAATCCAGCCATCCTGTCCCATATGGATGGTTCTGCAGCTAACCTGTGACAGCAGCACCCATGCCTGGATTACTAGGAGTGGGAGGGGGGCACTCATGTGAACCACCCTCTCCACTGACCCAAGGAGCTTTGGCTGCAGTAGTCTACCCCAGGGAGCCAGCTTGCTTCCATCCCATTTCTTTTCACCCCAGGTTTCACAGACGTCTTTTTCATGAACTCTACACACTTAACTAGACACAAAGTGGATTAAAACTAGAACTGAATCTGTCTATGACAGAGCTGTCCATTTTAATCCTAGCCAGTCTGAACACACACACTGGTATCAATCCACTTCCCATTAATAGAACTCTAGATCAGGCATGCCTACTCCCCTCACCAAGGGCAGTGCCATTTTGTGCATGCACACTACTACTACTCTTTTTGTCACTATGCATGTGCAAAAATGTGTTGTTTTCAATGACCATGTGCAAAATGGCATCACTCTGTACCATAGAATGTAGCATGACATCATGGGTGTTTTCAGACATGACGGGGCCAATTGGCCCCGTCACGAAATCAATGAATTCATCCCCCACCGGGATGACCCATAACGCCTTAACAGACATGCCGGGGGATCCCGGTGGGGAATTGGGGAGGGGGCGGGGCCACGCGGAGCAACATGGGGCCGCGCGGTGCAACATGCGGCCGCACGGGCCCGCCCCCTCCACGCCGCCTGCCCTCTGGGGAGAAGGGCAGCTGCCACAGCCAATGCCGCTGCAGCGCTCACCCACTATGGCCACAGGCCGGAATCCCTGCGGGGATTCCAGCCCATGGCCACCGTCCAGACGCTGTCTCTTATACACATCTAGATGTGTATAAGAGACAGCCGCGGCCAATGCTGCTGCAGCGCTCACCCACTATGGCCACAGGCCGGAATCCCTGCGGGGATTCCAGCCCATGGCCACCGTCCAGACGTGATGGCGGGGGTCACCAGGGCAGGGAATCGCCTTCACCACGCGACGGCCTCCGGTCCCGCCTCTGCAGCCGCTCGCGTGGTTAATGTGATTCCCCACCATGGTAACATCTGGGGGGAACATCCGTTTCCCCCAACAGACGTTACGTGGTCCAAGCCATCACAGGGAATTGACTGTGGTTGACATTGACTACGTAACGTCTGAAAATACCCCATTTTGAAAAGAATGCATTCTTGCAGATGGGGAAAAAGAAGTTGGATTAGTGCACATGCACAAAATGGTATTGCACTCTGGGAAGCAGGGCACCTGAAACAGACTGCGAAGATCTGGTATTACTGAAAATCAGTGCTGGATCATCAGAGACCATTCTGACAATGCAGATTATAGGTGTCCTTTTCAACCAATTAAAATTGTATTAACCAGAATGAATAATGACTCCCACTTGGGCCCATCTTTGCAGAATATCGATTTTGATTTTTCAGATCATTTTTTTTTCAGTTAGTCAGTTGTATGGATATTCCGATATTTTTACATGGGTAGTAACAAAAAAATGAAGCAGCTGAACAAGTAAATAACCATATTATCTGAATATATAGATGGTTTCTAAAACACAAACAAACACCTAAACAGACAAAAATCAAATACAAAGATATGTGACTATCTGGCTTCATCATATCATCGTATCATCTGGTATCATTCCGATAATCAGAGGGCTATCTGAAAATGCAAATAATATCAGCAAATACAAAACCCACTAGTCATTTCAGCATTCATTGTGACTCCAAGTGAGGTTGTGCCAGCTACAGATGGGCTCACAATATTGATTTATTATATTTTATTATTATTATATTATTTTAATTATTTTAATTATTATATTTTTATTATTATGTTTGCTGTTGTGTTTGTTTGTTGTTTGTTATTTCTATAGTGCACCTCTGCCAAAATGGTGCCCAGAGCGCTTCACAACATAATAATAAAGCAATATAAAATTTTTGTAAACCCCATTTAAAATAAATTTGAAAACTGAAGGTAAAGCGGAAGGAGAAAACACATCAACGGGAACCAGAAGTGGATCCTAAAGCACCATGAGAACAAATAACTCTTCACGTACTTTTAATAATATGTTTCTTTGCACCATTATAGGGCCACAGTCATGGCCCTATAAATCTGCGTGTTCATGGGTGGGAGAGGCCTGTGTAAAAAGGGCCATATTCTCACAACTGTCTTACTTATACTATCTTAGGTAGGAATTTAGGATGTAAAGCAATATCTATTCTATCTTGTAAAATCTGCAAATATGGTTCTGAGATAATTATGGCTGCTTTTTCAACAATTCTTCTTAATGAAGTTATTGTTAACAGGAATACTGTCTTTAAACCCCCATCCCGTAACAAGTTCATTTGCACCCCTGCACCCCCCCAATCAATTCACACTGCCCTGGGGCTGAAAATGAAATGGTTATGGGTGGGGAGCAGCGTGAATTGATTATATGGAGGCAGGAGCTCAAATGAACTGGTTATGGGGTGGGGACGGTATTAATTGATTATGGGGGCACAACTGAATTGGTTATATATATATAATGTATGTGTGTGTGTATATCGTTTCATGGCATAATGCGCTTAATAGGCTGGCTGCATTTTGGGTACCTTCTGTGTTTGATAGCAGCTCTCTGAGGCCTGCCAAGCCAGGCGGCACCTAGCTACACCCCTGGTCTAGTGTGCATGACTGATCAATTTGAATAAGTGTGTGAGGTGAGAACATGTGTGTGTTGTGTGTATGGAGGAGTGTGTGTGATCAATTTGAATGAGTGTTGAAGTGAGAGCATGTGTGTACTGTGTCTGAATGATTGTGTGTGCGGTCAGTTAGAATGAGTTTGTGTGAGAGAGGTGAGAGCACATGTGTGAATGAGTGTGTGACCTCTTTTACACGAGACGCACCCACGTAGTGGCATGGGTGGGTACGTCTTGTATGAAAGCAGTCGCTTGCGTGCTCCTTTGTAACACACACTTCCACCCATCGCCCCTGCACAGAGAAACCTGCAAAAAACCCAGGTTGCTCCATGTGGGCAGATGTGGGGGGATGGGTGACCACTTGTGTGCACCTGCAGTGTTCTTGTGTCTGGGGCCAGCTTATGCATTAACAAATTACCTCGACAAAAAACCTTCGGTTTAAGAAGCTTGTTAAGGTGGCATTACAAATTATACTCAAAAAAAATAATATGACAACTGAAATTAACCTGTATACATTCCTCATCATCTATAAGAATTTTTCAGTCACCATACCACACATATGCAGCTTAATTTCAGTTGTCATTTTTTTTATTAATGAATAAGACAAGACAAATTTATAGATAGGTCTAATATTTAATAAAGTTGCCTTAACATACAATTTACTGTCATGTTAACGTTTGAGTATAATTGCTCTTCAATATCTATATTAATGCAGCTATTGAGCGGCTAAGGGACCCTTTGTTTCATTTGGTCACATTGGGCAGTACATTAATACGAATTGTGCTATATGGAGATGACATAATTCTGACTTCCCACACACAAGTAGGCTTGAGATGACTGATCGATAAATTTGCCCAGTTTGTAAGGATGAATTTCTCGAGGTCAACTATACAAAGACCAAAGTGTTAGTGGTAGGAAGATCACATGCACAATATAGGTGGCTTATGAACTCTGCTGAAATAGAGCATGCCCCCTCTAGGTAGGGATCCCCATAAGCCCTCAGCATTCCCTTCAGGGTCTCAACTAATGAATTCACTAGATTTGTAATCTGCAGGTGACATGTGGTGATGACCTCACAGCACTCCAATAGGCATTCAGTTACTTTTGTTGGGGAATGCCCTTCTCGGTAATTCCCTCGACATTTTGTCACTTCGGAAAGAAAATGTCCTCTATTGTCATTCCCTAGGCGATGCGTAACTTTTGTATGGGAACTCCCTTCTTTGTCACCCCATACCTCCAAGGGAAGACTAGAATCTATTCCCACCCTCTTACAAGGTTGTTCTATACCTGAGAGTGGCTGCAGAACTGCATTTCTCTCTACCAAGATTCTTTGTTCCTCAGGGTCAGGAGTGAAACTTGCTTCCTGTTCCTGAGCCAACTGTTTGAACTCTTTCCAGTTGGAGTCTGCTAAAGCTTCTGGCTTACAGTCCTGAGAGCTCTCCATGTTGGGGTTCACCAACCCCTCTAAATTATCTTCCTCCAAGTTTACTGTGCTATCGCTGGGCAAGCTAGGGTCTACCAAAATCTGCACCTGGAAGATTCCACCCATGGGTACACCATCTCCTTTTGGGGTCCTTTCCTCAATTCTGTCCTTGGACTTAACACTTTCCATTCTGGGGCTGTATTCCGGACCCACCCCTAGGGTTACCGTACCCTCCTGGGATTCCATTTCCTCCCCCCCCCAGGTGCTCTCTAGGCTCCCTCCCAGGGTCTCTACTACCACTTTGGGTTCTGTTACCACCGTCAGCCCTGTCAGCTCTTCCGGAGCCTCCCCAGGCTACATTGGTGTGGCCTCTCCCTCAGCAGATTCCACCCCCTCTGGGTGTCTCTGGGACTTCAGGACCTTCTGAAGTCTCGGAGGCCATTTCACTGGTCTGCACTGGTGGCCTAACCGGGCCACACAGTGTTTTCCTAGTGATGTCACAGTCCCCCAGAACATCTCGTCCTACCAGCAGGGGGATTTCGGGATCCTCTTGCATCCCAACTTCTGCAAGCACCTCCACCCCCCGCCACTCTATGGGCAGGCGGGCTACAGGGAGACCCTCTGGCTGCCTTGTCTTTCCTCAACACTTGGCCCATACCTTCTTCCCAGGGATAATGTCGCAGGGTGAGACTAGATCCACACTAATAATAGTCCTTCTTGCCCCAGGGTCTAGTTCCTCCATAAAGGTTCTTCCTTTTACTCTCACTAGCAGCCTGTTAGTTCCTCAGCATTGGTCATTTGAAAAGCTGTGCGGTTCCTTGGGGTTTCCTCCCCGCCCCCCCGCACCACAGTTACCCTCCGCATAAAATCATAGCTAGGGCTCTCATTCTCCTCTTCTGCCATTACTCTGCCGACCAGCTCAGTTTTAGGGGTTGCTAGTTTTGGGCAGTCAGCCCAGATGTGTCCTACTTCCTGGCAGTGAAAACAGCCCCTTCTGGCTGGGATAGGGGGAGTGGCTGGGTTGGGGGTCACAGTCACCTTGTGTTCCGCAGCCTGCGGTCCCACCTCCTGTCTGTGATTCACCTCCCCCTTGGTCCCCCTTTCTGAGGACTCCTTTGCTCCTTCCCAGGGCAGGTAGTCTTTCCAACTTGCCTCTCCTGGTTTATCAACAATTGATTGGCTATGTCTGCAGCCTCATCTATAGTTTTAGGCATCCTGTCTTTAACCAGATGTTTTATCTCTTGGGAACAGTGGTAAAAAATTGATCAAGTTCAAATAGGGCTATGACCTTCTCCCTGGTATCTGCTCGGGCCCCCTCAATCCACTTCCTCTGGGCTTCTTTTAGCTGGGCAGCAAACCCTGCTAGAGATTCCCCTGCCTGGAGGGTCAGGGAGTGAAACCACTTTCTGAAGTGGTCAGGTCCCAGTCTAAAGCGTCTGTGCACTACATCCTTAAAGGCAGCATCATTGCTGGTTTGCTCTGGAGACAAACTGTCCAGGACCTCAGCTACTGCCCCCCCTCCCCACCTAGTCATATAATGCATGTACTCAGCCTCAAGTACATTCCACTGAGCCGCCTGCTGCTCGAAGACACTCAGGAACACTTCTGGGTTGCCCCCCTCCTTAAAATGTGTTAAGTCCTTTGGTGTCAACTTGTGGGGTGTGGATAGCTTCCTCTGGAGCATGTCAGCCTCATGCTTGTGCTGAGCTTCCTGGGCCTCTTGCTGCTCCTTCTCATTATGGTGTTGAGCCTCTTGGGCTTCAAGTTTTTTAAATTCCAAATGGATTCGCATCCTATCCAACTCAGATGAGGTAGGATTCTCTCCCGGCTGGTTGGTTGCAGGTGAAGAGTCATAAGAGAGGCTCTGCTCTGCCTCATCATTCTGATCCAGCAGAGACATTTCAAAGTCCCTTATCTTCTGCTTTAAGTGCTCGTTGGTTCTCCCCTCTGTTGGGAGGTTTCTATTCGAGTTTCTCTTATGAGGTCTACTTTGGGTAGTCTGTTGAACCCCTGGCAACCCCTGCAGGGTACCTTCCCAGGTTCCAGAATTCATGCACTGCTTAACTAAGTCCTGTCTAGCTGACCCAAAGCTAGATTGGGTTGACCGGATTGCTCACAGCTCAATTGAAAGTCACCTTTTCCTTTAAAAGTTCAACCAAAATTTACCAGAGGGTTTTTTCTCCCCTTCTGAACACTAAAAGGTCTGGGATCAAAGTGTGTGTGGCTTCTGTGTCAGATCCCACTGCTGCCATCACTTGTGGCATAATGGGTCCAGTGGGGGGGGGGTTTACTCTACTCCTAGCCCCCTCAATGACTGTGTGCCCATCACCATAACACTCGGGTTTTGCTGCCACCACCAGAGCTAAGATCTTCCTGGGTTAAGGGCTGCTCTGGAAGCTCAAACGCTGCTCCTTATTAGAGATTGCTTTCCCGGCATAAGCCAAACGTAGGAAGCATTTTGGGTCACAGCACACACACACACCAGGCAGTCTTGATTAGAGAAAACAAGATTTATAGTTTTTACTATCTAGGTTAACTGAATTACAAGGGTACAAAAAGTTAGGAAAAAGGCATTGAACTCATGAGCAAACATAGGCAACTACAAGCAGGTATGGTAACCTGTTTAGAGCATGTCTAAGCCTAAATGGTCCCTAACCCTGCTTCTCTGCATAGGACAACTTACTCACATTATCTTCTCTGCATAGTAAGCATGGATGTCTTAGCTATGCAGGGTTTGGTTCTTTCTCAGCTGGATGGAGAAATCTGGGTGTTGCAGATAGTTCAGCACAGCTACCAGGTGCTGGCCATGAGGTCGCTGTCTGTGGAAATTTACTAGCCTTACTTTTAAAGGGCAACACTAACATCTCAGCTATTGACTCACAGCCACAGGTGACCCTGTTCAAGGTGGCCAATCAATTAGGTTACCTGGCCTAGGGTTCCTTCTTTGGCAAGGTATGTAAGGTGTAGTCAGTGAGATGGGCTAAGATGAGCACCTATGGTCTGGCAGAGTCCCTTGCCTTGGGTCAGGGAGGAACCTAAGGGGCGATCTAGCCAGGAGGGTTTCTCCACACCCCTTATAAATATTTAGGGGTTATCTTCTCTGAAACAGCATCCTGGCATTCACATCTTAAATTGGTAGAAGCTCAGGCTGACAATTCTGCTAAAAGTATCATCAGTTTTTACCTCTCCAAGGGGCGGTAGGAGGGGTGGGGGATGGTTCTTCCAGCTACCAAAATTTACAAAGCAAAAGTCCACTCCCAAATTATGAGACTTTTCAAACAGACCGGGGCCCCACAGGTGCGTGGGTGTGGGTGTGTGTGGCGTAATGAGTGGAGATGGGTGTCAGGGTTGGGGTGCGCAGAACGAGGAAAGGCGACCGCCCCCCGCCCGCAGGGGCCGAGGGGCGATCAGGTACCCCCGCAGCCGAACGCCGAGAGCTACCTCACCCGAGGGGACCCGAGGCCCAAAGTGTGGGGAAAGAGTGCGAGACAGGCCCCGCCAGCACAACAGTGCCGAAAACCGCGCCGAGCCAGGGGGCGGAGCTAGATCAGGCCCCACGTCGCTCAGCGCGCTTACAGGCGCGCAAAGGGGGCGGGGCCTAGCATACATAAGGCCGACGACGTAGCTCCTCAGGGCCGGCGATCAGTGAACTGTGAAGCTGGCCCTGGGAGTGAAGGCGTGAACGAAGGATTCAGGAGCAAGGAGTATTGCGAGCGAGTGGAGACTGCAAGGAGAGTGTTTGGTGCGAGGCTGAGTGAGTGACTGGACCAGTGAGGGGGTGGAGCGGGGGCGGGGCAAGAGTGTGGGTGCGGGCACTAGCCCTTGTTGTCTGTGGGCCCTCGCCCTTATAGCACTTCATCCCAGGCCCTTGTGTATGAGTAGAGTTCTTCCCCCTGACCACACAACCGCCCTTGGGTGCTTCCCCCTTACCTATCACTACTTCCCTATCACGTGGTGTGTTAACCCCTGCACGACTGAGTGGAGACACGAGTGGGAACGAGCAGGGGCCGTGCCCCCTTGGGGGGCTTATAGACGGGCTGCACACACAGCTTGCGATGTGCCTCACCCCTGTGATGATAAGGTCCTCTTCCTTGATAGGATATTGACCACACCGAGACCTGAGGGGTATTTTTTCCACTCCCAAGTCTGTGTGCACCCGTCTCCCCCGGGAGTCTCGTTCGT
>QEPC01014130.1:629059-639869 GCA_003113815.1 Sphenodon punctatus | reverse complement strand
TATCACTACTTCCCTATCACGTGGTGTGTTAACCCCTGCACGACTGAGTGGAGACACGAGTGGGAACGAGCAGGGGCCGTGCCCCCTTGGGGGGCTTATAGACGGGCTGCACACACAGCTTGCGATGTGCCTCACCCCTGTGATGATAAGGTCCTCTTCCTTGATAGGATATTGACCACACCGAGACCTGAGGGGTATTTTTTCCACTCCCAAGTCTGTGTGCACCCGTCTCCCCCGGGAGTCTCGTTCGTCGTAGGCGCTGAGCGGGGAATTGGCTGGGTCTGTGTTTCCCTTAAACACCCATCCCGTCACAATGGGTGTGGGGCCATTCCCACAGATGCACACCCATCTCCACCCAGTTCCATCCATGGAGGCACCTCCATTTTCCCCAATGCTTCCATGCGTGGGTGATGTGTGGAGATGGGTGGAGCGCGGATGTGTGCACACACCTCCACTCATCCGCCATGGCATTCCCACAGGCACCCTCCACCCATCTCCATGCAGCAAAACTGCATGGAGATGGGTGGAGGCATCTCGTGTGAAAATCGTGGCATCCCAATATGGGGCCTGACTCTCGTTACAGTGCTGGAAACTTTGCAAAACAAATTTATCAGATCTATCCTGCATATGCCCAGGAACACCCCAATTGTCCTGATGAGAGTTGATGTTGGTTTCTCTTAAATGACCTCCTTAGCTGAAGTAAATAAAGTACCAGCTCCACTTAAGTTTTTGTAAGCATGATTGCCTTGCTCGTTCTGCCTCTCTCTCATCAGTTGCTGGCCCTTGGGGAAATAAATAGTATTGCACTTCTTCTAGCACATCTAGGCTTCTCTAAAAATATTTGCTTTCCATGCCTTATGGTAAGACTCTTAGTTTGATCAAATGCCAAATTAGTGACCATGAGAAACAACTTCTCAGTGAAGCAAAATCCTCCCAAAAGATATTAGAGATATATAAATGTCTGCCAATCCAGCCAAAGGGAGCTGCTTATTTCTCCTCACTACTTAATTGTTCCAGTAGGACTGCATTTACTCTGTCTAGATTTAGTATATTACCCCGGCAGTGACGGAGGGTAGATTGGGTAAAGTTCCTTATGAGTTGAGGCACTGCAGATGCTGCTCCCAACAAACAGTGGAGTCATCGGCACATGTCCTCTTTGACCTGTAATATGTATAATAAACCCTATCTTGAATTTCTTGAATCAGTTATTCCAGGTCTGAGGGCGTACATCTAGCACAACGCTCTAGTGTCACTTTTGAGGGACTCTGACTCAGGTGACAAAACATTGTGCAGTACCCATCCAAATTAGGAAAACAGCCCTGGAGAATGCATAATTGTGGTTCTCTCTCTTGATTCTTGATTTTAATATTTGTTCTGACTCTTGTCTGTAAATGTTATGTAGATATTGGTGGTTGTATAGTTTTAATATTTTGTGTTGTCTCTGTGCTATCACAATAAAGTTTCAAAGTCAGCTTTGCATGACTTTGTTGCTACCAGGAGTGACAGATTTTTATTTAAGTCCCAAAATGGGATCATGAAGACAATAGTTTAGGGAACACAGATCTAGTTTATGGATACACAGCTAAGTCCTGCCTTGAAGCTCAAACCCTTGCAGACACTCACCAACAGAATTAGTCCAATGAAAGTAGCACAGTAATGACTTTGGGTGTGACCACACAAGATGGACTGGGGAGGCTACCACTCTTACCCCTCTCGCCTTACCCCTCCCTGGGCAAACAAGCTACACAATGTGTGAATTGTGTGCCATGGGGCTGACAGATGTTTGCTCTGCCCTGTTGTGGGGCAGGCAGCTGACTGCTCCACAACACATCTTCAGGAAAATCCTGAGGACACATCATGGAGCAACCTTACCCCAGTCATCAACCCACCACACTTGGAGCAAGATTGTGGGGCTGTGAGTGATGGGCAGTCTTGCCCATTGTGCACGGCCATGTCACAGCCAGGAGCCGGATATCATTTGGGCCATGGGAGTGAGGTGGGGAGGGCTGGGTGGTAGCACCTGTGTGTGGTGCCTCAGCCCCAGGATGGGATGATCTGTCCAACTTCCCCTCACTCATGTACCCAGCTCCTTGTGCTGGCCCCATAGTGTGGTGGGACCAATTGTCCATGATGGGGATGTGCAAGAATTGGGCACATGCAGCTTATTCGGCTGCACTCAATGGACATTTTTACACACACCTTAAAGTGCTGGTCTTTCAGGTTGCATTCACAACTGCGGTGGTGAGATCTTCGAGGGAAGACATGGCAGCGGGGAGGACCTGGATAACAGAAGAAGAGCTGATGCGAATGGGGATGTACCGCGGCTTCACCCTCGCATGTCAGGGCACAACATCCTGCCCTGATATGCGCGAGGGAAGCTGCAGCACATTCCCATTCGCACCAGCTCTTCTTCTGCTATGTGGCTCCTCCCTGCTGCTGTATCTTCCCACGTGGGTCTCACTGCCTCCGCACTCGGGTCAGGTGTTAATGTGGCCTCAATCTTCTGGATTTACAAGTCCACAAGTAAGTTGCTGGATGCATTCTTCACACACACCACTGTCCTGAGGCAGCCTAAAGTAGCTACATCTGTAAACATGAGGGACTGCCATGGAAACCAAGTGACCACAGCTGCCTGGAACAAAGCAGTTTAGCAGGAGAATGTTTTACACACACAAATTCTGGGAGACACCAAGATGTTACAGGATCTAGATTTGTAAAACCACAGAGATCAAGGACTTCTTAAATCTGTGAGAACATGCAGAAGTTCAAAGAGCCAGATGTTTAATATCTGGGTGAGTGATTTAGACACACAGAAAGTTCAGACTGTAACAGCAAGCATGCAGGAGAAATGTTTGTGTAAAACACCCATTGTCTCTTGTCTTTTTCAAGATACACAGTAAAATCTACCAATGTTTGCAAAGGCAACCACACCATAGATTTAGTCTTTTAATTCCCCTCGTATTTTAATTAGGTAAACTAGCTCTTACCACACCTATTTTAACATGGGAAACACACAGCATCTTTTTTGCTCATATGAATGCTATGTTGGAGGCTTCTTGTGCAGCTCTCCCTTGTAGACCCTTGCCGTATTGCACTCAGTGAACATCACAGCTAATGCTACTTGCTTGATAGTTATTTTTTGCCAGAAGATGTTTCTGAGTCAGAAATACTGGAATATTTCTGAAGTCAATGAAGGCAATATTCCTCAGATAGGAGGAGGGAGATGGGAGTGAAAAGACACAGACACGTTTGTTCTTTGTTTCTCACAAATGCAATAAAGTCACTTCTGCTTTGAACGTGTTGTCAGGCTAAGACCTTCACAGTTCACACCCATGGGTGTCGTTATCTTACACTAATCATGTCTCTGCCCTTCATGGTGCATTATTTAGCTATCCAATATGACAATGGAAAGAAGAGAAAATAATAAACTGAACACACACTGGAGAAGAGTCATTAGAAATTCACCATATACAGATAGCTCTGATAAAACTCGAGAAAATAGTAAGACAGGAGATTAGAAGTTACAGGGAATACATAGGATCAGAAATCCAGCAGCCCCTTTATGGTTTATGAGTTTCTCTGCCAATACACACACTTCAAAGGAATTTTCCCAGGGGAACAAAATCCACGCTTTTTCAGAGTTTGTACAGAGTCCAAGTACAGTTCTTCAGACGTCATCAGGGCAGAGAGCAAATATCTGCCCACAGCTTTGAAGCTAATTAACAGGTAAGAAATACCCAAAGGAGGAACATCTATTTTCCAAAGCAACCGTGAAGCAATGGAAAGATAAAACAATGCAGTTTTTGCCACCCAAAAGGAAAGATCTGTACAGTACAGACTTTGAATTTCACTCTATCCCCTCACTTCTCCTCCATGCCAATTTCTTTTCTAGCCTGGTTTCCTATGGAAAACAGAGGAAGCCAGCATGCCGTGGAGTGGAGCAACTGTTCTAATGAAAGTCTCTGGGAGCAAGCTCTATAATGCTGTCTGGGAGCATGTTGGGAAATGTAGTCCAGCTTGCTCCCATAGAGAACATTTGAGCAGCAGCCATAGCTGGCTCTCTGGGAACATGTTGGACTACATTTCCCAGCATGCTTTCAGACAGAGACTCCCATTAGAACAGCTATGCCACTCCATGGTGCACCAGCTTCCTCTGCTTTCTGGTGAGTTTGCTGCTCCCTGGGGAGGGGCAGGGAAGGGGGGGGGGTTGCTGCCTCTTGACCCCGACCTCCTTCCCCTGCTGCCCTCTGCATCCCCTTCCTGTGGCCCAGACCCCTTGATTAACGAGTTGGCAAATACCGAGTGCCAGAACAATTCCTCAGTTGTTCAGTACTTGACAAACTTGAGTCAAGTGGGGTATACATAGCAAAACCCAAGTAATTTCAATGACTGAGTTTCAGCCCTTGTTTTTTTGTCATTCTGAAGGTGATTGTCTAAATAGTTAGTACATTAAACATTCTGATGATTCCAGCTAGTTTCTGGGTTTTAGAAAGTTTTTGTAAAATAACTTCATTAAAGTTTTCCCTTAACATTCTAAATAAAAAAAGGTTACATAGTCATTTTTACCATCTGCTCAGGTAGAATATTCTAATCCTTTAGGCATCTGAGAACTAATATTCTACTAAAACGTCACAACAGTGGTTGTATATACACAGAAACAGGATTAATTATGATGATGATGTCATTCTGACAAGTCAGGTAAGAATGAGTTTGGAATGGTATAGTGTGGTCACAGCCGGTGGTGATGGGTGATTGCGCATTATCTCCTCAGGATATCCTTGTGGTGTTGCACAGGGTGTCCCCCCTCTTGTTTAATGTGTATCTGAGGCCGCTGAGTAAGGTCATTTGGAGGTTTGAGGTGAGGTGCCCTCAATATGCTGATAAGCAAACACAAAGGACCAAAAATTATATCCACAGACCTAGACCAGAATTACAGACATCCCAGTCAAGGTCTGTGAAAATGTCATATATGAAGTAACAAAATGTATTGACACAACAAAAATATTAATAATGAATAAAGTAAAAAAACAAACATGTATACATCATATATTTACATAGATAAAACTGAAAATAGAACACCCTAATCAATAAAGTCATAAAGACTTAGGGGGAAATCCAGTGACCTGCTTATGCCAACCTTGGTGTGCGGCGCACAGCCAGAATGTGTGTATTCAGATGTGCACGCAGTGCTGCGTATGCAGCACAGACGTGCAGGAGCATCGCATAGGCTGGGGTTGCCCTTTTGCTTTTCCTGTGCGCATGTTCTGGTTGTGTGCCACACGCCAGGGTCAGCATAAGCTGGCCACTGGAGTACCCCATGAAAAAGTAAAGTCCAAGTTAAATACACAATAATAATAATAATTAATAATCAAGCCAATGCGTTTCAAAATAACTTCTTTGGGGCTTCATGAATCTCTTTCAAGATAGCTTGACTGTGCAAAAGTGAAACAATTAAAACAGCAAAAAGAAAAAATAATAAGAGGAGTATATGATTTAAGGCCCAAGGCTGACATTTTTAAAAATAAACTTTGCAACAAAATCTTACCTACTGAATGTAAACAAGGTAACACTGCTACAGCAAGGGATGTCTAGAAGGACTATATAAAGTGATACATTGAATATTTTCTAAAAAGACTCCAT
Organism: Sphenodon punctatus; assembly: GCA_003113815.1. NCBI lineage: Eukaryota > Metazoa > Chordata > Lepidosauria > Sphenodontia > Sphenodontidae > Sphenodon > Sphenodon punctatus. The sequence continues at coordinate 634,229 of QEPC01014130.1, read as the reverse complement.
GGGTGTTTTCAGACGTGACAGGGCTGGTTGGCCCTGTCACGAAATCAATGTATTCATCCCCTGCCAGGACGACCCCATCATGCCCTAACAGACGTACCGGGGGATCCCGGTGTGGAATTGGGGAGGGAGCGCGGCTGCGCGGCGCAACATGCAGCCGCACGGCCCCACCCCCTCCACGCTCCCTGCTCTCTCGGGAGATGGGCAGGCAGCGAGGCCAATGCCGCCGCAGCGACTGGCAGAGTTCACCATGGCCCGGAATCCCGCCGGGGATTCCGGGCCGTGATAGCCGACCAGACGTTACTTTTTTTTAATGCCCGCCTGGAATCACTTTCACCACGCTTCAGCCGAGTTTCGCACCGGTAGCTCGGGAAGCGTGGTTGAAATTGACCCCATGTGGGTATTCAGTGTGGCGAACATCTGGCAGCCACCGAACAGACGTGCAGGGCATAGTGACCACATGTAGGTATTCAGTGTGGTTCACTGTGATCTCGTCACATCTGAAAACACCCCATGTTCCTTGAATCCTATAACTCAAATTTAATATAATAGGATTCCAATCAAGATGGAGGAGAATGGGGTAAGTAAAACAGTTTTTCACAAAACATCAAAAATGCTTTTGAAAACCTCCCAAAGTATCTTACATTTGTTCCAAATTTACAATCATTGATGAAAAGAGGGAAGACTTCAAACTATCAATCCCTGTTGAAAAACAAACAAAGGGATCAATATCTTAATAGAGAGCTTTATGACAGACCTTCCTATTTATGAAAAGAGTCACCAAAGCTGGAGGCCAACAAACCACATACCCCTCCTTTCCAAGTCAATGAAGTACTGACAGTGAAAAACCAAGCCTTTTATATAGGAGAATATTTGTGTCTCAAAACAGGTGTTTTGCCTCATCTTGTAACCAGAGATTCAGCTAATTTTTTCCCCAATGAGGTGTAAAAGTTGTGGCACTGATGACATTGATCAGATAAAAATACCAACATGTCGTTGGCATATAAGGCCAGTTTCTGCTCAGTGCCATTCAGTGGCTTCCTTTAATATGTTTATCTGCTTGAACTGCCGTAGCAAGAATTTCCAAAATAATATTAAAAATCAAGGGTTCAGAGGACATCCCTGTCTTGTTCCTCTAGTCAGTGGCAGTGGGGGAGGATCGCTCCCTGTTGACCACTATTTGATACACAAGTTTTAAATAAATAATTCTGATCCAATCTAAGAATTGTCCAGAAATACCCATAGTTTTAAAAATTTAAATCAGGCAAATCGGCTCCGCCCTGTCGAAGGCTTTATCTGCATCAATTGATATAATAAGTGCCTCTGTATTATCCCTGTTAATTTTGTGTATTAATTTTATTGCCGCATGGACATTATCTGAACCAAAGCAGCGGGAGTAAAACCCTGTCTGATCAGGATGAGTTAGTTTTCTAATGAGATTATTCAGCCTATTTGCCAAGACTTTAGTAAAGATTTTTGAAACCACATTCAATAACGATATGAGCCTATAACTACCAGGTTCCATCGGATTCCTCTCTTACTTAGGACATAATGAAATTTTGTGCCTGGTAAAATGGAGGAAATTCTCTGCAGGTCATGATCTCATTAAACAAATTAGCTAATCTGGGTATTGTCGCTTGAACACTTGATAAAACTCTATGGGCAGTCCATCAATACCCAGGGATTTGTGCTTTTTCATATTTTTAATGGTGTCTTTAATCTCTTCAGCTGAGAAGGGGATGTTCAAAAAGCTTATTTGGTCTGTATTTAATTTTGGGAATTTCAAGTTACTTAGAAAGCTGTTTATTACAACTTTATCAGGATTAGTAGAGGTATAAATCTTTTAAAAGTATTTTTGGAATGTTGACAAAATTTCCTCCTTGATCCCTGCCTTCCTTAGTATTGACCACAGTTATCATGGCTTTCTGATTATTATTTTTTACTAGCCATGCCCCTCCTTTTCCATTTTACTGTGTTTATCATATAAAAACTACTCACCCTTTTAATTTGCTGTACCTGATTAGTTTCCAGGGAAGAAATCTCACTGTCCACATCCGCCTTGCCCCCTCCCTTCATACCTTCAAATCTCTCCTTAAAACTCACCTCTTTCCCTCTGCTCTGTCTGACTCTTTATCCTGCTGAGCCACTATTCCTACGATCGGTTTACCCTTATCCTTGCAACATGGACCTGCCTGCTGTCATTCTCATCGTAACCAAGCCAATTACGTGCACTTGAGACCTCGCATCTTCATGAATGTTAGACCCCTTGTCTCTTCCTCTGTTCCCCTTCCTAAGTCTCTCCCCCAGCTCCTGTCTCTCAGATTGTAAGCCCTAGGGGCAGGGACCGTGTCTATTTTATTACTTTGTAAAGTGCCAGGTACACTGCTGGCGCTATATAAATGTTTGTTATTAATAATAATAATAATAATAATAATTAATAATAACCTCTCCAGACTTTTTATTGGGTTCCTATTTATTTCTGAATACAACTTTGGCAAACTGAGCATACAAATTTCTCAGTTTCTCTGTTGTATCTTTTTTGTGACCTGCAATAGCAGCAACCAAACTATCCTTGCCATACCGCTTTGGTGACATTCCAAATCATGAGAGGCAAAACCTCACCTGGAGGATTGTTTTCAAAATATTCCTTAATAGACTGTACCAGTCTATCTGTAACAATCATATCATGCAGATAATTGGTATTACATTTCCAATATCCTTCCTGTTCCTCAGTTTATTGAAGTCTGTTATGTATAAGGATCACTGCATCACTGGACACCTTGAGATTGGACTTGTAACGTGCTCTACGTGGGACTACCCATGGTGATGGCCCGGAGACTGCAGCTAGTGCATAATGCAGCAGCCCATCTCCTTATAGGATTGGGTCACCATGAGCACATTACACCCATGCTCCAGGCTTTGAACTGGCTTCCTATAGTCTTCTGGGCCCGATTCAAGGTGTTGGTGTTAACCTATAAAGCCTTATATGGCTTTGGCCCGACTTTCCTACAGGATTGCCTCACTCTCCGTGCTCTGGCGCGACCCCTGCCACTGGCTGGGAGTGCCCTTGAGGTTCCCCCAGGCGGCCTGGGGGGCCACTATGGAAAGAACTTTCTTGGTGGCCGCACCTCGGATGTGGAATTTCCTCCAGGTGGAGGCCTGGATGGCCCCAGACCTCCCTTCCTTTTGGCATATGACTAGGACCTGGCTGTACCGCCGGGCGTTTGGTGGGGGAGATGGGGTTTAGGATGAGGGGTTGTGGGTTTGGGGGGAGGGGGATCTATTTTTTGATCTCTTTTAGTGTTCTGTTTTAGCTGTTCTATTGTTTTTATGTGTAAGCCGCCCCAAGCTGCCTGGAACAGGAGGGGTGGCATAATAAAATGTGTTAAATAAACAAACAAATTAATGAATAAATAATCATGATCTTGGAGCAAGCTGTTTCATCCATCTGACCTCTCTTATATTGGTCTGTACTGCTACACAAAACAGGCCTAAAACACGACCAACCCAACAGAGCAAATAAACAAGTATTTTAGCAACATCATATGACTCAGTCTGATTCAGAGACTATCTAAGAGTTATTTCTATTCAAATCAGGGGTTCCCTCCTCCCTTTGAAATCACCTCCTGGCTCAGTTTAGAATCCATTGAGTCTTCTGTTGCAGAATTATCAGGTGCAGCCAACTGGCAGCATTAAAGTCACTGTCTTGATCCCCAACAATTTTACCTCATGGGTAAAACCTGCTCTTCTTTAATTAAAATTATCAAAGTGAAGAATTAAATCCAAATCATAAGTCTTATTTTTCTAAGCTCTCTGAGTTTTCTACCTCTTCTGCACCTTTTAATTCTGCCAGGGTTTTCAGATCTATTTCCAGTAAATTTTGCTGGTATCCTCAAATGTGGTTTGAAACCCTCACTCTTTCATTATACCCATGTATTTATATCATTTGTGCCTTTGATCTGAAGTTTCCATTGAGAAATCCAGGACAATTCTCAACTCACAGTGTAGGTATTGCAACTGAAAGACCTTATTATTTCCTCTACCACATCTACTATTTTTGAGATATTGTCTACACTTTTATTAATTTTGGGAGCTTTTCATTTGCTTTATTACTGCTAGAAGCATTCTTCTCTCCTCACTTGCTACCACCCGCTTCTCTTTGATTCTTTTAAGATAGCCTCCAAGCCTTTGGGGACTGCAAGACCCTCAGAGTCTGTCTGCTGGCTCATGGCTGCCATTTTCTCCAGGGCAGGAACTGATGACTGGAGTAGGCCCAGGGGAAAGCGGGGAGTACAAAACCACTCCAGGTTATTTTTTTGTGTTATTTTCTGTTTCAGGGGCATACTCATAGTTTTAGGGAAATCTCTTTGAAGATTCCAGCACGCTGCAGAGTAGGTAAATTCTATTCAGGGGTGGATGAGCAATCTTACCCTCTTGCACCCAACTCCCATGCATCCTCAGTCTCCTCAGGACATCTGTCAATTATGGGGTCTGCCCCCCTCTGGTCAGACAGGTTTGCAACCTTAGAGTATTTTTGGATCCCTTGCTGCACCTGGATTGTCAGGTGGAAGCAGTGGCCAGAAGCGTTTTTCACCAACTCCATCTGGTGAGTAGGCTGCAACTTTTTCTTTCTGACTCAGATCAGGCCACTGTCATCCATGCCGTCATCACCCTCGAGGCTAGGTTACTGCAATGCTCTCTATGTGGGGTCATCCTTGATGATTGTTTGGTAGCTACAGCTGGTGCAGAATGCAGCAGCTTGGCTCTTTCAGGTGTTCCGATGTCTGCACTGGCTTCCTTTAGATTTCTGAGCACAATTCAAGGTTCTGATCATTAAAGATCTAAATGGCCTGGGTCCCATATATCTGAAAGACCGTGTATCCTACCATGTCCCTTTGCAGCCCATATGGTCATCTAGGGGTTCCATCTGTGCATTCCATCTGTTACCCATGTCCATGGGATGGGGGTGCAGAGGAGAGAATTCTCAACCGCTGTTGTACAAGTCCCTTCTTCAAGCGATTCAACTTGAGACTAAGGGTACTTTCAGACGTTATGGGCGGCCGGTTCACCACAGCGAACCACCAGGGGGGGCGAACAGCGCAACCATGCCCGGGGGTTGGAAAACGACCCAAACAGACGTGCCGGGAACGGGACCACGGGCCGGAACCGGGCC
>QEPC01014130.1:594439-608372 GCA_003113815.1 Sphenodon punctatus | reverse complement strand
TAAATCTATCTAATATAATCTAAATAAATGATAATATGGAGGTAAATGGGTTGGATGGGTGAAATAGGAGGAGGATGGCAATGGATTAGGAATAGGAAGGAACAAAAACTGCTGGGAGAGAGGAAGCCTTCTGAAACACCTGCTGTTCAGGAACAGTGACTAGCTCAGAAGGTGTTGGGAAGGGGGGAGGCAATCAGTTTTGTTTTTTGTTGCGTCCGCCTCACTGCAAGCCCCATTGGCTCCATGCAGCCTAGCCCATGGCCAATCGCAGACTGCAAAGCCAGTGGTGTGAGGCGAAAAGGGATGGGGATTGGGCAGGCTGCCTGCTACTCTAAGCCTCACCGCAAGCCCCATTGGCTCCATGCAGCCTAGCCCGTGGCGAATCGCAGACTGTGAAGCCAGTGGTGTGAGGCGAAAAGGGATGGTGATTGGGCAGACTGACTGCTACTTCAAGCCCCCCCACCCCTGGTGCCTGGAAGTCTGGTCCGCCGCTGACTCCCCCTCCCTGTCACGTTTTGCCTTCCAGTCACACGTTTTTGTCACCCGAACTCACCCGAACATGATTCGAACTTACCGAACTGTTCAGTCATTTCAACATTCGGAATTGAGTTTGGTTCGGTCAGTTTGTGTTCAGATTCGGGTTTGGTCATCCGAACAGGCCGAGTTTGGGCCGAACTCCGAACTTCCGAACCGTGTTTTCCCATCTCTAGAACACAACCCTAAGATTTTTTTCTAGAACCCACGCTTCTGGATTTCAAACAACTCTCCATAGCTCTCCACATCAAAAGGCTTGTGGCAGGGACCAGGGAAGCAGTGCGGCCATGGACTTGTTTGCTGTTGTGGGTGGGCACCCCAGTTCATATGAGCAGGGGATTCGTGGGCACATTAAGGAGAACCAGCAGTGAACATGCTAACAGATATTTGTGAAGAATATTTGTATATTAATTAAAACAAACAAATATCCCAATAAATATTGTTCAACCGTGCAATTTTAGCATATTTGTTCATTCAGTTATTTCAGTTTGGTCACTTCAGTCAATGTTATTTCATTCATTTTCTTTGGTGTTTTAATTTTAATTTTAATTTTTTGTTTATTTGGTTTTTTTATATTTTGATTTCAATACTTTGTTTACGTATTATTTAGCACGATCACACATGATGTAACTAGCAATAGCACTGTTGTGCAACAGTGAAATACACAGTTGTGCTAAATAGTGCCAAAAAGTAAATGAAATCGCAAAATTGCAATACAAATGAGTAGACCAAATTAACAAAATACTGAAGTGCCCACAATGAAATAACCAAAGCAAGTATCTGAAACCTTAGAAGAAACTGGAAATGACAGATGCTTTTAAACAAATTTGAAGTGAGAATATCTGGCAGATTTGCCCCCTCTTCCCTTTATATCTGTATGGGAGAGAGATTTTGCCTGTGTGCCTTTGGAAGAAAGCCGATGAGGAGGTGGTGTGCTGGTCATGTTGGCTGTCACCAGAAAGCGTGTGTGTGTGTGTGTGTGTGTGTGTGTTGGCTTGCAGCTCCAAGGGAAGGAAAGGGTTAAGGTGCCTTTAGAATTTGCAACCGTTTGTCAGTCCAGGTGCTTTTGGTGGGAAGAAGGTTCTTTTGTGTTGGCGCCACCAAGGGTTATAAAAGGAAGCAGTGGGGGGAGGAGAGGCAGACTAGGTAGCCAGGAGAGGAAGCTGAACCCACCCACCCTCTTGGACTGATACTATAGGATTCAACTGGTTGCCATTCCCCCCCACCCCCCGACTTCCCTATAGTGTCATCACCCTTGGCGTGCAAGTTGTGTACCTTTGGGTGCAGTCAAGTGGATTGGTTTGTTAGTATTGTCACAGCTTGGAGGTTCAGTGGAAGGATAAGATAGGAAATGGTTATGATGATGGGATTATAGATTGGGAGACACCTCCTTATGAGGTGGGGGCAGAGTTAATACTGTTTAGAGAATGTCCAATGCATGGTGTTGATTCTAACCCTGAGGTGTCGATGGTATCTGCACAGCTAAGTAGAATAGCACCAATTCCTAGCTTGTGTAGTCTGTCACTCCTTCCTCCGCATCCCAATACAATGGCAAAGGGCTATGGATTTATATGCATCAAATCAAATTGTTTTTTTAACGTAGTCTTTGGGCATTGTCGACATACCAAAACACCACATAGTGACAAAACAATAAAACATTTAAACACAAACGAAGGTCCGCTATACAAACTGAATAAGCAACTTGTGTACCACTAATTGGAAGACCAAGCTTCCGGTCTCATAAAAAAAGATCACAATCCGTTGGATCATTTGCCAGACTGAGATGCCTGCTATATCCAGTGTACCCTGCTTTCTCTCTCAGACATTCTCCAGTTCCTTTGAGTTCAAATACCAAAGCCTCCAATTTAGCATCAACTTTAAGAATTTCATGACTGCCGGAGTTATTTCTGGCAAAACATTGCTTAAGGCTATCTCTAACAAGCCGTGCTCTGTTCTTCCAGGGAATCTCTCCAACATAAAAGTGAGAAATTCTACACGCAGGGGCTCATACAGATGGCACCCAAAAAGTATATGCTGGGTGGACTCGATTGCTTACATTTCAAAGAGGCAGAGGCATTCCCCATACTTGACCCCCAAGAAATATCCCTCCAACACCTTTGTGGGCAAGGCATTTACTCGGGCACACAGAAACAAATATTTTCCCCTAAATGAATATGGTGCGGCTAAATAGGTGGCCATTTCCCCAGGGTCCGGAGTCCAGGCTTTATATTTACAGAGGTGCGGTGTATTTCCTACCTTGGCCAAATCTTGTTGCCTATCCGTATCTCAGATTCTCATCAAGATCTCTGCTCTAGCTGCTTCTAGTGTTTTATTAACAAAGTAATTTTCCGAGAACCCCAACTGTGACAATTGGTTATTTATGTTTCTTGTCCAAGAGTTCAAAAAGGAGTCTTCACACATACTCTTAAATAACCCATTATTAGGATGCTTAATAATCCAGAGTCAAAATTTTAAAGAAAGCTGCCAAGCCACCATTGACCAGCTCCTCAGTCCCATCTCAAGCCCCTAGTAACTGCCGCAGGAGTGCCATTTGGTACTTTTAAAAGCCCTTTACAAAAACTATATACCTATACACATCTGAGGTGCCAGTGTCAACCTTTGAGGGCTTTAATCCACTGGACTTGGCATTGGCGGGGATTTATTGGGTTGTGTTTTCTACCACATTGCCCAGAGAGATTCTAACTTTCATAAGGAGCCATGGTGTTGCTCAACTCACAAAATCTTGTGTCTGTCACCTTCTTTTTTCATGTTGCGGGGGCAAATGACATTTTTTTAGAGCTGAAACTGGTGATGGCTTCACTAACTGTGGTCATGTAGCAAAGCCCCCAGTTTACCTGATTCTTGGATGCACAGCAGTGGGGAACAGGCTAAGGTGACGGAACTGGGGAAGCGATGGACAAGTCTGTGGCCCAGCAGAGGAGGGGCAGCAGTAAGGAGGCATGACAGAAGGAGCAATCCGGTGCCCTAAGACCTTTTCCACTGAGCAAAAGTATGGTGAGCAATAGCACCAGAAAGAGTGAACAAAGCATTCACTTTGTTCAAGTGAGCAAAGGGTAATTTCAGATGTTACGTTACCACGGTCAACCACGGTGAACCCCCGGTGGTGGCAACAGTGCCGTAACATCTGTTGGGCCCAAAAGAGATCCCCTCCAGATGTTCACCCTTGGCGGGAATCTCTTTGACCATGCTTCCAGCCTCTGGCCACCTGGAGCTCTGGAAGCATGGTCAAAGAGATTCCCGCTGGGGGTGAACACCTGGCGGGAATCACTTTTGGGTCCAACAGATGTTATGGTATTGCGGCTGCCACAGTGGGGTTCACCATGGTTGACCATGGTACGTAACATCTGTTACCGCCCCCACAGCCCAGAATCGGTGGACAGTACCAGCTGTTGCAACCGCTGATTCTGGGCCGTGACCAATACCCCAGGGGGCAGGTGGGCACTGAGGCCAGATTGGCCGCTGCACCCGCCCGTCTCCCGGATGGCGACCGGCCGGTGGAGCATGGGGGGTGAGACTGTGTGGCTGCACGTTGTGCTGCGCAGCCCTGCCCCTCCCCCTATCCCCCTCTGGAATCAGCCAGCACGTCTGTTGACAGGCTGGCCAGATTCCGGAGGGGGATCAAAAGGTGATTCCGTGCCGTGGCCAAAGGGTGGCCTGGCACGTCTGAAATCACCTAAAGTACCTAGTGAATGAAAAGCTAAGCTAACTGCTGATCTCATGTAAAAGTGATGTTCTGTAAAGAATAATGAGAAACAGAGTAAAAAACATCTCTAGATGCTATTGCATCGTAATATAGAGGGGACATTTTAAAATTAAAAATATAACTAATAAGGAAATGAAACTGGTTAATTTAATATAGTTTGCCTTGGTTTTGTTAATATGGAACAATAAACAAGGCAACACAGGAGATGTCCAAAACCAGATAATCTTAGTTCCTTGGTACATGCGAGTGCAAAAAACTCTATTCCATAGTTCATTTTAATGCACTTATTTGTTTTACTTTTGCTAACTGATATTTTTAGAATCATAAAGACATGCTGAGATGGGCTGGCTAGGATGTGAAATTATATATCTGACAAGCGCTTACATGGAATGGAGAGAGAAAGAGGAGAGTGAGAGCAAACATTCAAGGAGAAAAAAAGGAAGATGAGAAAACAAACAACTTCAAAAAGAAAGTGGAAAAAATGCAATAAAAACACTCTAGAAAGGTGAAAAGTGGAAGAAAGTTAGTCTGACGTAAAACAAGGACACTGAAAATGACTGGAGAAAAGACATGAAGTTGTAGAGGCCCAGTAGGAAGGAAACAAAAAAGAACAAATGGGAACACTATGCAATTATACCAAATACTTCTTTGTGAAATTCTGCATCTAGCAGAGATGGATTTGCTCTCAGAAGCTGAAAGCATGTATCTGAGGGCCACAAATGACTTAAAGGGAGACTAAAAATCATAGGAAATGGAGAAGCTTAAGTTATGTGTTTCCCAGATGAAAGTATCCTTACAGGTATGAAGCAGTTAACAGATTGCAGAAATCCACACAGCTTATGAAGGTGCGTTGTGGTGGCGGAGCCAGTCAGTTGCATGTTCATGCAGCTCCCCACCCTCCCCAGTGGTTTGGTCACTGGCACATTTGTTTACTGACCAGACCCAATCCTAGTCCAGACCGTGTTGTGATGGTAGAGCTACACCGTCACTTCTGCCAACACCCTATGCTGCATGTGGAATACATGCAGGATTTTTAGCTCAATTGTTTGTTTGTTTTTAAAAAGAGAGGGAATCCAAAGACAAATGTGGGAAGTCATTAATCTGATCTGTATGCTGCTGTTGTTGAAAGCAATCAATACATAGTGTGCAAGGGAAATCAAAGGAAGAATTATTATTTTTTAATATTTTTTTTATGGGGAAAAAACAGAAAAGGAAAAAGATGGGTTCTTCTTTTTGGAATTGCCACATCAACGCCCTGTGCTCCGTAGTCCCATAAAGATTACATAATACTAGCACTCTTTTTCGACAATGCTTAGACATACCAGCATGTGTCTCAATAAGGGAGAACAAAGTGATGTTTATATAAGCAAAGGGCATTGCAGATAAAAGGCATGAAAGTACTTCATTTCGCCCCCCCACTTATTGAGCGGGTAAGTAGTGTGTGATTGCCGCAGATGTGGATGCAAATAGAATAGATACACAGCAGGTATAGAAGTTCATAAAGGAGCAAAAATATAGCAGGTTTTTGCTTGGTATGGTGTGCTCTTTAAATAGTCAAAAGGAAATGTATTTACAGTTTGCATCTAGTTATGTATTTTCTTTCTTTCTTTCTTTCTTTCTTTCTTTCTAATGGGCCTTTTTGACAATTTGTTTCTCCAAAATGGATGCAGGGAACCCAATGGGTTGGGAAATGGTTTAGGGCAAGGACCAAAGTGCAAGCTGAGCAAAGGATGAGGCTGAGATCAGGCAACTGGCTGGAGAAGATATGAGGGTGAGTTCCATAGGATAGGTTGGACAAGGACTAATATGTGTGTTGCGAGGCCAATGGGAGTAACAGCATCCCTGCTCCAGATGGCTTACAATACCAAATATAGTGTAACATAACAATAGAGATGATCCTAAGTTCTGCATGCTGTGTGCACAACTCATGCACATCCCTTTTATGAGAAATATAATATGTGCATAAACCATGCACAACTTACTTGCACACGTATGTGTGTGCGGGGTTGGGGGGGAAGGAGGTTAGGATCGGCCCCAGTATAACAAAGGTCTAAACTGCTAAGGGACTTAAAAACCAGCAGTGCAATCTTAAAAACAATCAAATCCACCACTCTAGAGCATCCAGGGTGGGCATAATATGAACACAGTTGCCTAAAAAAATAAACAGCTGTATTGTCTCATGGGACGACAGGAAAATTTTATTATATTAATTAGTTCACTATAATGGGGGTTTGGCAAGATCAAAATGGGTCTTGACACTGGAATTCTTATAAATGGGCTCATTATAAGCAGATTTATTTATAGCAAGGTTAATACACTTTTTAAAAATATGGTGCACGGCTGCTGATGGAAGACAACAAGGAGCAGGGTGGGACTCTGGGAAAATTTTGGTTTCAGTTAATTTCGGTTTCGGTTCTCATGGATTTCAGTTCTCATTTCGGTATCAGTTATATTGGATCTTTTGCACTGATTTTTGTATCGGATTTTTAACTTTGCGGCTTCTCCATTGAAGTTAATGGGGACAAACCGCAAAGTTAAAAATCTGATACAAAAATCAATGCAAAAAATCCAATACAACCGATACCAAAAAAGAACCAACATTTTGGATTAATCCGAAATGACCATTACCGGGTACTTTCGGTTCTTTCCGAAACCAAAAGTCCCATCTCTAACAAGGAGGAAAAGAGGAAAACAGAATGGATGTTTTAACAATATTTTGGAATTGTTCCGTTCATGCACATGGATTTAGAGAAATACTTTGTTCATCATTTTTGCAGCATGAACTGAAATAACTAGAAAATCATATATTATATCTTACACTAAATTTGTGAAATTACATTTTTCATGAAATAAGCAAATTATTGCATATTTAATAAAATAGGCAACATCACCACCTGATTCATTAGGCAATAGCACTGCCTAATTCAGAATTATTTAAATAAATAAGATCAACAGCTTTTCTGCTTCATTCATTAAATAAGCAGTGCCTATTTCATGAATATGGCAGACATTTTGCTGATTTCATGGATTAGTCAGAGAAGCTGTTCTCTGCCTAAATCTCTCAGTTTCATAAAAAGGTCAGATTTTGAAAGGGGACTTAGGCTGCATTCACATGGCACATTTATCCCTGGATAAGTTACCCCATGGTAGTTTACCTAGAGGTAGAGTCATTTCACCTGGCTGCTCCTTCCCAGGAGTAAATTACATGAAATGTGAGTAACTACATAGTTACTTTTTGTTTTGAGCAGCTCTTCCTGCTCCATAGCATGAAGAAGAAGGTAATTTAACCCAGGTGTTGGTCATATCCAAGCAGGGAAGCAGGCTCTGGAAGGTTCAGCCAAATGTACGGTGAGTGGGCAGACCTGACCTGCTCACCTGCAGAGTGCTCCAGTGGGCATGTCCCTTCATGTCCTACTGTGCCCCAACCACTTCATCAAAATGGGAAGGAAACAAAGCCAACTGTCTAGTGATGGTCTGCAGGTCAAGGGTTCCCCACCCCTCCTTTACTAAAATTGAATTAGGATGAAGAAAAAACAAACAAACAAAGATAGGTAATTAGAGTGTCAAGCACCAAGTGGAGTCAAGGTAGAGTGACAACAGGATCGGGACCAGGCAGGACTTCCAGCCGGAGCAGGACTAGGTGAGTGTCAGTTTCAAGGGACAATCCCAGAATGTGGTCAGAGTGATTGCTGAGGGTTGAACTGGAGAAATCAGGTCAAAGGCACAGAGTTCAAGCTGAAGCAGGAACACAGAGGCAGGACACAGAGGATTGGACACCACCTGATTTCTGCCACATGCCTTTTCTACTGGATAGGCAGTGGCACAACCAGAGGCCACTCAGAGTATAGTGGGTGGGGAATCTCTAACAGAGTATCCAGGCAGTAGAGAAGAGTCTACAGGAATGGTGGTTCTGCAGAGGCAGCCACCACCTGAAGGTGACAAGGATGCCAGTTCTAATCTGGGTCCTGACACTACCCCTCTCCCCACCCTCCTCCCCCCAGGGGCAACCTCTGTGTGCCTTTCCCCAACTGGCAATATTCAGGGCATGTTTGTGCAGTTCCTTCCCTGTCATTGAAGGAAATGAAGGCATCCATTTTCCAAGGTGGGCTTTTCTGCACAGGCAAAGGCATGGGTCCCCATGTCAGGATTAGGTGCATCATCTTCCTCTGATGACAGTTCCCAGCCCAGGGCTGTAGGTCACTGAGGACAGGAACTGGTGGCTGAGTTGAGATACCTCAACTACAGTTATAGGAAGACACTTTCCCAATGGGCTACTATGTCCATAGGACTGACTCTGATTGACACCTGAACAACTGATGGGTCTGGGCAGGAAGACAGTGGCCTGGATGGGGCTGGCAGGTGGATTAGATGGGGCCAGCTGGATGGCTGGCAGGCAGATAGAGACCTTGGTGTGCTAGGAATTGGACAAGGTACATGTGAGTACACACGGGTAGGCAACAGGACCTGGAGCATAAGGGGTACCATAGACATACATTTCCTACACGCTGTCATTGGTTTCTTAGGGCAGAAGGAAATGAAATGGCTGTAGTCACCACAAAAGAAACAAAGTCCCAAGTCCTGCCATTTTCTCATTTCTTTATCTGGGAGCAGAAGAAGGTAGCCCCCTGTGGCAAAATGCCCTTGCCCTGACAAAGACCCTCCTCTGTCCCCCCTTTGCTGAAACTGTGAACATGGCTCAGCCAAAGCCCAGGCCTCAACAAGCACATGTTCAGGACATCCTCATTCCTGAAATTCCTAAAAGGGGGGGGGGGGGACTCTACACCTAAGACAGGTGACGTGGGATGATCAAATCATAGAAGGAGAGGGGCTGCTGGACTGCCACCAGCTGACCCTCCTAGACAAATCAGAAAGAAGGTCAAGGATGCCTTAAAAGGACCAGCACAGGCATTTTTACTCTCTCTCTGGACTCACTGACTGAGATCTCTAGTAGACGCTGCTAGGCTGGTGACCTCCCTGCCTGGAGGCACTCATGGACTATATGGCTTAACAGTAACTCTGGCCTTTGCGAAAAGAAGAACTTGGACCCCATGGGAAAACCATCCCCTGTGGAGACCTGATCAGGACTAGTGTGAGTACCTTGCTAGTTACCTCAACTACAGTTATAGGAAAACACTTTCCAAATGGGCTACTATGTCCATAGGACTGACTCTGATTGAACAAAGGGTTATCACCCCCTAGTTCTATGCTTTTATTCCTTTTTATAGGTATCAGTAAAGTCTAAGTTTTCTTTTTACCCTACTGGGTGTGTGTGTGTATGTTATTGGCTGACCATTAAACGCCTCCTTTGGGCCGGGTGGCCAAGCCTCGCTACTAAGGCAAGGAAAGAGGGAAAAATCTACCTATTTGGCTAGGAGCCAACAGCTTTGGAACCAAGGGAAGCCTCCTGTGGGTAGCTCTGGGGATCGGCCTCCAACACAGAGGAGGAAATCCCAGGAACAAAGTGCCAGGAAAGGGGAATGCTTTTGGGAAGCTGTAAGGCTTATGCCTTTTGGGGGTTCATATTTCCTGAGTGGTGTGAATGCCTGTGGGGAAACATGCAGGTGGTGGCAGCGGAATACTAAGGTTTTTTTTGGGGGGGCGGGGTTTGCCAGCTGTGGGAACCCCTGGTCAGAGATTTGGAGAAACACAGTGAGGTGCGTGTCTCAGCTGTATAGCACCCCCTACTGGTGTTTTGCCACACCTCCAACTACATGGACTCAGGAGGATCAGGTTGATCAGTAGCCCCATACTCTGTATAAGGGAAAGCCAGCGATGGACAGAGCCCTCTCTGCTGCTCTTGGCCATACTCCCTCAGTCTCTGATCAATACTAAGGAGGCAATAAAATCATCAAGCTGTACAAGTGTTTCTACCCAGGCCAGCTCATCTTTTATACTGTAATTTAAGCCACCCCAAAAGTGGCAGAGCTGAGTCTTATCATTCCAGGTGGTGTCCGCCACTAGTCGCCAATTTCAACTGCATAGCAAGCAATGCTCCCATGTCCCTGGTGGAGGCGTGGCAGAGTAGTTTCTGCCATTCTGGAATGTTGGAGGTCACCTTAAAGCTCATCCATGGCTTGCAGGAATTGCTCATATTGCCCAAAAGGGGACTGGAGGTCTCTAGAAGAGTGAAAGCCCAGGCCAGTGTAGAACCAGCCAACAGACTAATGCTGAGTTCTACTTTGAGTCTGTCAGTACTGTAGGTTTGGGTTCGCAGAGTGAACAGGAGCCAATACGGACTCAGGAATCCCTGGTATTCCTAAGGGTCCCCAAAAAGGTGTCTGCAAGGGGAACCTTTGGCTCCTTCATACTCATGGCAACAGCTACTTGGAAGGTTTGATCCTGCTTCTCTAAGGTGCCCAAGTGTGACTTCAGCATCATGTTGTCATAAGCAGTAAGCTGGGACTGCAAATCCAGCAAGGAGAAGGCAGTCTCCGCCCGCAGGGTAGTTAACTGAGCCTGCAGTTGGAAAAAAAGCATTTCTCACCCCCTGGAGAGATATGGGTCACTGCTACCACCATCCTGGTCTGATCATGTCACCGCAAGTCCCAGAACTGGAGTGGGGCATGAACAAGGCAGAGCAAACTTTCAGGCATCGAGTGAAATTAGGGGAGTGGTGACAGGATCAGGACCAGGCAGGATTTCCAGCAGAATCAGGGATAGATGCGAGTCAAATCCAAGGGACAATTCATAAACATAGTCAAAAGTCAAAGGAATGCAGAGGCAGGAGACACAGGCCTAAGTGTTGCTCTGCCTGCCTTCTGCTTCCTGTTATGTGCCTTTCATACAGGGTGATTTCAGACATTACGGGCACCTGATTCACCACAGTGGATTCCCAGCGGTGGAGAGCTGGCTAACCACCCCCCGTGAACAAGAAAGGCCCCAAACAGACATGACGGGAGTGGGAGCACGGCAGGGATTTGGACCGGCAAACCACGGCCCGGAATAATAAGGTGTTTTTTTAGGGGGGGACTATATGGCTTAACAGTAACTGTTGGGGAAGCGCAACAGACATTACGCTAATCCCGGGCCATGGTCAAAACACCCAGAAGGCACCGAGGCGGTATGTCCTGGCTGCTGCTGCTGCTGCTGCTGTCCCCCCACTACCTCCATGTTCAGCATGACCACTGCCTCCTCCGCGTGCGCCTCGGCCACCTCCTCCTCCTTTGCTTGCTTGCCCTCCGCTCTCTTCTCCCTTCCATCTCGCTCCATCCCGCCACATGCCCCTACTGCTGGGTGCCCTTTAAATCTTCCTTCCTGGCCCGTGTTGTTGCTCGTTGCCTGGCAGCGATGCTGTGTGCTTTGTTCACGGATGGGAATCGTTCTGCTTGATTCCGGCCGGTGGTTGCCATCCAGATGTTACTTTTTTTAGTTTCCCAGTGGGAAGTGCTTTGACCACACTTTTGGAGATGGAGTTTGGCTGGAGTTCCGGAAGTGTGGCTAATTTTGATGGCTGCTGGGGATTTACTGTGGTGAACACCTGGCACCCATGAAACAGACGTTCAGGGTGCTTTGGCCCCACCGTGGGATTAACCGTGGTTTACTGTGATCTTGTAACATCTGAAAATACCCACTGAGTAGGTACAACCAGAGACCAATCAGAGCCTAGTGAGTGGGGACTTCCATCAGGCTAGCCGGGCAGTGGAACGGAACCTACAGGGCTGGGGCAAGGGCCTGAATCTGGTCATAATGATGGTTCTAGAGCCAGCCATATTTCCATTTAGATTGCAGATTTGAATCCATATTTGAACCAATTAAAAAAGATAAATGAAAAAAATTGTGGCTATTACTTAAAATGGCTGCCAGACCAGTCTTCACATGAACACACTTTTCCAAAGTGGCACATGTGCAGATGGGCTTTTCTTTTCCAAAATGGTGATGCTTCAGCTGCCATTTTGGAAAAGGGCATGCATATTAATCTAATAATACCTATAATGGCTGGTATTGGATTAATCCAATAATACCGATACTTAGTGATATTGGAATACTGGATTTTTAACATTGCCAGCTTTACTGGATTTTTTTACATCACCGCCGTTTAACAATGGCCGCAATGTAAAAAAAAAAAAAAAAGGTAAATCGGCAATGTTAAAAATCTGGTATTCCTCTACCGATAAAAAATCTGGTATTGGGAGATCCAATACCGGTAAGTCCAGTATCCAGTAATCCCCTTGTAGTCCCACCCCTACTAAACCCAAATCTCCAACTGAAGAAGACATAGGAGGTATAAGCAGAGTTTTGGAATACAGCGGAGTTTTGGAATAACTGTCTGGAAGTAATTTCTCTTGAAAATTTGATTTAACCATCAGGATATCACACCTGTGTAATCAACAGTAAGGTTCAATCTGCAACCTTTTAAAACATTTTTATTGAACTCCTCTTAACTGTAACTTTCCTGAAAGCTGCAAGAGTCCATGTTGACCTAGAAATTTCAGACTGAAAGTGAAGTGAGGTTTCTAGCTGATTTAATTGATGTTGCAGAACTAGAAGAGGAACAAAATGGTATTGGTGTTCTATTTCTGCTTCTCACCTACCTCCTCTTCCTTTACTAAAGGAGTTTTTGTTATGTTAGCAAAGGTATAAAAGAGACTGACATGTAGAATTTTCATTGAAGACAATAAAAAGTATTGGCAAAAAGGACCGGATTCAAGAAAGTAAAGACTGTGCAGTTGCACAGGGCTCTATGTGTTGGAGGGTCACACATGGGTCATCAATATCTGGGGTGCATAAACGTCAAATGACAACATGTGTGTAAGATGCACTGGTGTAAAATTTGGGCCAACAGAGCCTCAAATGTGGAAATCACTGGCCTATGGAGGGTGCATGGGAATTCAGGAGGGGGGACACATGCAAACTAGAAATAATTACATATGTCCATAATATATTCCTATATTAGGAGGGGGGGGCACCTTCCATGGATAGTACACAATTGGCAAAAGTGCTTGCTTGAGTCACTGAGAGTTCCCTTTAATGGACACCAGCACTCATAGGTGGTATGGTCATACACTCACAGCATATATCAGGTCTCAAATTATGGGGTGTGCACTAAAATGGATCACACAATCTGTGACTAGGGTAAGGATACCAATTAATACTTGATACTAGGGGTGGGACTACCGGATCATCCGGTATCCGATACTGCCAGTATTTTGGTGTACCGGCAGTATCAGATTAACCCGGTAATCCGGCCCATTTACCGGATTCCCCCCATACCGGATTTTTTATATTGCGGCCATTCAAATGAATGGCCACAATGTAAAAAAAACAAACACAAGAAAACCCCAAACACTTTCCCTCCCCGAGTCCAGGCTGCACAGGTGGAAGGGGGGACACCCCCCCAACCACCCTGCCCAGCCTGGATTTAAACAACAAAAATATTTCCCCTAAGTCCCTCCTAGTGTGGGCTCCGAGCCGCCACCTGCGACCCAGAGTCAGCACCAGTACGCAGCAGCCAGCCGGTAACTAAGTACCGGTACTGTACTGATCCCTGGGGTGGGGGGTGGTTTAACACCCCCCCACCCCAAGGATCACCCTACCTCCCCACCCAGGGATCACCTACCTTGAGCTCCGGGTGGCGGCTGCGACGGTCCGGAGGCTTCAGCGCTGGCTGTGACTGCCAGCTTCAGCATGCTACTAGGCCTTCCGGGGAACTTCTGGAAGTTCCCCAGAAGGCCTAGT
>QEPC01014130.1:573205-585384 GCA_003113815.1 Sphenodon punctatus | reverse complement strand
CTGTGTACTTATTAGATAATCCATTTAGTTCATAGCATTTAGAATAGTTAATAGCAGTTAGATTTAGTGTAGATAGATATATATAATATTAGATTAAAAAATAAATTTAAAAACCCCATATAAAAACAACAACAAAAGAAAAAACAAAAGAAAAGAAAACCATATAAACCCCAATAAAAAACCAAAAAACCATATAAAAAACAAAAAAACCCCACACATAACATTTCCCGAACGGCCAAATGGCCAAACCGAATGGCCGAACGGCCGACCCGAATGGCCGAACCAAACGGCTGAACCCGAACCTGGCAAACTAACCGAACGGACGAACCGAACAGACGAACTGAACGGACGAACCGAACGCAGTCGAACCAAACGGACGAACCTGAACCGCGATCTGTTCGCCCATCCCTAGTGCCGGAAAGCCTCAAGGAGGTGGTGGTCCAATCACTCCTCAAAAAAGCATCCCTTGGTGTTGGTGCCCCAGTGAACTACCAGACTAAACCTTCCCTAAAAAGGGAAGGTTATTCAGTGGGTAGTGACCTGCCAGTTGCAGGCACATCTAGACTGCACTGGTTTCCTTGACCCCACACAGTCTGTCTTTCATCCGGGTTATGGCATGGAGAGCATGCTTGTGGCTTTGGTCTACAGCCTCTTAGAGCTGGACCGCGGTCATATGACCATGATGGTCCTGCTGGATCTATCTGCGACTTTCGACACAGTGAATTATGAGATGTTGGTGACCCGACTGCAGGCCCTGGCTAGGGTGGATGGTACTATCTTGCAGTGGGTCCATTCATACGTGACAGATAGGTCACAGCAGGTGATACTAGGGGACTGTACATTGTCCCCTGGAGGTTTACTGTGTGGGGTCCCGCAGGGTTCCATTCTATCCCCTCTATTATTCACCATGTATATGAAGCCACTGGGGGAGGTCGTGCACAGCTGGGGAGTCACAGCTGGGGAGTCTGCTGTCACCAATATGTGGATGATACCCAGCTGCATTTATCATTTTCAGCCGACACAGACCCCGTGGTCTCGTTACTGTTCTGGTGTGTCTGGTTGCTGTGGGTGATTGGATGAGGTCTAGTTGATTGAAGCTCAATCCTGACAAGACAGAGGTGATTCTAGTGGGTGGGGTCGGTGATCTGGGGGAGAAAGAAACCCCTTATATTGGGGGGAGTCCATCCTCCATTGGTTCTATGTGTGCAAGCCTGGGGGTGCTTCTGGATGTGCAGCTGGGCCTGGATTTGCAGGTGTCAGGAACGCCTTCCGCCAATTGCATTTGGTGAAGAGGCTCTCTTCGTATGTCTTGGACTCCGAACATGCCACTGTCATTCATGCATTTTTCACCCTGAGGCTGGACTATTGCTATGCGCTCTACATGGGGCTGCCCTTGGTGACGATCCGGAAGCTGCAGGTGGTGCAGAATGCGGTGGCCTGGCTTGTTTGGGTGATGGGCTGTGCGGAGCATATAACACCTGTGCTTCAAGCATTGCACTGGCTGCCTATTGTCTTCCGGGCCTGATTCAAGGTGCTAGTTTTGTCTTATAAAGCCCTACACAGTCTGGGCCCTGCATATCTAAAGGATTGCCTCACTCCCTGGATGGTCCCTCCCATCATCTGGGAGAACCCTCCTAGAGGTCCCGCATTATTGATGGGTCCACACAGACAGACAGGAGTTCTCAGCGGCTGCTCCATCACTGTGGAACGCAATCCCAGCAGAGATCCACCTCAGCCCGAACCTTCTCGCCTTTCTGACATTGTAAAACTTGGCTCTTCTTTCAGGTATTCAGCAAGGGGGGAGGGGTTTAATGGGTTGGGATGGGAGGTAGAGGTTTTTTGTTTTTTTTAAGTACAGCAATGGTTTTATAGATTTTAGGATGTATATTTCTTATTATTGTATTTTGTATGTTTTTATATTTTACTGTTTCATATATGTTGGAAGCCACCTGGGTAGCAAATGTAAATATATATATATATATTTATAGAGATATATAGAGATATAGATATCACACACACACACACACACACACACACACACACGGTGGGATGGGATTGAGCGGGAGGGTGGGGTGGGTTGTTAAGGTTTTTTTAAAATTGATTTTAGTGGTTTTCTTATTTGTTTTTATTATTGTAAGCTGCCCTGAACCTCTGCAGGAAGGGTGGCATAGACACATGAATGCCGCCCTTCCCGCAGAGGCTCAGGGCAGCTAACAATCATAATGCAGCTAACAATCACTTATGAACCTTGGCTTTGAGAACTCTATAATTCAGTCAAACTTTCTGGGGGGGCATAACAATCCCTGCCTGCCAAATGCCTGGCCAAATAAAAAGGTCTTATATTGTTTCTGGATGATGAACAGGCACGGGCTTAGGTGGACTTCCAAGGGGAGAGAGTTCCATAATAGTGGGGCAGCTACTGAGAAGGCCTTGTGCACCCTAGTTGTATAAACATCACAGGAAGATGGCACCTGAAAGAGGGTGTCCCTGGCTGACCTCAGAGGCCATGAAGGGAAATAAGGGACTGACCTGTAAGGTACAAGGGACTGTCCTGCGAAGGGATTGTCCTGGAGCTACTTAGGTTTTCTTTAGCTAATTGTCTGGAATCAGTGATTCTTTATCAACACAAATATGACATTTTGCTGCAGCTTTTTCAATTGGTATTTTTGAGTGTTGGAAAATCAACGGAGTTCACAACGCCATACATACTTGAGATGCATCAAATTTTGTTTCTGTTCAAGATTAAGGTAGTTACTTCTAATTCAAAGTGGTTGTTTTTTTTAATTAACGGGAGGCTTACTAAATAATTTCTGCCATTTTGCAACTGTTGCTACACACGGAAACTCTCATGCCTCAGAATTTGATTCCACTGTTTCCTCACTGAAACAGATTTGTGGTCCACAGGTGCAGCCTACTCAGCCCAACAGCTCCAGAGAGAAAAAGTAGTTGTGATGTTGGTCTCAGACATAAGAGATGGAGACAAAGTAGTTCAGATGATATCATTTATTGGACTGCTAGTTGACACAATAAAAGATATTACCTGAACTAATTTGGTGGAAACAAAATTGTCCAGGTGACAACATTTGTTGGACTACTAGTCTTACCAATGCTGTCATTCTGTCTTTCTTTTACCATCAACACAAAACATTTCTTAGTTAGTTCACTAATGTAGTTGTTTAAAGGTTCTGTCTGGACAGTTTCGGCAAAATTTGACCAATCAATACCAAGTGCATTATTTGCAGGATAATCTTTTGAAGGATGAAAATGAAGGTTCAGAAGCTGAGTTGTAAGTATAAATCTCTAAAAGTCTGGCAGCGGCTAAGGTTTAAGAAAACAACCAAACTAACTAAAGTTCTTGTGCCTTCCAAATACAGCTGGAAATGTTGTGAGAATTGCCTTTCCTTGCAGATATTTTAGGACTTCAATATCCACTCTTGGCAGGAAGGAATGAAACATAACGGAGAGAAAAAAAGAGTTAGACCATCTTTTTCAAATGTCAAAAGTGGTTTGGTTCACATGCTGTTTGAGCACTGGGTGAAGGTTCAGATCACTGCCTCTTCTAACTTTGACTTTACCAGCTCTGAGAGAGAAATAGACAGAGAATGAATCTTGGTCTTCAGTCGTTGGGCATTTTGCCAGATCCTGAGCCACTAAGCTGGTCTTCTTGTCAACATTTAAACAACAAGTTTTTTGAGAAATCGGCTTTAAGAGACCAACAACTAAAGATAGATTTATGGCTTTATTGGTTAAGCCCAAGCTAATGAGCTTTCCAGAATGATGAAGCAGCTTGTCAGTCATTCACAGCTTTCCTGCTCACTGAAATTGCATCAATTAAGACTGTTTATATTTCACTTATGAACCTTGGCTTTGAGAACTCTATAATTCAGCCAGACTTTCTGGGGGGGCTTAACTGGTCTACAACACAAGGAGAAAGAGGATGGTGATCTGCTTCTGCCCATGACACAGGCTGCCAGCTAGATCTGAAACTAATGGGCCCAATCCAAGTTGCACACATGCACAGATTGTACTCATGCACCAAGCAAGAACACTTGTGCACCAAGCACAGAACATGCACATAGTACATGCACACTATGTGCAATGCATGCATTCCATGCACACAGTGTCCATGTGTTCTATGCTTGGTATGCATGTGAATTGGTCCCAATAGCAACCACAAATACTATATATGACAAATGTGCTCATTTTGATTCAGATCCAGTGAAGCAGATATTTAGTCCCACTTTTCTAAATATCTGGCTGGGATATTTTGGTATTTAGGTAAGTTTGGTTATTTTGGTTTGGTCATTTGGCTTGGTCATCTCAGTACTTCAATTACTTCATTGTGCATGTGGATAATTTTTGTGCTATTGTACATGTGGAATAGCTGAAATGAAGTAACTGAAATGCCAAAATGACCAAAATAACAGATCTAAAATATCAAGATAAATTTAGCATCAGAAACAAAATAATCAAATAAGTGGATACGTGAATATTCATTTTGATTGGGGATATAATTTGGTTATTCAGAAGAATATAAAAATGAGAATATCTGAAAATACAAAATTTACTATACATAATTTCAGCTCTACCTAGGAATGCTTTAATCCTTGTGTGGTAGACCTTAGGGAGAAGGATGACTGATCTTGCAACCCAATGCCAGTGAGGATTGGGGTCTAATCCTGCAATGACCAGATATTACCTAGGACTCTGCAGCGTACAAGGGTCCACCATTAAATACCATTCCATAGCATTCATCCTTACAATAAGTTCAGCTTTTCTTTTATGAGGAAAGGCATTCCCTGAGCGTTGTCCCCACCACACAATCATCTAGGAATATTATGGCATGTATGTTATGCTAAATTTGTGAAGTTGTGTTTTTCAGTAAAATATTTTGTATTTCATAATCAATCAAAATCGTATTTCAGTCAATCTGACTGACTTGACAGAGCAGATAGTGAAAGAGACGGAAGTAAAATGAGTAGGAGTGGCTTGCCCAGTAGAGCTGCATCAGGTAGCACGTTTTCTACCCGTGGGCAATACCTGCAAGTTCACACATCGTGTCGGGTGTCCAATTGAGTCCCTGAGTACTGATCAGGCATCTGATTACCGACATTTCAGGCAATAACAAGATTGATTGCCCAATTACTAAATCAGGCACCCAATTGTCTGACCCGATTTTCTGAGTTACCTATATAATGGAAGTTACCAACATACCAATATTTACCGCTTACTGCGTCACTGTTTCCAGGTTGTCTTTTCCAGGTTCCTGTCTGTTCCTTGGTTTCTCTGCTTTAGTCAATCACTTTTCATTCCCCCACCCCACCCCATCCCTACTTTGTGTATTAAAGGACAGTTCCCTCTAGGATTCTGTGGGTTGTCGGAGTTGGTGGAGGTAGGAGACTGATGCTGCTGCTGATTGCTGAATCTTGATTCTCTAACACATACACACATTCAAAACACACACCATCATCTCACACATCCCATCACAGGTTAGGTTAGGAATAGGATAAGTTAGGTTTACAGGACAGAATGTACAGATATTAGTAGAATATAATATGTATATCTTATATATACGTAGAGGATTATAGAATATTTAGAGATAGCATAGGTATATGATTATATAGTTAGGATTACAGACTATATAGCTGTTGGGGCCAATCCCATGCCCCGTGCACCGCAGTGTGGAGCACATGTGATGTGTGACACATACTGTGTGCAAGCCGCATGCACAAACCATGCAGTGGTGTGGTGGGCATTGGATCAGGCCCACTATATGCATAGGAATATATTAAGATATAATAGGATCTATCGAGGATTAGGAGATATTTACTGAAGTAAATTCATAGATAAGAATTAGGGCTGAAACAAACTCAGGATCCCCCTCAATGAAAATTTCCCCAAACTCAAAAAGGGGGGAGGTGTGAGATCTCACATAATGCCTCCCCCCCTCACTGATGGAGGGTGACAAAGGTGAGCAGGGGGCAAAGACTTACCCCCGTCCACTCACAGCATCTGCCCAGGGATGGTAAATTCTGTGCAGGGGCCCAGGGTCTGGGAGGGGTTTGGAGGCATAGCAAGTGGCTTGGGGGGAGGTCAGGGGGGGTTACTTACCCTGCAGAGTCGGTCCCATGAAGTGTGGCCTCTTCCCAATGTTGTAGGTTTTGAAATAAAAAACAGACAAACTGAGCATGCTCAGAAGGGCCTGATCAGCATGTCTGGCTGGGTACAAAGATGGTGCCAGCAGCATCAGCACGCTGCGGGCACCATTTTTGAAAAGAGGAGCTCATTCTAAGCATTCCCAGAACTTCATGTCTCAGCCCTAAGTCCCAGCTCCTCTGCACATCTGACCAATAGAAAAATTGTTTCCCAATGTGATCTACTGCCAATTGCACACCTATACCAATAGAAAAACTAGGTAAAGTTAAGCGACCCTAGCCAGGTCTGCCCCCCACCTCCCAGGTCCAGGTAGAGAAAAGATGCAGAGTGAAAATGTGCACAAATGGGAATTGCAAAAAAAGGAATTATGGTAATGGTAAGGGAACTCCGAATCCATAACCTAGTAACAGAATCGGTAACCCAGCAGCAGAATTGATTACCCAGAGTATCTGGCAGCACATCAGGCAGTAAATCAGTTACCACCTGTTACTCAGTATTATGCGATCGAGTCAACTACCGTATTTTCAATTGGTATATTTGTTTTGGATGCTACTCCTTTCAGCTCTGATGCCCAGCAAACAACCCTAAATTTTGGGTCTTATTTTTTCTTCTATTTTGTAATTTGTGATGCTAATACAGAAAACTTTGAATTGCATATTAGTGGTGAAGCAAACAGGCTTTTTTGGTATTAAAATATTATTTGCATATTTGAAGAGCCATTCAAATATCCAAATAATATCCGCATCTGAAATGGATTTGATTACCCATTTACTTGGTTATATGATTAGTTGATTCAGTTATTTGGCTCCTTTATTTTGGCACTATTAAGTGCTATTGGGCACACACAATAAACTGAACAAACCAAATAACTGAACTGAATAAACCAAATTCTCAAATAAACTCAGTGGCCACAATCCCAAACCCCTCCATGAGGATTCTACGTGGCACAGTACATTCCGAATGGGCATGTGTGTGGGTTGTGCACATGGGCACACATGGGGGTTGAGGGTTGCACACAGGATCAGCAGGGCAAGGGATCGACCCCACTGGTCAGAAACCAAAATATCCAAAGCAGGCATACAAATGAACCAGGATGAATATTCCCTCCGTCAGATTCATTTCCAAATGCCCATATTTGATGGAGAATATATTCACTCTGAATATTCATTTCATGTCTATCTCATATAATACATTGGCAGAAACAAAAAGATTCTTGGCAATGGGAGAAATACAAGATCTCTTGCAGAAGGCTGCCTGCAGAGAGAGAACGCAGGGCTAAAAAGTCACATATTAAATTTTCCTGAGTTACTTTGGAGCAAATCACATCTCTGGCTTTAGCAATAACTATTTGTTTTGTTACTTTCAAGAGGAAAGGAACAAAAGCATCAAGTATTTGCCTGAACTTCTCGCCCCGGGGGCAAACAAGACTGGCTGAATGGATTTTCGCTGAGCATTTTACTTTAAGAGACATTTGACAGTGTTGGAGGATTCTCACTAGCCAGATAGTTATTTTGTTAACCCAAATAGGTTATTTTGTTTAGAACATCACAGGTTTTTCATGTCAATGTTTGTATTATTAAAAACAAGAAGCTGCTGAAGTGCTAAGAATGCCAAAGTTATATCCACAGAAAATCCCTGATGTAAAAGAAGGATCCTTATATGTTTTCCATCCCCTGAATTACAGATGAGCTCAGTGATGTTATTTCAAATAAATGAACCTCGGATGAAATTCACATACAAGGGTTTGATGAAAAGGTCTCAGAATGTCTCTTTAAAAAGTACAAGAGGTGACTGATAATGATAGTCTACTAAATCTATCAAAAGATTCCATTTTAAAAGTCCTACCTGCTGACACTGTAATGGTCTTGAAGCTTTCCAGACAGCAATATGTTATCAAGGGGGTGGGGTGGGAGCTTTGTGTTTTTAATCCTGTGACAAGTAGAGCATTCAGCTTGTGGTTAATCTCTTTGCATTCACATAGCAAAAGCTTACTTATATCATGTTCAGTAGATTAGGACAACTGGTGATTTGGGGCCTGATTCTCTGCTGATTCAAATTGGGGCTGCTTTGTTAAAACAGACATGAGAAGAACGACACTGGGTCAGATGTATGTCCGTTTAGTTTAGTGCTCTGTCTCCCAACAGTGGTCAGCACTGAATGATTTAGAGGAAGTGTACAAAATCAGCATATACATGCAGTGCTAATTAGTAAGAAAAACAGAAATGTTGAGGTGCAAGCCTGTCTTGGAAGTCTTGTTCCTAGACTCTGGATACATGGGGGTGGGGTGGGTGGCGGGTGTATTCAGAAGAGCTGGTGGAGCTGCCCTGCTCGGTCCTACCACTCCACTACCAAAATGTTCAGGCAGCAGCAGACTTCTCACCATCAATAGCATCCCCAGCCTCGCCCTGTCATGGAAGAGACAGAGAAAAGTGCTTCTGTAGTTGGCCGGGTGGGATGGGGCTGTTGTTGCCATCCATCAGCTGATTGACACTGGGAGTGTTCTGTCACCATACATAGATGATAGATACTACCAGAACCACCAGTTCCCAGTCTTGACTCCTTTCAAACTGTATTTACTATGGGTGGGGTCTTGCAAAGCAGCAGGTTTGACAGGAACTGAATGGGAATGGCAGGGTGACTGGGCACGAATGAAAAGAAATACTGGGCAAGCCCTGGTGAAAATTGCATATACAATGGCCTCCACCTTCCCTCCCCCACCAGGGGGTGGTGGAAGGCGGAAGGCGCCTTGTCATGCCCGATTAGAAGAGGGCAAGACAGGGTAGGGGAATTTTTCCTGCCTCTGCACTCTTACGGACCCCGGAGTGAGAGAAAGCGGCGGCGCCCAGTTGCTACAGCAACCCCGCCGGTTTGCAATAGGACGAGCCAGGTCACATGGGGCATGCCCGATAGGCGTGTATTAGAGAAGGGAGACAGAACTCTGGCCCCACTTGCGGCCCGAGCGATACAAGAAACGGCACCCATCCAACCCTTCCCTCTCACACTGTGGATTGTTACTGGCCGCCATCGGGGCCGGGAAGGATTTTTTGCAGGAGCTCTAATCTGACCTAACAGAGTTCCCATTTTTTGCCTTCCTCACAGTGTGGGTATTCGGCCAGATTGTTTGTCCCTTAGAACTGGGGTGTTGTTGTGCTGTTCATTCATTGTCGCACTCTGCACGGGTCCAGTACTATAAGTTAGAATAGAATAGATAGGTCATAGGTAAGAGTCATCTCCTTAAGAGATGGGGAGGTCACTCGCCGGAATGCAGGGTATGGCAAGCGGCGGGGAAACCTCCCTGGGAGGGGCGTTGAGCAAGGGCGGTAGGGGCAAGTATGGTCCCCCATCGGCAGGCGACTTTATCCTTACTCAGGTTTGAAAGTTGTGGTCCCCCTCACCTGTGGCCAGTGTCACTGAGAGGGGGAGAAGTTATGGACAATAGTGGGTGGTAACCGAGGGTACATCGGGACCAGCCACAGGGTTTGTTGTTTCTGAATTTAAGGTTCAAGGACTGGACCCATATCGCGTTAGGCGATTACCCCCACCTGAATTTATGATTATAATGAGTTGAATTAAAGAGTGCGGCCGTTCAAATCCCAATCATGGTGTCTTGTCTTCTTTCGGTGCATCGGCAAAGTGATCCATTCCCTGTTGTTCACTCGCAGATTCTGGCAGTCATAATCTGCACCCCACAACTAATATGGGTAACAGACACCAAGAAACAAGCAGGGAGTTTACACCCTGAACAACAGGTCATTATTATTCCCATTTTACAAATGGGGAACTGAGGCCACAAGATAGAGATAGCCAGCCAGTGAATTTGTGGCTAAAATGGGATATGAACCTTGGTTTCCCGGGACAAAGTACAACACTTTATTCACTATGCTACATCATAACAGAATCTGACAACCGGTAATTGAAATAATAAATGGTACTCGAATTTGCAATTGCTATAAACAAGGATTCTGCAGTTTTTTATGGTCAAGTATGACTGTATTCCTGAAAGATGACTATCTCTTTTCAGACGGACACACAGTAACTGTAATCCAACAAGCAGCATATTACACAGTTCAGGCACCCAATGCTGTTTCTGTTACAGTTAATGGCAATAATTCCTTTTATTTCAACCAGAATAGGATCAAGCACCAGGACAAGGTGAGAGAAATACCTTAACCATCTGAACTAGAGGCAATTTAGGGAGTCAGAACATGATTTTGACTCTGATTGGGGACCATATGTTTAAAAGTGCTACCATTATTAAAAGCTGTGTGGAATCTTCAGTTATTATAAGTGAATTACTGAATGTTATCACATTCTGATAACTATGCCTTTGATCAACACTAGGGCTGAAACAAGATTTTGCTAGTCGATAAAATCTCATCAAGAATGGGGCTCTCAATGAGATTTTCCCGATCAAGAACAAACCAAGAATTGGCCATTCCTGTCGCTGTTCTTGCAAAATTCTAAAATAAAATATTAAAAATGCTCTGTGTATCCGCAATTAGCCACAAGGTGGTACTGCACATGCTATCATTATTAAGTACTGGTACTGTGTACTACCGTCACACAGGAGACATGCATGCACATCTTTTCCAAGATGGCATGGGCCACATCAGCACCATTTTGGAAAAGGGCAGCCGGTTCTATGCATGTACAGTTCAACTGCCTTTTTTCCAAAATTCCACTGATGTGTCCCATGCCATCTTGGAAAAGATGTGCATGCATCTTGGAAAAGGGCCAAACATGTGCAGAATGGTCTGGCAGCCATTTGTGAGTGCAGATGTGTAGCGCGTGAGTGCAGATGTGTAGCGCTGACAATTCTTGATTCTCATGAGAGTCTCGTGAAAATGAATCGCATTCACGATTGCAAGGGCACCACACACACACAGGAGACATGCATGCACAGTTTAGCCAGGGCATCCACAGAGACCTGGAAGTGGGGTGCTAGCTGCTTGCAGCAGTTCTGTAGAGCTAACTGAATACCTGGACCGGGTCAGGTTAGGTTACTGCTGCTCCATCAGTCTGAGGCAGTCATAAATAATAATTATTATTACTATTATTATTATTATTATCATTATTATTATTATTGGCATTTATATAGTGCCAGTGAAGTACCTGGAGCTTTAGAAAAAACAAGATAGACACAGTCCCTGCCCGAGAGCTTAAAATCTAAAAACAGAGGGAGGGGAGACAGGGAAGTGGGAAAGAGGGAGAGACAAGGGATGCAACATTCATGAGGATGCGAGAACTCAGGTACACATTCCTGGCTTGGTTACAGAGAATTGGGAGTTTACAGATAACAGGTGGGGGGATAATCCTGGGTGGGGATGATTAGCAGGAGTTAGGAAGGGCAGAGTGGAAGAGGTGGGTTTTGAGGAGGGACTTGAAGGTGTGGAGTGTGGGGGCAAGGCGGAGGAGGGCAGGGAGGGAGTTCCAGGCATGCGGGGCAGCAAGGGAGAAGGGATGAAGGTGGTTGGGGGAGCAGGGGAGGTGTGGGAGGATGAGGGAGAGGATAGAAAAGGAGCAGAGTGCTCAAACAGGGGTTCAGAAGGAGATCAGGGCAGAGAGGCAGAGGGGAGTGAGGTTGTGAAGGGCTTTGTAAGTGAAGACAAGAAGCTTGTACAGAATATGCTCAGGAAGAGGGAGCCAGTGGAGAGAGGAGAGGAGAGGCTGCACATGGTCAAAGAGATGGGCTAGGTGGATGATCCTGGCTGCAGAGTTTTGAACAAAGATGAGGGAAGAAAGGTGAGAGCAGGGAAGGCCAGAAAGGAGGAGGTTACAATAGTCAAGGCATGAGATGACTAGGGCATGAATGAGAGTTTTGGCAGATGAGACAGACAGAAAAGGGCAGATTGTAGTAATATTGTGAAGGGAGAAACAGCAGGATTTGGCAACGGAGTCAATGTAGGGTTTGAAGGTAAGGTACGATTCGAAGATGAAGCCCAAGCTGCGAGCTTGGGGGACAGGGAGGATGGAGACCCCATCAATGGCAATTGACAGGGAAGAGGGAGAGGAAGGATTGGGAG
>QEPC01014130.1:525376-572033 GCA_003113815.1 Sphenodon punctatus | reverse complement strand
ATTTCATTGGTTTCAATGGGGACACAGCGCCCCATTGAAACCAATGAAATAAATCCGGTACCGGTATACCGGATTTAAACCGGGAATCCGGTTTTCGGGGAACCGGTAACCGGTAAATCCGGTAACCGGTAATGGGCCCGGGGTCCCACCACTAGGTGGTATTGGAAACCGTGGAAGGCAATGAGTTTGCCTAGGGATTGGGTGTAGATAGAGAAGAAGAGAGGGCCAAGGACAGAGTCTTGGGGAACCCCAACCGAGAGGGGTAGAGAGGAGGAGGGGGAGAAGTTAGGAAGAGATACATTGAAGGAGAAGTCAGAAAGGTAGGAGGAAAACCTGTTGAGGACAGAGTCCCGGAATCCAAGGGAGTGAAGCGATTCAAGCAGGAGTGAGTGGTCAACAGTGTTGAAGGCAGCAGAGGGATCAAGGAGGACAAGTATGTACAGTCCAGTAAAGGTGGTTGGATTTAACCATAAGAAGATTGTTGGTGATCTTAGCAAGAGCGGTTTCAGTGGAGTGAAGGGAGCGGAAGCCAGATTGGAGGGGGTCAAGGGAGGAGTTGGCGGAGAGGAGGTTGAGGCAACGGAAGTAGACAAACCGTTCAAGGAGTTTGGAAGCAAAAGGGAGGAGTGAGACATGATGGTAATTAAAGGATTCTGAGGGATCCAGAGTGGACTTTTTGAGGATGGGGGAGACAGTGGCATGTTTAAAGGCAGATGGGAAGGAGCCGGTAGAGAGGGAGAGGTTGAGGATGTGCAGGAGGGAAGGGGCAACAGTAGAAACCATGGAGGTCAGGAGGCGGGAGGGAATGGGGTCCAGGGGGCAAGTGGAGGGGTTGGAGTAAGAGAGTAGGGAGGAGATTTCCTCAAGGGAGGTGGGAGGGAAGGAGGACAGGAGAGGGGTGGCGGGAGGGGGGCTTAGGGACAGTGGGGCACCACCCAAAAAGTTCAAGGGACCAACCATGACTGAGCAGGATTCATTCCTAAAACCCAGATGAGGAATTAGTTCAGGAACAGCACAGAGGGAAGATTACTGTTAGTTGGGTCACTCCTTTCTCCAAGGTTGAGGAGCCGAGTTGAAATGAGTAGTGAATTTATTACCTGTGTGAGTAATGTCTGAATTTTTTGTTAGCCCTGCTAGTATCCAGCCCTATATCTGCAATAAAGACAAGTACTCGCTTGATTATCTGCTTTGGATGGAAAGAGAGAGAGCATGTGTGTATAGGCCAGCTGCTGGGGGGGGGGGCGTGTTAGGTAAGCAAAGGGCAGCACAGAACTAGGACTCTTGGCACAGATGTCCCAAAGCAAAGCATCTGAGTCACAGCAGAAGGGCCCTTTTAAGGCACTAACTGTTAACTCTTTATATGACTAATATAGAGTGCCCATCCTCATGATGAAAGCAGTAGGGTTGCCACCTATATATATTTCTCCAGGCCACTTTTGAAGCATACATGTATCAGGGCCTGCATTGGTGACATAGGTGTCAGTGCATGCCCTGCAACATGTATGTTTCAAAAGTGGCCAGGAAAAATATACATAGGTGGCAACCCTACAAAGCAGATAGGTCCAGCTAGTACTTGCTCTGGTAGCTCTCCAGGTAGAGCTTTTGAAAGGAACAGAAAAGGTTGGAGGTAGGGCTGACACGGCAACTCCTTTTTCTGCTCCGCTATTTCATTTCACCATTTCGGAATTGCCCGCAACTTTCTGCAGCTTTTCTGCTGGCATTCCACTAATTCTGCCAGCATTCCACTAATTCAGAAACTGTCAGAACAAGCTTGGAAACTGTCGGAACAAACAATGTTCCACTATTTTCACAGCTGGTGAAGTAGCAGAATGAAAGTAGCAGAATGGCGGAAGTAGCGGAACGAAAGTTGCGGAATGAACATCTCTATTGCACCGTGTCACTCATTGCGGAAGAACTTTTTCTATTGGAAAAAGCTACCACAGCAGATTGCCATTTCAGCCCTAGATGGAGGTTCAAGGATGCTATAGACTTTACAGTTCGTGCCTCAAAAGACCCTTCTGGTGTTGCTCTGCTTTGGGAAAGCTGGTCCAAGAGTCCTCGTGCTGCACTTTGTTTGCCCAAGCCCCCTTTGTAGCATCTGGCTTATAAAAATAGTGGGTATATACATATACTTGCCCCATTTTAAGTCCAAAATGGGTACTCATCAGATTCTATGTAAGTAGTGCCTATTACACAAAAAATTGCCACCGGGCTGCAGTATCACTGTCATTTTGGAAAAGGGCAGCTTTTTGTGGTATGCACAAAAGGACCACTGCACATAATGGCTCCTGAATATGTGCAGACTGACTGCCCTTTTCCAAAATGGCGGTGATACAACCGCTACCATTTTGGGAAAGGGCTGCACATACACATAATGTCCTGGTGATCATTTTGCATATGTTCAGTGATTTTATTTTAATTTTTTTTCAATTAGAGAATTAAGCCAAAACACTGTCATCTCTTAGTTCATTCTTGGAACAAACCGAGAAACAGAATTCTCAATGAAATCAGGGGTGGGGGGGTGGGAGACAAACCCTGAGAACAAACTCTCAGCCCTAGTGCATATTTGATGGGTATACCCATTTTGGAGGGTATAAACTCTTCTCTTCAATTATCAATTTAGCTTCACTCAGCCTAGTTGGAAATATGAGGCTAACATACAACATTAAATAATAGCTTATTGGCAAACAACTAAGCACAGAGAACATAACATTTTCAAGATTATATTGACTTCAGAAATATTTATACAGTGTGTGTGTGGGGGCGGTGCACACAATTCATTTTTGTTTCAGTTTTCATTTTTGTTTTACGAAAACAATTCTTTTTCGGGGGGTTTCATAGAAAAACTATTCGTTTAGGGGGGTGGTGGGCTTTCAGATTTTTTAAATTACTAGAATACTTTTTAATACCTTAAAAAAACCTACTCTGCATGCATAAGATGGCCACCAGACCATACTGTGCATGCACACTTTTTGAAAAAACGTGTTGGCAGCGTCACTGACATTTTGGGAAAAGGCAGCCAGTCTGCGCATGTGCAATGGCCATTTGCACATGAGCAGTCTGGCTGCCCATTTCCAAAATGGCAGCTCCATTGGCACCACCATTTTAGATAAGGGATTGTAAACACAGAATGGTCTGCCATCGATTTTGCGCATGTGCAGTCATTTCATTTTTTTACACATGGACCCCTTTTCCAAAATGGTGCCAGCAGCGTCACCACCATTTTCGAAAAGGGAAGCCAGACTGGACATGGGCAGAACAGCTTCCCTTTTCGAAAATAGTGGTAACTCTGCCAGCATCATTTTGGAAAAGAATGTGCATGGCCTGGTAGCCATTTTCGGTATGCAGGTTTTTTTCATTTTGTTTTTTTTATTTTTTTACATAAAAACAGAGAAAGCAAATGACAATTGTTTGCTTATTTATCCATTTTTGTAACGTTAGTTACTAAAATGAATGGGGCTCCATTCATTTTAGCAACTAAAAAGGGTTGGGGGAATGAATGGCACGCCCTACTACACAGCTGTACTGAGGTGCAGAAATACCAGACTAAGGCCCTTTTTACACAGATGCTTTAACACCCATAAAATGGTCATTACATTTTATTATACATGTTTCAGGGCACCACTGCAGCCAATCACTATGGGCCCTGTGCACACATGATGCCTCCACCCAGTTCCTCTTGGGGGAGATTGGTGTTGGCTGGTGGGTGTGGAGCATTTCCCTGGGTGGAGATGGGTGGGGGTGTCTGTGTAAACACCACTTTCGGTGGGTGTTGGTGAGTGTTTGTTCCCGGCCAACACCCATCTCCACCCACCTACACCCACCCACAGAGCAACGCACGCCACTGCCAGTTGCTCCGTGGGTGGATGTGGGTGGAGATGGGTGTTGGCCAGGAACAAACACTCACCAACACCCACAGAAAGTGGCATTTACACAGACGTGTAAACAGAAAGTGGCGTTTACACCCATCTCCACCCAGGGAAATGCTCCACACCCACTGGCCAACACCCATCTCCACCCAGAGGAACTGGGTGGAGACATCATGTGTGCACAGGGCCCATGGTGATTGGCTGCAGTGGTGCCCTGCAAGATGTATAATAAAATGTAACACCCATTTTATGGGTGTTAGAACGTCTGTGTAAAAAGGGCCTAATAGTAGTTTTGGCCTTTTAGCTTATTAAATTATTTCCCATTTAAATACAAGCTTCTGCCTTTTCAAAATCTTAACCAGTTTCCCATTTAAAAATCATCTTCATTCAGCAGAGTAGACCAATTTGTTGGTGAGGCTTTTGTTCAATAGGCACCTGACACTAGAACTCTGCTAAATTCGATTCTACTTCACATGTTTCCCTTTCAATTACATTTATTCATGGAAAAATGACTTACAAGTACTCAAAGACCTTTATGGGCTGGATAATTAAATTTCTCTTCAATGATCGCACTATTCATAAGAGAGACTTCCTTTTACCTTGCATTACTTTTCCTGCCAGCATGCATAAACATCATTTATAAGCAACATTTCTTTATTTTTTTCTTTCATGGTTTCCCAATTTTAGAAACATTTGAGCATTTGATTTCATTCCTTTATTTGTCTGTCATTGACACTGCTTTGGTATAAATGAAAAAGGCATTATTTTGGGAAAATGACCACAGCAGATATATCAATTTGAGTGTAATTTAAAGGACTGCCTCCTGGATATTGCTGTACCAGCAACTTAGTTGAATACACCCCATTTTCCCATCCAGATCAGTGTTGACACTAAAAGTCCCCCCCTCCTCCCCCACCAACTATACACTGTCTTGGCAGTTCATGAAACAAAAATGAGCATAGAGGGACAACAGGCCATTGGTT
Organism: Sphenodon punctatus; assembly: GCA_003113815.1. Classification (NCBI taxonomy): domain Eukaryota; kingdom Metazoa; phylum Chordata; class Lepidosauria; order Sphenodontia; family Sphenodontidae; genus Sphenodon; species Sphenodon punctatus. The sequence continues at coordinate 567,181 of QEPC01014130.1, read as the reverse complement.
TACCTTGTTTATCTTCCCATTATTTATTCTCACAGATTCCCATAAAAGTTCCTTTAAAACTATACAAAGTATAAAGTAGGAAATACAAAATAGAGGGTTGAAAAACAATATCAAAAATGGAACAGCAAGCCCCAAAGAAGGAAATGACAAAAAAAACCCAACATTTAGTTTGCAATTTTCAACCACCTACTACAGAGTAGTTCCATTTATTTCAACAGAACTACTTTTGAGAAAGTTATCTGAGGATTGGAGCCTCAGCTCTGATTCTAAAAGCATTTGTCACCACACACCCCAATGAGACACAGAGACCAACTGTTGGATTAAATCAGGCCGCACTCTTTATTCAATCAATTCAAAGACGGTGGTGATTGCACAAGCAATATGGGTCCAGTATGGTTAGCTAATTAATTCTTATAAACTCGGTACTGGCCGGGATGTGCCTTCCCGTGCCAGGTCCAACACCAACAAGGCGCCCCTTCGACAGCACCCTGGCTCTGGCCGAAAGGGGGAGCTTCCCAACTGTGGGCTTGAGTAAGGAGGTGAGTACACGCTAAGTCAGCAGACCGTGCAAGTACTTACTGACCGAACTGCAGTACCCCTCCCAGTGTCATAACCGCAGTGCGTGCTGCCTGCTCCTGGCACTGGGTGTCACCTCCCCATCTCTTAAGGAGATGACTCGTTTCATCAATTTCTATCCTACTTAACCTACTATACCATACTGGACCCCCGCTGAGTGCGACAAATATTACCCATCGATAATATCAATTCTGTCGTTCGATTCATCAAATTCGTACATCTTACTGTACATATTATGCCCATTACCCTGTCTGAATATCTTTAAATGAATATTTATTAGCATTAGTGTGTAGCCAATTGTCAATTGCCAATCAAGCCTATTTAGCCTATTCTGCACTGTTGAAGGGGCGAAACAAGCGACCCAGAAATTAGGCTAATCGCCAAAATTCCCCTTCGGCTCCCTAAGGGCAACCGGTAATTACCACAGTGCTAGAGGTGAGGTGGGTGGGGGCTGGTTCTGCTCTGACCCTGCTCGATCTGCCGCTCCACGCATTCAGAAAGACTCCGCCCTTCCTAAAGAGGACAGGAACCCGTTCAACTCCTGAGCGCGGCGGCCCAGCGCGCATGCTCGCCCCGTTGCTAGGCAACAATCTCCCCGGCCGGAAGCATGCTGAAGTGCTCCGCCGGGGCCTCAGAAATGCCTCTGATCTGCTCCCTTCTCCTGGAGGGGGCTGAACAATTACCCCGTCACCGACATTGCGGCGGCGAAGGGGACTTCACTTGCACAAACCAAGGTCACTTCAGCGCAACTTGTGCTAGTGTAGCTCTCTGAGGATCGAATTGTTATATGAGGGGCAGGTCATGGTTTAGTGTAAGCAGGCATATTCCCACTGAAGTCAACAAGTCAAGGCTCTGGACCTGGTTTTATTACATTGTTTTCTTTGTAAAGGCCTGTTATTTTTTTTATTATTTCTGACAAGCTACATTTCCTTAAATCTCTGTACTTTCCCCAGGCATGTCTGGCATGTCACCTATTCTAGGAAGCGAAAGACAAAAATAAAAGATGGTGTTTCAGTCCTGATTCAAGTGTTCACTTCCCTTTTTGGAGCATACGGAACTCAATTTAACACATAAACGCTAGTGTAAAAATAAAATAAAGACGAAAGAAAAAAAGAAATAGCACTTCAGCTCAACCCTGTAATCACCCAGTCTTATGCAGTTGAGACTTTCACTCATCAGTTTGTACAGTAAGAAACTTCTCAATGGGTGTTTTCAGACATTACGGGGCCGCTTGGCCCCGTACCGAAAACAACCCATTCATTCCCCGCCGGGGTCACCCCATCACACCATATCAGATGTGCTGGGGGGATCCCGGTGGGGAATCTGGGAGGGGGCGGGGCCACATGGCGCAATGTGTGGCTGTACGGCTCTGCCCCCTCCACGCACCCCGCCGCCCGCCCTCCGGGGAGACGGGCGGGCGGCGGGGCCAATGCGGCCACCGTGGCAGGCCAGATGCGCCGTGGCCCAGGATCCCGCCGGGGATCCCGGGGCGTGGCAACAGGCCAGACGTTACTTTTTTTTGGTCCCCGCTGGGGATCTTTTTGACCACGCTTCCCAGGACATTCCCCCGGCTAGCCCGGGAAGCGTGGTTCAAATTGACCCCATGTGCGGATTGACCGTGGCGAACATCTGGTGGCCGCCAAACAGACGTTCGAGACACAGTGACCACAAGTGGGTATTCACCGTGGTTCACTATGATCTCGTAACGTCTGAAAATACCCAATGGCTGCACCTACCATTTTGCATTCTCTTTCATTCACACTTCTTTTTTTTTAATTTGCTTTGATTTTTGGGAGGAAGCAATGTATTTCAAGACTTTAGACAAAATGATCTTAAACCTTTTTTCTTCTTAATAGTTTTTTCTTTTATCTGTTTTGATAACTACAACTTATTTACTTGAATAAATGTGCATTTTAAAATTTTTATTTAAAACAACAACAAACAAACCCCAAACACCTCAGCTTCTTGCCATCTTTTTAAAAGCCGTCTTTTTAAAAGATAAGTAAAGACATAGTGATCTTTCACTAAATTCTGAGGTCCCTCCTCTGGGTCCATTCTGCCCTGCTGCTACCTTAGAGGCAGGGGTGGATTGGGAACAGGAAAATATTCTGGAAGTGGCCAACCCCAAAATTACACACATGATCATGATCAATGGAATAGAACAAGCACATAAGGTTAGCAGTTCTAGCAAACAACAACAGAGTCTCAGCCAAGTGAGTCCAGAGAGCACGAGTGCAAACGGGGGGCAAAAAGCAGTCACAAACCTTTCCCTCCATCCCCAATTCTGCCCAGGGTAAAACCAGACAACCCAAATCTCTCTCTCTCTCTCTTTCTCAAAAATAAATAAATAAATAATAATTAAAATATATTTTTTAAAATAGCCAAGTGAGTCCAGTGTGCATGGGGGCAACCAGGACTTGTTCTTCTTAGATTGTAAGCCCACTGGGCAGGGACCTGTCTCCAATAACCACCAGGAGGCAATGTAATGGCAGGAGTACAGTAGCAGAGAAAACAGAAGTACCTTAACAGCTAGCCCAGATTAGAGAAAACACTCAGAAGCTAGGTAGAAAAGCAGCATTTGAAAATGTTCTTTCTAATTAAACTGCACACATTATGTAGGCATTTGTGCCTTTTTTCATTAACTTTTCCGCAAATACTTGTCCAAGAAATTGTATCCCAGCCCCTTCCCTCCAAACCATCCCCCAGATGCCCCCAGAAGTTCTTTCCCTCAAACCCTCCCCAAACCAGATCTCAGCAGCCCCTTTGCCCCAATCCCTCCCCCCAGTGCCTCTACAGCCCCAGCCCCAGCCCCAGCCCTTCCCCACCAAACCCTCTTCTCAGCAGGCCCAGAAGCCCTGTTGGGAGTGAGGGGCCAGGAAGCGGCTAGGAGCGGGTGAAGAGAGAGCTTGCTTTCTCTCTCCAGTCGGGGGGCAGCAGCCTGTGTGGGAGCAGGAAGATGAGACTCCCAGACAGGACCCTGACCCTCTGCCATGACTGCTCTCTCTCTCTCTCCAGTGTGTGTGTGTGTGGGTGGGTGGGTGTGTGTGTGTGCGCGTGCGCGCAGCAGGAAGGTCTCACACTGCTCTCTTCCCCCCTCCCAGAAGAAGCTGCTACAGGGTCCACGGCTGGCGGGGTCAGGGGCGACTGAACCACGAGCTCCCAGGCAGCTCCCTTTGTCTGGACTTCCCCACACACACATCGGCCTACGGCTTTTTCCACCTGGTCACTCTTAACTTTTTCTTCTGGCCGCTTCTTGGCTGGCCTCTCCCAACAGGACTTTCCAGAGCGGGGTGGTCAGATAATGTCATCCAACTGCTTTGCTCTTGGAGGCCCTGTCGGAGGGGCCAGGGAGCGGCCAGAAGAAGAGGCTGAAGAGTACGCTACTGCGTGCAAGAAGCTGCTGCAGTGCCGCCGCCACTGCCAGAGTCAGTATTTCTCAGGCTGGGAAGGGTGCAGCCAGGGGTGGGGGGAGGGGGAAGCCGTCACACAGCACTGAATACTGAAATACCTGATACAAAACACTACAAGGATCAAGATGGAAGTACCAAAGTGAAATATCTGAAGAAAAATATATATTTTTGGTGAATCAAGTGGGAAGCAAATAGTGCATCAAATCTGCTTCATCCCAGGCTAAACAAACAGCCCCAGATAATCAAATTTGGTATTCAACACAAATATTCTTTTCAGCTCAAAATACATGTAAAAATAACAAAACTTAGATTCCAAATGTCATTGTTCTGGAAGCAAGATTTTGGCAAAAAGTTCTGACAAAGCCATTTTCCATTCCAAAAGCAATTTTGAGGTGTTTTGATAAATTATATTTGCAAAGGGGACACCAATATTTTGCTGCAGATCCGCAGTGGAAAGCTTCAACAGCATTTGTAAGAGATACTTGCTCACCATTTATATTTTTCACATTCTTTTTTTTTAGAGCCAACCCACATACAGTATATGACTCATTAAATCTTACAGTCTTTAAAAATCTGAGACAAGCAGCACGATCCTGAATCAATCTGGTGCTTTGCCATAGTGGCCCTTTGCACCAATGAGATTTCCAGTCTCTTTAACAGGAGTTGTGTCAATGCAAAAGGCTAGAACCAGCACCAGGATTACACCTATATTATTAGATATGGCTGTTACCAAACATAACACTTGCTACTTGTTACTGCAACCTTCTTTGTACTAGTCATCCTCATTCTCACCTTGCCCTCCACACTTCTGTTCACCACTCTGCTGCCAAGGTCATCCACCTCATCAGCTGCTTTAATCAAGTTCAAGCCCTCCTCTACTCCCTCACCCCCTTTGCATCCAGCATGGTTTAAGTTCTAAATAAATCGAGGGAGTTGACAATGAGTAGCTGCCACTAACATGTATCTGCTGTTATATCTAGAAATGGAGACAGGCATTTTTGTGAAAAACAAATTTGATTTATGTAAATCTCTGTGATGTCTGCTGGTGAAGGGTGAGGGAAGTAGATGGCAAGATGGAATAAAGAACAACAAACAGGCAGGGGAAGGGAGTGAAGGAAAAGGCTGAGGGGTTCTTTCACAAGAAAAGAACTGGGGAATGCTTTTACAGTTGGGATCTCTTGGGAATAAAGCTTCGCCCACACAGTCCCAGCTCTCCGCCAGCTGGAAACTGGATTTTCTCCCTCAAGTGCATTGCACCAAGGGTATCTGGGGAAATAGCTGGTTTGAAAAGACTGTTGTGTAGCCACAAACCAACAGCACTATAAAGACATTTTTAGACGTGCCTCCAATCTTCGTGGACTTCAAAGTCTACTTTCAGCAAACTCTCAAGGGTGGAGTTTAGACATGCCTCCCCACACAGGAAATTGCTCGGCCACCATTGGAAACAGTGACTCTGGGCAGCTTGTACATTCTTTTGAGAGCCACACTTGTCAAGCCCCGATATCGAAGTTTGACAAGTCTGGTTTACAAAACAATGCGTAAACTGCCCAGTGCTGCTGTTTCCAGTGGTGGCCAGGCAACTTCTGGTGGGGGAGGCACATCTAAACTCCAACTGTGCAAGGCTGCTGAAAGTGGACTTTGGAGTCTGCAAAGATTGGAGGCATGTCTAAAAGTGATCTTAACCTCTGTTCATGAAGCTACACACCCAGCATGGTGTCACTGACGTCAACATCAGATGGATTTGAAAATATTTATCATTACGTCTGGTAGAACCTACGGAAAAGCATGCATGAAGCTTTTAAATGTAGCTTTAAGGACATGTCAGCAACTAGGAATGGGCGCAAGGAGGGAATTCCGAATCCATAGCATGGATCTGGATCTTTATTCCAGATTTAATTGCAGATTCATATTATGGATCCATAACAAAAACAAACAAAAAATAAAAAAAATAACTGTGCATGGACAAAATGATCACCAGACTATTCAGCGTATATGCAACCTTTACCAAAATGGCAACTGCAGTGTCACCACCATTTTGGAAATGGGCAGCCGGTTACACATGCACAAAATGACCACTGCGTATGTGCAGACTAGCTGCTCTTTTCCCAAAATGGCAGGGATGCTGTCGCCGCCATTTTAGAAAAGGCCACGCATTCACAGAATGGTCTGGTGACCATTTTGCACATGCACATTTATTTTTACAATTCAAACCAAAGTACCACAGGGGTGTTGTAGTTCGGTAGAATTGATAGGGATTAATCCATAAGTGCCCATTAGAAGCAGTTAATGATTAATTCAAATCAGTGACACCCAGCCCTATTAGGAACTATGCTTCAGATCATTGGTAACGTGCATGATAACATTTCTTTTTATGTAAAGTACCAGACACTCTACATTTAAAAACTAACAGAATATGTAGCTTCCACTTTTGCTGCTGCTTTTTTTCTGTAAGATCTTGATCCTGCTACCACCCAGGGGACAGCGCTATGATCTGCATAAAAAGCCTCCTGGGTGCCTAGTCTGCTTTCCGTCATGCCCCTGGCAGGCATAAGGATGCTGATGAGGTGGCAGAGTTAGCTCTTTGTGGTTGGTTCCCTGAGCTCACAGCAGTGTAGGAAATGGCATATGAACCCAGCTATGCATTTTTATTTATTTATTTATTTATTTATTTGTTATATTTATATGCTGCCCCCTCATGCCAACGGCATCTCAGGGCGACTTCCAATAAACACTAAAAACACTTTAAAATCACCTTTTAAAATTACAATAATACAACAAATTTTAAAAGACCCTTTACCCTAATTTAACCCACCCCTCCCTCACCACCCCCAAAAGCCTGGGAGAACAGTCATGTCTTGCAGGCCCACCAAAAGGCCAGCAGACTTGGGACCAGGCAGGCTTCCTCTGGGAGGGAGTTCCACAACCGTGGCCCTGCCACCAAGAACGCCCTCTCCATTGTGGCCCCAAGCCTTACTGGGGGGACCTCCAAGAGAGCGCTCCTGGTGGACCAAAGGGGCCGCTCTGAGTCACGGAATGCAAAGCAGTCCCTGAGATATCCGAGGCCAAGACCATACCGGGCTTTATAGATCAAGGTCAACACCTTGAATCTGGCTGGATACGTTATAGGCAGCCAGTGCAGCGCATGGAGCACAGGTATCATTTGCTCATGTCGACCCGTCCCTGTTAAGAGACGGGCCACCACATTCTGCACTAGCTGTAACCTCCGAGTCATCATCAAGGGAAGCCCCACGTAAAGTGTGTTACAGTAGTCCAGCCTCGAGGTGATGAAGGCATGGATCAAAGTGGCCAGGTCAGATCTGGAGATGTATGGGCACATCCTCCGCACCAGATACAGCTGGTGGAAGGCCGCCTTTGCCACCACCTCCACCTGCTGATCGAGGCAAAGACCTGAATCCAATAACATCCCCAGACTCCGCACCTGTTGGGTCACAGCGGGGAGCATCCCCTCCACAAGGGGGGCTAATACCTCCCCTGCTCTACCCACCACACCATCACCTCCATCTTCTCAGGATTGAGCCTCAGTCTGCTATGCCATAACCACTTCACAACGGCCTCCAAACACTGGGACAGCACAGAGACGGCAGGACCTGGGTTGTTTGAAAAGGAGAGGTAAAGCTGGGTGTCATCAGCATATTGGTGGCAACGCACACCAAACCCTCTCACGATCTCCCACAGGGGCTGCAGGATACAAGTTTTAAATATTTTTTTTAAAAAAATACACATAAAATAATAATGGGGACAGGACTGAACCTTGCGGAATGCCACAGTCCAGGGCCCGGGGCCTAGAAGTCTCTTCCCCCAGAACAACCCGCTGGGTCTTTCCCGAGAGGAATGACTGGAACCATCCAAGGACAGTCCCATCCAGACCCCCCAGGTCAAGCAACCATCTCACCAGCAGCCCATGGTCCACTGTATCAAATGCGGCCAAGAGATCTAGCAGGACGAGAAGTGTAGAATGTCCTGCATCCATCTCCCTGTGGAGATCATCCACCAAGGCCACCAACACCATCTCTGTACCATAGCCGGAGTGAAACCCTGATTGAAATGGGTCAAGGAACCCGATGCTATCAAGATGAGCCTGGAGCTGCCAAGCCGCTGCCCGTTCAATAACCTTCCCTAAAAAGGGAAGGTTAGAGACAGCTGGCGAGTGCGTCCACATCCAAAGATGACTTCTTTAGCAGGGGGCACAACACGGCCTCCTTGAGACCGGGGGGCAATCTCCCCTGCCATAGGGACACATTGATTACCCACGCCAGCACCATCCTCAATGTTTCCCTGGAGGCTTTCACCAACCAGGATGGGCATGGATCTATTTTGCAACTGGTGGCTCTGACAGACCCCAGGACATCTACTGCATCGGCTGGTGTCACTTCCTGAAACTCATCCAAGAAAGATGGACCAGACAGGGCCTCCATCACCTCATGCTCCATTTCTACTGTTCCTAATCCAGTGTCAAAGTTGCTCTGACTTTGGATCTGAGCGATCTTGTCTGCAAAGTAGATTGCAAACTCCTCACAGTGGGCCTGGGACAAGTCCCCGTTCAGGGAGGCCGGGAGCCCCCGAACCACCTGGAAAAGTTCTGCTGGAAGCGACTTTGCAGATGCTATGAGGGTGGCAAAGAACTCTTTCTTTGCCACCCTCACAGCCTTGACGTAGCACCACAAATAGGTTCTACAGAGAAGTCGGTCAGATTCAGCACGAGTCCGACGCCAGCATTGCTCCAGTCGCCTACCTTCCTGCTTCATACACCACAGCCCCTCAGTAAACCAAGGGGCCCTGTGGTGACGAGATAGAGGCAAGGGACATCTCAGAGCCACTCTGTCAATGGCCTCCCCGAGCAAGATATTCCATGCCCGAACGAGTTCATCAACAGAGCGGCCATCAGAAACCAGGGTTAAATCCCCCAGAGCCTCCCGGAACCACTGAGGTTCCAACAGCCTCTGAGGGTGGACCAACCTAACTGGTCCTCACTCCCCTCCCCTTCTGTAGGTGACACGCTAAGAGACTGGTCTGCAGGAGATAATGATCTGTCCATGACAAGGGTGTAACCTTCAAATCCTCCACTACCAGATCACCTGTCTCAAGGCCAGAACAGAACACCAGGTCGAGGGTATGTCCCCCCACGTGGGTTGGACAGTTGACAACCTGGGACAAGTCCATGGTTGCCATGGTGGCCATGAACTCTTTCTCTGCTCCCACAAGGCCGGCATCAGCATGGGCATTGAAGTCCCCCAGGACCAAAATCCTGGGGGAGTTCAGTGCCACCACCGAGACCAGCTCCACTAGAGCGGTCAGGGATGCCGCTGGGCAAGAAGGGACCGGTACACCAGCAGCACCCCAATTAGCCCCCAGCCAAATCAAACACCATGAGGGGCCTCATTCCCGGCAATATCTGAAACTGAATACCTACCTCCTAACTGACCACGTCTCTTTAAAAATCAAAGCTACACCACCTCCCCTGTCCCCAGTGCGAGACTGATGCTGCACGGCATACCCAGCTGGAACGAGATCAGTCAGGATAGGCCCTGCCTCCTCATCCAGCCAGGTCTCCATTATACATGCAAGGTCCTCCCCGCCATCCAGAATCAGATCCCGGATCATCGGGGTCTTATTAACCACGGACCTTGCATTTAACAGCATCAGTCCCCCACTGGTGGACTCTGGGTTCTGCTCCTCGGTAATCTCAGGTGGGGGGGCAGGCTCTCCTTACCTCCACAAGGGACCACGGTCCCCTGGGACTCTGAACCCTATACCCCCCCAGACCATACCATCCATGCCCCATGACGGCCTCTATGGCCATCTCCCCCTCCATCCACACCAACCTACCCTCCTCCTAACGGCTGTTCTCCCCAAACCCCCAGAGGTTCCAATACCCTCTCAACCCCCCCCACCTCCCCCTTCCCCCACACATCCAAGATTCCCCCTCTCATGAAGAAGCACAAACCACCCACCCCAGGGGCCAACCCCCATCCTCTCACCATGGGGGAGTGCCCCCCTAACCCATTCCCCCCTTCCTAATTCAACCATTCCATTACCCCAACTTCCAACCCCCCCATACATCTTGTTTTCCTTTCTACCCCCAACCTCCCCCTCACAATAGAAAATAAACAAAAAAAACCCACCTGCTACCACCAGGTGACACCCCCCCCCAGTACCTTCCACTGCTGCCACCAGAGGTCAGTGTTGGGGAGCCTCCCTCTTCTCCCTCTCCCCTAACTGCCCCCCATCCCCCTCTTCACTTAAAACCCCAAAAGAACGGCTCACCAGCATAGTAACCCCCTAGTCCCCCTGCAGTCCCCAAAGTGCTGCACCCTTTGGCCCGGGCCTTTGTCTCATGGTTTGTGGCTCGCGGCCTGCGGCGGTGCCACAGGCAGCTCCTTTTGTGCCCCCCCCCGGGCAGCTTCTGGGTGCAGGCCATGGGGTCACACCAGGACACCCAGCCCAGGTGTGTTGGCTTCCGTCCGCCCCCCCACCCCGCTCCCAGTTCTAACTTGCTGTTGTTTTCTCCCTTAATGCTAAGGAGCATTAACTTTGCTCCTGCCCAATCCTGCATGCTTGACCACAGATGAGCTGTGACCCAGTTTTGCTCTACAGGACAGGCTGATGCAGACAGCTCTGTACCACTACCTTGCTTTCCCAGGTGTTTTTAGATGAGACAACTAATGCGGATTAGGGAAAACTAATGCATGTTTAAGGTGGAATTTTCAAGATGTAAAATCGGTTTCATAAACCCCTGACATCACAGATCCTTTGTATCCAAAAACTTTTTTCACCCTGAACTGGTTCAGACCCTTGGCAATCAGGAATCAACTGATGAAGAATCATTTAAGAAATCTAATTTTGTATGAGAGGAGGAAGAGCTTGCAGGTGCTCATCACATGCACATGAGTAGAGAGAATATACCAGGATAGGTGGCTGTCTCGGCCGGTTCAAGTGAAGCTCTCAGCCAGGACCCGTTCCAGGCCCCATGCTGCCTTAATGGTCCTATCTCTTGCTCATCGCAACCGAGATTCAGTAGCCAAATCACAGATGTCTATGAGAATCTTGGCAGCCACAGAGGCAGAGCACCATCTACATCAGCCAGTCATGAAGCAGGACAGGTTTCACTTTGTTCCTCATAGCCATATGAAAATCTTGGTATGTGGCTCTTGGGGTTGGGAACTTTCCCCATCACTTTGAACATATGCTTCATATTTCTATTTCTACACTATTTGAATTTGTTGAATACTTCACGGGATGAGTACTGGAACTTGAATAGAGACAAAGGTGATGATCTAGTAGAACAGCCAACTTCCCATCTCATATCTTTCTTTTCCTTTGTTATTTGTACCTGGAAAGTACAACTAGTGACTCTCCTTGTGTCTGTCTTCTCCTTTCAGTCTTATTCGTCTTAAATCTATTGACTAGGGCACGACCTAGTGATTTAGTACATGACATGTGGGGAGATCTAGCTTTACTTCTTCTGCTCTTCGTTTGACCTACTTACTTTCTGACCACCCTTCTGCAGTAACTGCTTTGGACCCAAGATTATTTTAGGTTGAAGGTATCTTTTTGAAGTCTCAACGTGAATTTATTTTGATCTTCTCATTTAATTTTTTGTTCCCCTCTCCCCAAAGGAGACTTTTTTTGTTTGTTTGTTTTGCTATGATGCCAAGGTATCAGGATGTTGATAAGAATGTTTGCAAACAGTGAGAATTTCAGATTTCTCTTCTGACAAGACAAGGAACTACAACATCAAAAGCTTCTGTGTTCATAACCTCAAGCCCCAGTGCAGACTTCGACTTTAAAATACGTTTTGATATCATTACTAAAACCAAGGAGTTAATGACTCAAAGATTTGAAAAAAATAGATTACGCTCATGACTTAAGGCACATGAAGGAAGATCTCTTAAATTATAATATGACAGTGCACTATCTCTGTGGCAATTTTTAAAGGGAATCACCAAGGCTGAAATTAATCTGAAATCTCTTTCTGCATATGATTGTTGTCAGTAACATTTTATTCCATAGCAAGTCCTATAAGAAACAGGGGTGAGTTAAGAATTCGATTTTTAAAGCCAGCTTTTTAACGTCTTCATTCTAGTGGAACAGCTTTATGGCAATTTCAATGCATCTAACTGCTCCTAGGAGCAAACTGCTCAAGTTGTTAATGCTTGTTGGATTTTTGTATTCAATGTTTCAATTCAAGAGGATTTTGTTTGGTATTCTTTTATCAATGTTTGAAAACATGTGCTTGGCAATTTGAAAAACAAAATAACTGAACAAAATGTATCTTATACTTTTTCAGCAGCCTCACTTTAAAAATATCAGTCATGGTTTATTACAACAGATTTTGAAAGAAAGTGCAATTAGCAAATGGAAATATACATAAGAACTGTTATACTGGATCAGAATAAGACTCCATCTAGCCTACTAACCTAGTTCTGACAAAGGCCAGTACAAGAGTCTTCAGGAAAAACATACAAGAACTGATAATATATGGAATATGCTAACCTATTTTGTTCATTCCAAGATTTTTGCAGTCAGAGATATGTTTCTGAGTGTCTGTCTACCTGTCTGTCTGTGTATGTATGTATATAATGTACAAAAACAATAAACTTTACTGGTTAAAAAACTGTTAAATGCACAACAGTTTTTAAACCAAAAAAACTTCCCCCTTCAAAAATGTCACAAAATCATTTTGACTCTAGCTTAAACTCCAAAAACATACAAATTCATTACAATTACAATTCAAAAAAACATTTAACTCCATACATTATAACAAGACATAAACGCCCTAAAGCATGGAAATTATTTCAGAATTTGAGGAATATTTCATATTTTATCCTCATCAACATAAATTTGATATATGTTCTTAATTCCTTACCATACATACTTACTCTTATTCATTTTTATCTCTAGCTAAACGTTCACATTTTTTCATTATTAAACTTAGTTGTCACAATTTGACAACGAACTTTTTTTCAGAGTGCATTAACACTGTCCTTTACATGTATAGAAATTGTATACACTTTATACAATAAGCTGTTAATAATGTCAATGTAGAGAACTTTATACAATTTGTTTTACATAATGCAGTTCTGCAGAAACAGACAGTTAATGCACTCAAAAAATTGTTCGCCAAACCACTGTAAGGAAATATTTTATTTATTTATTTAAATGTGTATCCCACCCTTTCCCATATGATAGGCGTCCCTGGAACAACTTGCACTCAGGGTTTTCCTTATATTTGTGACCCCATACATCATATAAACTCATCACACAGATAACAAATGGAAACATTAGACTTGTGGAACAGTCCCTTCCCAAGACTCTCCTTAGTCTCATAACTCCATTCTGGGCCACTCTTATCTTTATTTTCCCAGGGTGGCTGGCTCCTTCGCCTCCCTCACACACATACACACACCACCACTATGGGATCTGGAAGAGTTCCAATGAGATCTTCCTTCAGGGTTTCTACAGCTTGTGGGAATTTTCCCAACTGAGTTGTCTCACTCATGTTTTCTGGTCCACATTTGTATTCCCCCAGCTTCCATTTTGCTAGTGCTAATGTCTTGCCTTGGTTCCTCAATATGGAGTCATCACCATCACTTCTGGCTGCCCCTCCCTCCCGACCATTTGTTGCACTACAACCTGCAGTTGCTGCTGCTGTTCCTGTAATGACTCCTGTTGCATCTGTGTTATCTCTGACAATGAAGCCTGCTGCTTAGACAACGGCTAAAAACACACATGATGTCAGCATGCACCTTTCACTAGCTGGCCTGAGGTGGAAATTCATTGGGGATGTAGTGCGGACCGTGTCAGGGCACCAACCATACATGCCCAAGGCTGGGCCATTGTCCTGCCACCTGCACAGCCCATGGAGGAGGACTGCAACAGATATGCAGGCAGCCGACTCTATCCCTGTGCCACTCCAGGTGCCCTGGCCCCTGACATGACAGGCAGCCATGGCATTCAGTCATGGTGGGCCAAAGTTGACATGCTAGCCTGTTGTGGCCTAATCTGACCAGGTCAGACAGGCCTTAGCCCAGGCTGAGACTTTGGGGGTTTCCTAAGGTCAGAACCTGGGCTAGCCACCAACATGGCCTGAGGCAATTCTGGGCCAATATCTGGCAACACAAAAACAGATGTGCCAGTGACCTGCAAGTCAAAGCAGGCCACAGCGGGTCTAAATGGTCCACCATCACTTTTACCCATACTTACAAACAAGTCCTTCATGTTGAGATTCTCCACCTTTCACCTAATGCTGTCAGGGGATATGGAACCTGTGAACCCTCCCCCTCCACTTTCAGGGTAATCCCACCTTGTTCTACTGTGGTGGGGACAGGTCCTCATGTCCTACAAGGTGCTATCAGCTCCCCTGAGTCTTACTCATCACTTAGGGAAAGATCTAGGTCCCCTACCACTAGGGAGTCCTATATCCTGCTACATCCCATTCCTCTTGTTCCCCCTCCTAGGTGTTTACCAAGCCCTGAGAAGCCCTGAAGTCTCCTAGCTCCATAAGGAATTTGTCGTTCACTTCTTCCTATGTGTCACTACTTTGTTCTCCCTCTGACTTCCTGGATTCTTCATACGCTGTGAGAGCCACTTTTAATCTCACCACATCATTTCATGACAGTATTCTGGACATGTGAGAGACTTTGGGAGGTCTTAAGTACCTCTGCCTCCTTTTGGAGGGCCTCCTTTTCCCCATTGAGCTCAACAAGCCGCTTTGTCAAATGTCTATTGCTCTTAAATATTTACTCTGTGGTCTCTTTGATGTCCTCCATCATAGTGACTTGATCCTTTCTTTTGCACCCAGCGTTCCTTCCTCGTGCGGGACTGACTCTTTGCCCCTGTTCTTTAAGTTGGGTGGAGGCATATCACCTTTTGATCATCCTGGGCTGCCTACTAGCCCTCCCAACTCAGGGCTTGCATGCTCTGACCCCTGTTTCCCCAATCTGGGCAAATCCAGAGCCTGCTTCTCCCTTTCTAATTTCTTGGGGGACTGTAAGGCAGGCTCTGACTCTCACTCTGATGTTTCCCCTTAGTGCAAGCCCTTTTAAGATGTCCCAGATTTTGGCAGACCCAACACCTTTTCTTTTACTTTGTCCCCATGGGGCAATTTTGTCTTACATGTCCTGGGCATTTACATTCCCAAAAGACATTCAGGGGTCCCCAAACTTGCAATCACTTAGCCCAGACTGATGATTCCCCCCCCTTCTCTGGAACCCCAGAGTCCTCTGAGCTCTTGCTACTTTTGAGGGACATGTACTCCAAAAGTGCCCCCAATGTCATCACAAGAAACATTTCTTTGGGTAACATCCCATGGCAACCCCTGAAACCTCCACTCCCTGGTCAGTGTTGTTGTTCCCTGCTCTAATGGCCTTATAGTCAGCTTCTGGAAACCAGAGTAACATTTAATTTTATTTAATTTATTTATTTATTTAACAAAGCTTATATCCCACTTTCCCTGCCTCAACGGCTCAGAGCGGCTAACAACATTATAAAACTATAAAACAATTCTGACATTTTAAAATATCAATCATAAAACAAAAACACAAAAATACACACCACCCCATCCTCCCCCCCCACCCCCTTCTCCACCCAACCCCTCTCCCTCACCAAATGCCTGACGTTCCAGCCAGGTTTTGCAGTTCTTACAGAAGGCCAGGAGGTCCAGGGCCAGACGTGCCCCTACTGGGAGGGAGTTCCACAGGCATGGCGCAGCGAGTGAGAATGCCCTGTTCTGCATGACCCCACGGGAAACCCGGAGGACCTCCAGCAGCGCGCCCCCAGTCAACCGTAGGGGCTGATCCAGGACCCAGGGAGTGAGGCGGTCTCACAGATAAACAGGGCCTAGACTGTGTAGGGCTTTATAGTTTAAGATCAACACTTTAAATCAGGCCCGGAAGACTATTAGCAGGCAGTGCAGAGACCTGAGCACTGGTGTAATGCGCTCCTGGTGGTCCAACCCCATCAGGAGCCGGGCCGGCACATTCTGCACCAGCTGCAGCTTCCAAGCCATCACCATAGGTAGCCCCATGTAGGCGTGTTACAGTAGTCTAATTGAGAGGTAATAAAAGCATGGATGATCATGGCCAGGTTCGGAACCGAAACCAGTGGCCGAAGCCACCGTACCAGATGCAACTGGCAGAAGGCGCTCCTCTCCACAGCCTCCACCTGGAGATCCAGGCGCAGCTGCGCATCGAGGAGCACTCCCAGGTGGCAACGTAGCAGAAAGCAAAGACAGAAAGATAGAGGGAGCAANTGTGCTCCTGGTGGTCCAACCCCATCAGGAGCCGGGCCGCCACATTCTGCACCAGCTGCAGCTTCCAAGCCGTCACCATAGGTAGCCCCATGTAGGCGTGTTACAGTAGTCTAATTGAGAGGTAATAAAAGCATGGATGATCGTGGCCAGGTTCGGAACCGAAACCAGTGGCCGAAGCCACCGTACCAGATGCAACTGGCGGAAGGCGCTCCTCTCCACAGCCTCCACCTGGAGATCCAGGCGCAGCTGTGCATCGAGGAGCACTCCCAGGTGGCAACGTAGCAGAAAGCAAAGACAGAAAGATAGAGGGAGCAAGGCCATGTGGATCCTTGAAGGTGAGGACAAGGAACTTGTGCTGGATGCAAAGCAGGAGGGGAAGCCAGTAGAAGGAGCAGAGAGGCATTGAACTCTATCTAAGCATCAGGCAAGGTGAATGAGATTGGCACTGGGGGCAAGAGGCAACAATGAGGAAGGCCACTAACAAAGAGGTTGCAGCAGTCAAGGTGAGAGATGACTAGAATATGGAACCTCCAAATTAACAAAAGACTAAATCCCCCAAATACCAAGGTGTTAGTACCAAGCACCACAATACTGAACAAAAAAATCTCAAAATGAAGATTCAAATGCACAAATGAAACAGGAAGTGAATTCCACTTCATAACTGCTTCTCTAAAACCAATTTTAAAAGGTCACCTTCATTTGGTATTTGCTTCAGATGTTTCTTTCAGCTCTAGTAATTATCCAGGTTGGGGTCTACAAAGGCTTTGCTGACCTGCAGCTGAGAACAGAAAGAAAAGGATTTCCCATCTAAGGCTGTTTTTAGATGCGCGCACGACCCGCTCGCACATGGTTTCAAAATTCCGCGAGCACATGAGACACCGCCGGGGGATGATGCGCATGGGAGGGGGACGAGCCTCCTTTTCTGGCCACGAATTGACCGGGTCGGCGATTGAGGTAGCTAATTTGTGGCTGGAAAAGAATGCGCATCCCCCTCCCATGCACGTGATCCCCGGCAGCATCTTGTGTAATCCCGCCTCACGGTATTTTTGAAACCATGCGTGAGCAAGTCGCGCACTCATCTAAAAATGGCCTAGAAAGGATCACCAATGAGAGGCAGAGATCAGACTGGATCTGTCTCAGAGGGTAGAAGCTTTCTTGAACGGTTTCTTCAGGCAGTAAGGGCATGAGAGTGGGAGCTTGTCCTGAGTCCCTACCTCTTTGGAGCTGGCTGGCCAAGGAAGACAGAGCAAGGGGCTTGCTTAGAAGACCATCCCCATGGAAGACTAACAGCCCAAGAAGACTTCTGTAAGAGGATCTTGGGACCATATCCTGCTTTCTGCTAATAAAGGAGCACTGGGTGAATCATGTACTGGAGACTGTGCTTTGCTGGTCTGCCCATGAAACAGCTTACAACCAGTGAGAGAAAGTTGTGTGACCTCACTTTGGCTATGTGAGTAGTATGGGAACCCTTATTACCTTCTGTTCCCCTAGTCATCCATGTAGGATTTGGCACAATCTCATTATGAAATGCCACTCAACCTGCAGCACCAGGCAATTTCTATAAAGCGCTCTCAAATTTTCAACATTTGCTGGCGCACCAATATTGTTCTTAAAATGAGTCACCAGGTTCCTGTGTTTCAACAAATTAGCCATTTATGCCCCCCGCCCCCCCAAGACATACAAAATCACTATTATTTTCAGAAGTGCAATGAAAGTATCCAGAACAACTGCAAAGAGTACTGAATTTTTGTGTGAACCATTCTGTCTCTCTCACTCCTCAAGTTCAAACCATCATGTGGTGTTAGCATATAAGTTCTACCGGGTCTCTTAAAATTTATTATTCTATGCTGCATTAATGTGAAACAGTTTGCCACCTGTGTTTTGAGATGGACATTTTACCTGAAATGACTCTCAAAGAGCACAAATTAATTGCAACGCATGTCACAGGCAGTGCTGAGCCTCATTTATAATATAATACAGAGTGGCATTTTGAGCCGCACAGAAATACAACTGACAAGCATAACTTGATTTCATTAGTTCCTAGCTTCTGAGGACACCGTTCTGTGCTTATGCATGTGTACCAAATCCTCTAATCTAAGCTGTATTGGGATGGTGTCATTTTTAAAACTTCATGTTGCAAAACCATTTAAATGAATACTGTTTCATGCACTTTTCTGTCTGAGGCACTTCAATAATTTACTGCACATTTTGCTGCAGTGCTTATGTCCAGATCCCTGATTAACTCCAAATTGATCTCTTGACATTTTTCTTAGCACTTCACTTTAGAAGCTTTTAGGAGTGTACACGTGTGAGCCTTGCCAAGTGATTGAGATGACAGCAGCACTGCCAGGGCTGAAGGGTGTGTGTGTGTGTGTGTGTGTGTTTAAAAAGTTTCAAATCAGTCACTCTGCATGTTTTGCTCATCTCCTTCCACTTTGAAAAATAAGAAAGCACACTCAACGTGGGATGGCTAAGAAAAGAATTCCTCAAGTTGGTACTACTTACTGTCCACTGGCAGCTGTGTACTTCCCTCCTCTCACACAAACTGCAGAACCAATCCAGCTACTTCTCTCCCTGTTGAAAAAACAATAATAAAACAGACCAGGTGGATATTAGAAAAACTGAATAGGATTTTAACACTTGATCAGCGGAGAATAAGACAAGAGCAAAGCTGATATTGATATATTAGATTGTAAGGATTATTGAGACATGAGATTGTATTTTGTTATAGGATCTATTTTTCTGTTAGTGGATTATTTTTTTATTAGGGTAATTTGGAATAGAGGCCTACAACTTGACCTAAGCTCAAAGGGATCCAACTAATGTTGTAAAGCATGTTTTGAAGCAGGCATATTCCATTTTTAGAGCAGGTTCTTGAATGGGTTGTGGCTTGCCAGCTTCAGGAGCATCTGGACCACATTGGTTTCCTTGACCCTTCACAGTCTGGCTTTTGTCTGGGGTCTGGCACTGAGACTGCATTTGTGGCTTTGGTCGACGATCTCTGCAATTAATTAGACCAGAGTCACTTGACCCTGTTGATTCTATTAGATCTGTCGGCTGCCTTTGATACTGTTGACCATGAGATGTTGGTGATCCCCTTGTGGGACCATGCTGGAGTGGGCGGGACTGTTCTTGAATGGTTCTGCTCTTTCCTGGCTGGAAAACTCAGCGAGTGGTACTCGGGATTGTTTTTCATCTCCCCGAGACCTATCGTGTGGAGTACCACAAGGTTCTATTCTGTTCCCTCTCCTGTTCAACATGTATATGCAGCCGCTGGGTGAGGTCGTGAGAAGGTTTGGTGTTATCAATATGCTGGTGACACTCAACTCTACCTGTCATTTTCATCTGACCGGCAGTCTCGGTTCTTACCCAGTGTTCGGCAACTGTGGGGGACTGGATGAGGGTGGGTCAACTGAAGCTGAGGTAATGTTAATGGGGAAGGTGGTGGGGTTGGAATCCCACATATTGATGGGATTTGCCCTCACTGGTTCCTTAGGTTCATAGTCTGGGTGTGCTCCTCAATTCCTGACTCTGTCTTGATACCCAGGTGCAGGATGTGGCCAGGAGTACATTTCACTAGTTACATCTGTTGAGACAGCTTTGACTGTTTGTCTCAGATTCCAACCTGGCCATTATCATCCATGCATTCACCTCAAGACTGGACTATCGTAATGCTCTCTACATGAGGCTACCCTTGGTGATGATCTAGAGACTGCAGCTGGTGCAAAATGCAACGGCCCATCTCCTTATGGAGGTGGGTCACCGGGAGAACATTAAACCAGTGCCCCGTTCTCTGCACTGGCTGCCTATAGTCTTCCAAGCCCGATTCAAGGTGCTGATGCTTACCTATAAAGCCCTATATGGCCTGGGCCCCATGTATCTGTGGAACCACCTCACCTCCCGGGCTCTGGACCGACCCCTGCAGTCGACCGGGAGCACCCTTCTCGAAGTCCCCTGGGTATCCCAGGGGGCGACTATGGAGAGGGAGTTCTCAGTGGCCACACCAAGGCTGTGGAATTCCATCCCGGTAGAGGTCCAGGTGGCCCAGACCTCTTCTCCTTTTGACATCAATGCAAGACCTAGCTGTTCCATCGGGCTTTTGATGAGGGAGACGGGTGAGGGGTGGAGGGACTGGGTTAGGTTGGGAAGAGGTCTGGGGTTTGTTGCCTCCATTTAATGATGTTTTATTATTTATTATATATTGTATTTATTGTTTATTTTATGATATTTTTTTGGTATATTTTTTATGCTTTAGCAGGAGGGGTGGGATATAAGTTTATTAAATAACTAAGTAAATAAATAAATATGCTCCAAGAAACCAGCTGGATAAATTGGGCCTGGACTTGGAAAAGTCTGGCTGCAATGGGCTTGGGCTCAGATATGCTGTCAGGGTAGGGAACTAGTTTAGGTATGAGGAACCTTGCATTGTTTCAGGAGGTTGCACTAGAGGACCATAGACATCCCTTCCAACTAGAACTGAAACAGAATGCCCCTTTCTTCTTTGTGGATTTTATGGCGATTTTCTCCACACTTTCCGAATGAGCTGCAGATGTAGGTTTTTGGCCATGCTGGATCTCTGCAGTTCATTCCTGCTGTAGAGCAGTTATGCATGTTGTCATTTTGTGCATGTACATGAAACAAAATCAGGGCTTTCAGGGAATTCCTGTGGATGTCTCTGGCCAATGTTATTTGAATTCCCACCCCAGTTTTGACTACAGCATGGATCTGTTTTAAAATGAATTTGGATGGGAATCATGCCATATGCTGATTGGCAAGCCAGTGATTCATTGTGATGTATTTTCCAACAGGAGAGAGTACAAATATGAGATTTTGTTTCTGGAAATGGTAAGTTTATTTCAGCTTTCCTAATGAGGGTGGCTCTCACAGAGAAAGGTAACCTCCTTTCAATGATCTTTGACTGTGCTCCTTCCCTGCCACATTTGTTGCATGAGCAGCCACAAGATTCAATGCAACAAAATATTTATTTTCCAAAACATCTGCTGAACCTGTCCCTTGGGTATGGCGGTAACTACTGGAGTCAACAAATACTGATCCCAATCATGTGACAAGACAAATCTTCTAACTCTGACTATTGTCGGGGAAATAAAGTTTAGATGTCTCTTACCAGCAATGATGGGTCACATTTTTATCAACTAGGGATAATGTAGCAAGCATACCAGGTTTGCAGCAGGCTTAATTTACAGAATACCAGATAGTCTAATTTACATCTTCAAAACAAATTAACACTATTACTCACTCCACATTTAATGTACATTATTAATGTCACCACATTCAAATTATTTTCACTACAGTTTTACACCTACAGTTGTTCTCTTTTCATTTTTTCCCATGGTATGTAAAACTTATCAAGATCAACAAGAAGTACAATGACAACACATTTGCAGATTTTTTTTCCCCTGATCACCAATCACTTTAGACAGGGATGGTTTTAAAAGGACACTTTTATGAGGATGACATTCTTTTAATGCCCTTCCTGTGTGTCAGTTCAATCTAGCCTTGCAGTTGTACATAAGTTGTTATGATGATTACACCAAATACTGAGAATGAGAGATCCTACAGCCAAAGTTTGTGTAAAACCCCTAATAAATACAACAAGGATTGTAGGTCTTAGGCACCTACAATTCACCACAACCATCAGTTCAAATCCCGTGGGTTTTGGGGTTTGTTTGTTTTTGTTGGGGGGTAGGGGTTGCATTATGGTAGTGTGTAAGTCCTGTCTTACACACTAACATAGATCTGGGACAATTTTGTCTAAGCAATATGCATAAAAATAGAAATGGAAAGCCCTTGCTCTAAAGCCTGAAGACATACAAAAAAAAAGCAATGAAAAAAGGAATATTATCCCTATTGTACAGAACCTAGGTGCAAAGAGATTAATAGACATTCCCAATGGCTCAGGAAAGGTTTGGTGAAGCTGAAACTAGAAACCAAACTTCCTGAACTCCAGACTCCCAAGTTCCTGAGCCCTAGTCCCTAGGCGTCCCTATAGCAATTGCTTCTAAACTTTTTTTTTGTCAGTGACATATCATTATATTTATTTATATTATTTGATTTTTATGCCACCCCCTCCTGCCAATGCAGCTCTGGGCAGCATACAACATAATAAAATCAACATTAAAAGTGCATATATATAAACAAAAAAAATCAATAAAATCTAAATAAATAGACTACAAAGAGGCAGAGTTAAAAAGACTTAATACAAAAAGAAAATAGATCCGGACCCATACCCCCCCCGCCCCCCGCCATTACCCATCTCCCTTCCCAAAATCCCAACAAAACCGCCAGGTCTTACATTTCTTACAAAAGGAGGGGATGTTGGGGCCAGGAGGACCTCTGTTGGGAGGGAGTTCCAGCTTCAGTGCGGCCACTGATCTAAATACAATCCCATGATCCAACTCAGCAACAAAGGGTATTTTCAGATGTTACGAGATCACAGTCAACCACAGTCCATTCCCTGTGGTGGTTGTGACCGCGTAACGTCTGATGGGGGGAACGGATGTTCCCCCCCAGATGTTCACCACAGTCAATCGCGGCGGGGAATCACATTCACCACACAATCGGCTGAACCGGCGGGGCCAGCGGTGATCGCGTGATGAAGGCGATTCCCCGTTGCGATGAACCAAGCTGTCACGTCTGGACGGCGGCCACGGCCCGGAATCCCCGCAGGGATTCTGGCCCGTGGTCAATTCGGGTGGGCGCTGCGGCCGCATTGGCCAAAGCGCCCGCCCATCTCCCCGGAGGGTGGGTGGCAGGGGAGCATGGGGGGGCGGGAGCCGTGCAGCCGCACGTTGTGCCATGTAGCCCTGCCCCCTCCCCGATTCCCCACCGGGAGCCCCCGGCACGTCTGTTGGGCCCGGCGGGGGATCAACAGATTGGTTCCGTGACGGGGTCAATTGGCCCCGTCACATCTAAAAATACCCATAGACATTCAAAGTATATCAAATATCAACTGAGAACATGACTCCATCCTCAAATGGCATGGTCTCTATGGCATTGTGCCCCACAGTTTGGGAACCTCTGCTCTATAGATCTATAGATCAAGATGAACAAAGAGCCAGAAGGATGTCCCTCTCCTCCTTGCAGAAGTTAGAAGATAAGAGGCTGGAGATATTGGGGCTGATCCTAACCTCCCACGTGCACTACAGTTCCCATAGCATGGTTGCATGTGGGTTTTGTGCAACTTGCGTGCACCATGCGCACACTGCTCGGAGCCTCGAAAAGGTGTTGTCAGACATAATGATAAACATATTACAAAGTCATCACATATTGAACTTGGCCACATAGAGGATTATACAAATCTTACAGAAGCTATATGTTGGACCATCTGGAAGTCTTCCTATCAGTCATATGACCGTTCTCTACTTCCCCAGTCTCCTGGTTTATGGCTGCCTCCCCTAACTGCTGTACCTTGCTGCTCCCCCAACACCACCGCTCCATAAAACACTCATTTAGCAACTGGTGCAAGACTCAGAAGTAAATTCCCTTCCTCCTTACCCCCAACCACTTCCTTTGTCAGTTCTGTAAAGTAAAATGCAACCAACATTAGCCTACTTGCAACTGTCTTTCAACAGCAGTAACACCAAGTAGTAAATCAGCTCTCAAATTTTAAGTTATAATTTTATCTAGCAAGTCTTTCCCCATGGAAGTCTATGCATGGCCTACTTTTGTACAATTTCTCACATGACCACAGACCAGAACAGCAGCAATACATAGATCTAGACATAACAGTGGCTACATGTTGGTAAGAAATAGAGTTTAAATGAATACCTGCCAAATGGATATAACTGTCAAAATTACAGTACTCGATCCAGTAACACCAGGTACTAATAGGTACCTGATTAGTGTCCAAGAGATTACTGGATTTTCCAACTTCTGGTACAAATTTATCAACTTCCAGTACCAAATTCCCTGTTCTCTGTACTGATTTTCTTGTTTCTTCTATCAATTTTCTGGTTTTCTCTTACTGAAATTGGTTGGTAAAATGGAAAAAAAATACTTGGCAACAGCAATACCTAGTATTACAGATAATTGAGTGACTGACTCAGTATTTGGGCAATGCTTGGTAGGGATGGGAATTATGGTGTTGGATTAATCCAAAACTGCCCATAATGGGCTGTTACAGATTAATTCAAAAGACCCCAAAATTACGCCCTACTAGTTATGGATCCGGAATTATGGATCCTGATTTCCCCCTTCCCCAATCTCCCTGGGCCCTGGGGTGGTACTTACTAGCTTTGGAGGGCCTGATTGAAGCACTGCCGCTTTTGTGAGAGCTCCATCAGACTCCCTCTCCATGGTGTTCTCCCTGCTCTGTAACATGCATGTGAAAAATGGCTGCCACCCTTAACTAAAGTGGTGGAAATGTCATGATGGCTGCCACCATTTTGGTCAAGGGCAGTGGGAGTTTTGCACATAAATGATAAGGAGTGGGAGGATGCTGTGGAGAGGAAGCCTGCTGGAGCCCCCACAGCAGTGGCGGTGCTTCAGTCTAGCCCTTTGAGGGCATTAAGTACCACTCTGGGGTGGGTACCCACTGCACTGGGATGGATGGGAGTATGGAGTGGTTTCCTATTGATTTCAATGGAAAAAAAATCTATTGACTTCAATGGGAAAATTTCCCATTGACTTCAAACAAACAAAACAAAACAAACAAATAAACAAATGAACAAAAAATTCCCCCAGCGGAACAACCCTACTGAATGGAACAACCCATGTTGAACGTATGGCTGGTCACAACCATATTGTTGAACGTATGGCTGGTCAGCATTTACAAACATAGTGGGAAGCTACATATTTATGGTTGAAATGAATAGCTATAATTACATCTGGTAACACTCATTTTTCCCCTTTTCTAGATTTCACACAGGAATCAAGGAAGAATAGAATCTTATCACCAAAAGCAGAACCTAGAGTTGTGAGTGGGAGGCAGGGTCTATTAGTCCCCTCCACTGTATAAGCGGCGGCGGGGTGGTTGTCGCGTCCCCACTCTAGGAAATGGGCGGGGCATTTCGTAGCAAGTGCCGCAGATTTGCAGCGCTTGAAAAGCATGGTGCTGCTGGAGTGGGCAGCAAGGGTTGCCCCAGCAACCCTCCCAACAGCGCAAAAAAGAGAAGATCCTCATTGGCTGCTGGAGCCACGTGAGGTGGCCAGAAGCATTGTTCTGCGTTCCCTGCTCAGTCCAGGATGATCAGGGAATGGAGCAGCAGTGGCCTCGTGCACATCCTGACTTGTTTTTCGTGTGTGTCGAGGCCTCTGACTCGGAGACGGAGAAGAGTAACAGATGGGGCGAACCAGGATGCGTGGCCCCAGAGCTGGGACAGCAAGTCAGGCTGGGAGTGAGGCCCAGCCAGAAGTAGGAGGGGTGGTGGATCGGGGCCCTGACTTTGGGGACCCACACAACCTGGGCCACAGGGAGCAGGTGGGCAAAAAAGGGGGGAGCTCAGCCCCCCCCCCGCCAGGAGTAGGGACCGCTCTTGAGCGCTTGCCCACCTGCGAGGCCTTGCTTTTTGGCACTGGGCCCAGCACCGCAGTGGGGGCCCTGCCCCCCCACAGGATGAATTCCAAGGGGAGATGGGGGAGTGGAGCCCCAGGCCAGGCCCGATATGGGCAATTGGGATGGGGGTTTGGGCAGAGCTGGGGCAGGGTTGCCC
Organism: Sphenodon punctatus; assembly: GCA_003113815.1. Taxonomy (NCBI): domain Eukaryota; kingdom Metazoa; phylum Chordata; class Lepidosauria; order Sphenodontia; family Sphenodontidae; genus Sphenodon; species Sphenodon punctatus. Next base: position 541,253 of record QEPC01014130.1, on the reverse strand, counting down.
ACCCCAGCCCCAATAATGCAGGCTTTGGACAGGGCCTTCTCCCAAGCATTTTCAAGTGAGGGCACAGGGGGGCCAAGTGCCAGTGGGGTCTAGAAGACAGGAGCTTCTCCCCTCAGGCAGGGAACCAGGACCATCATCACCCCTGCACGCTTCATGGACGAGGCGCCCCGGCTGCAGGCGGAGAGGTGAGGTGGCCAATGGCCACCTCCAGGTGCCTGCAGGCCCCCTTCTCCCCCCGCAGCAAGGTGAGGGCTGGGGTCAAAGGGAAAGCAGGGGTGATAATGAGGACACCCAGACCCACCAGGGAGGTCCTCCCCCACCTCAGTATGTTGGCAGGCCACCCATGAGGGATGAAACAGTGGGACCAAGACTGGATGATGCACACATCCTGGCGAGGATTGTAGCAGTGGAGCAGGCGCTGGCAGTTGGGAGCGGAGCGGAAGCAGGCCAGAACCCTTTGGTAGATGCAGATATGTGGTATGGGGAATATGGGGCACTGCCTGGCCACAAGATAGTATGGGGTGAGGGGTAATATGCCCCTTGTTCCCCAACATGCCTCAATGGGAGGGGGCTCAAATTCACATGAGATGTGGCAAGGTGGGGCCAGGGTCGGCACTCAGGCAGGGAACTTGAGTGGTGCAGGGCTTAGATCCTCACCATCAAATAGGCCTCCACAGTACTTGTGGTGGAATGGGAGCTGGGTGCAGGTAGCCACCCCGGTCATCCCAGGGGTGGGCACAACACACCCGTTGCAATGAGTGGGAGTGGGGTCAGGAAGTGGGGACGCATGTCACAATCTCAGCAAGTACTCCAGGTTTGGACACAGGGACCCCCGGGGCAGGTAGGGCAATCAGGGGCGAGTCCTCCCCAGCCAGCCCCATTAGGAGGAGGCTATGCGGACTTATCCGCACCAATAGGTGAGCACTTATTGCCAGTCACCAGGGCATCAGCCGCCGCGACCGCTTCTCGGCCCGGCGGCTGCCTCGGACACGAAAGGTCCCGCCCCCCTTACCTCCACGGAGACCAAAGTGACACCGATGCAGCCGCCCCCTTATGGGGGCACCGAGAACGTGGCAGGTGGCCCTAGAGCCTCCCAGGACGTCGCTGAGCCCCGCCCCCCGCTAAGCCCCGCCTATGCCTGTGGTCATGTGGAACCGTGGATTGTAGAGCTCTGCTCCTTAGCTGCCTATGGCAGCGCGTTTCAAGCATTTCAGAATTTCTGTGCGCAGAGGGGATGGACCCTGGGTTTCCCGATCCACGAGGCGCAGGTGTTACAGTTTGCTATGTCCTTGAGAAGGGAAGGGTTGGCGGCACGGAGTCCCAGACCATTGCTGGAAAATTGTCGGCATTGGGTTTTATGAGCCAAATGGCTGGTCACCCAGTGCTGGATGGGGGTTTCTTTGCCCGTAGACTGCTAGAGTCCTGGGTGAGAGAGCAGCCAGTCACTGCCGATGGCAGGTTACCCATCACCCCGCCTCTGTTAGGCAGAATTGTTGGTGTGTTGCACCAAGTTTGTTACAATGTATTTGAAGTATGTATGTTCAGGACGCTGTTCAAGATAGCATTTTGGGGGGCCTTTAGAGTTGGTGAGTTATTGGTTGAGTCAGTCAGGGACACGTCAGGTAGGGCGTTAGCAACTGAGGATGTCGAAATCAGCATGCAGGAACTGACCCTGCACATAAGAAAATCAAAAACAGATCAGTGAGGAAGGGGGCACACAGTTAAGTTGGCTAGGTCGGGGGATGTTAGTTTATGCCCAATCTTAGCAATGCAAGAATACTGGAAAGTAAGGCCACCTACCAGGGGAACATTCTTCTGTCATTAGAATGGGGTACCGGCCACTAGGCGCCAGTTTATGTCAGTGTTACGTTTGACACTGTCTCGCCTCCAGCTCCCATATATGGAATATGGATCTCATTCCTTTAGGATAGGGGCAGCTACGTTTGCAGCCCAAATGGGTATGCCCGGTAGGGACATCCAGGTCATTGGCTGTTGGTGGTCATGTGCTTACCGCACGTATGTGCAAATGGAACTGACGCCCAACTCATGTTAATAATTTATCATGTTCCATTGGCAGAGCACGCCAGATGGAGGAGTGTGAAGATCTGCATCTGCGGCCATAGCCTGGTTCGGTGGGCCGTCAGAGCGGCGAAGAATTCTAAATGGGGAACTCAGCTGGGGCTGTCAAACACAGTGGAGGTTTGCTGGCTGGGAAGAAGTGGGATGAAGTGGTATCAATTGCTTCCAGAGCTTGCTCGCCAGGCTCGGGCCAGCAAACCTGACATTTTGGTGATACACCTTGGGGAAAATAATTTACCAAAGTTAAAAGGGGTGCAATTAGTGAGGAACATAAAAAGTGATTTATGGGAGGTAAAGCGAATATTGCCAGGCGTAAGGCTAATTTGGACGGAGTTAGTTGAAAGGGTTAGTTGGGGCGTAGGGGTACTGGCAAAAAAGATCGACAAAACAAGGAAGACAATTAATAGGGAAGTTAGGAAATGGCTGATTGGGATCGGGGGGGAGACGATAGGGCACAGCGGGATCACCCATAGGGAATTAGAATTATTTAGGAAGGATGGTGTTCACCTGTCCTCGGCTGGTAATGAGTTGTACCTACAAGTGTTGCGGGCTAAGTTACTGAGTTGCCTGTAATAGGTGTGTGGGGCTGGACCCGTCCGAAGGCATTGGCGGTTCCTGAGTGGCAGGGGCCCAGTATCGGTTCTGTTAGGGTAAGTAAAATAGGAGTCATCTCCTTAAGAGATGGGGAAGACACGCTTAATGTGATTGCAGGGTATGGCATGCGTGGCGTTGTTTTCCCTGGGAAAGGGGTGACCGGGAGCGGTGGTAAGGCATTGTATGGCCCCCCACCATTAGGCACCCTAGTCCTTATTCAAGTCTGAAAGGACTAAGTCTCTGTTGGCCACGCGCTAAGAGCTGGATGACGGGGAGACGTTTTCTTTGCGGGGAGGTTATCGAGGGTATATAGAGACCTCCCCTGATTGTTAAGGTTCAGTGTTTTTATGGTTGATACTGGACCCTGAATCGCAATAGGCGATGTCACCCCCTCACCTATTCAATTCGAAGAATCTGGATCAATAAAGGGTGCGGCCATGTTAAATCCATATAACGGTGTCCTGTCTCATTTCTGGGGGGTGCGTCAACAAGCCAGAAAGAGAGAGGCAGACAGTGGCAGGGTTACTAGGGACCTTGCCAGATCTCGTGTAGAACATAAAATACAGCAGGAAATGGAAGACATTATAGTCCTTCTTCAATGAAAGCATCAAATTAAGAGAAGGATAATTATGTCAGTGGTTGGCATTAATGCTTCTTCTTTATCCATCTTGTCTGCCAATGTGACCCAAACGAACATCAGCAAAAGAGAAAAGAGCATTTATATATGCAAGCTGAAGAAAAATAATGAAGAAGGAGACAGTTGGCATGAACTTTAAAATACTAATTGTAATGACTTTTTAAAAACAAGTCACCTTTCAAGTTTGGAAGAATATAGTGAAAAATCAGATCTGGGGCTGGATTTGAAACTGCAGATGATGTCTGAGCTGTAAGATAGCATGGACAAGCAGGTGGATGGGAATGACCTCATTTCTGACTGGTGCCTCAAAAGGTCTGGAGACTTACAGTGCCAAGACATCTGAAAGGTAAATTGCTTTGAGGAACAAGACTTTGTTCCTATTAAAATGCATGTAGAATTACTGTCCTTTTCTGCAAGCCATGAGACGTGGTGTGCGCTGCATCTTACCCCAATAAATGTAACAGGCAAAATCTAATAGGTGCTCACATTTGTCCAGCTCACTAGTTATGCAGTGATTGCATGCAAATTGCACCTGGATTTTATTTTTATATGTCCTCTCTCCTGAGGGTGCTGAGTGAGGTGGTCATCATGGTGGAATCTGCTGTTGGAGGGGAAGGAATGACCTCTGTATCTGCACATGTTCATCTTAGCAACATTCAAGAACAATTAAATGAGTGACTTCATTTGAAAGGGATATAGATCATTTTTAAAATAAGCTGTTCTCCCTTCCATGTTTAATATCACTGTTCAAGTTCAATTCTGATGTATGTAGCACCAGAAAAAACTATTTATTTGGCAACAAAGGAAATAAGGAAAGAGGGGAGGAAAAACCCTCCTTTACTCTGAAACAAGCTTCTAATATTATTTTTTATTACTTTTTCCTCATGATATTGCTCCTTGAACGGGTGAGGAAGATTGAAGAGTTATGAAGGTCTGTGCTTTCCCATTGATGACATATTGATTTACTAGGGGAGCAAGAAGAGAGCTGGTTCCCAAGCAAATTACGGCAAGGATTTCTTCAGGTTGCATAATTAAGGGGAGACAGTATTAAAGGGCAGCTTATAAAGAGGCTCAAACATATTCCACTTCTAACTCAAGCTGCCAAGCACTGTAACTCCTCTTATGTGTGTACGTTACTAAAAAAATTAAGCAATCCTCATTTTTGTTTCACGTTAATAGTGTACCACAGACTGCGCATGTGATTAGCAGAAGTGCATAAATGGAAGAAAAAATACGGCAGAAGCAAACACTCAGAGGTATGATTTGAAACAATGCAGCTGTATCACCTCAAAACTATCATGAATAAACTAAATAGACCAGGCCTTGCCTGTGTTTAGATACATTAACACTAGAGAAAATTGAAATGCATCAGGAAGAAATTATGAGAAGTCCTTGGTGAAACTCCTCCTTCCAAATCAGCAATGGAACCCAGGGATTTGAGGGTGGGGAAGAGGCACTCTGATTGGAGATGTAGGGTGAAAACAGATGTGACAATGGTGTGCTATGAACCAATGTGGCCTGGGACTCACCACACATCTGTTTCTCCACTGGCCCACTATTACCCCGGCCGGGGAGGTTGGCCCAGAATGAGTCCCTCAGATGCTCATTCCTGGCCAATAGCCACCCATGTGGGTCAATGCAGGCCACGGAGGACCAGCACATATGTCTGGTCCTGCCATCCCCTCTCCCCACAAGTTGGGAGTTGCCATGACTGTCTGTCATGGTTGGAGCAGGGTGTTGGGAGTGGGGTGGGGTTGACCTAGAGAGTGGAAGCCACTGTTGCCCGCCCTGGGACAGCAAGTTGCCACGTCACCTGCACATCAGTTTTCACTCATAGGGTAAAATCCTACTGCCGCTTTACGTCGGCAACAGGAGCACTACAGATTTGGATGGCGGATGCTGAGATGAGTTGACACCCTGTGCATGGAGGAAGCCATGCAGGGTAATGGCAACCCCCGTCTTCTGCAACCCCCCAAGCCCACACACCTCGCAACCCGGGGGATGGAGTACGATCAATGCCTGCTCCATCCCCGGGTTGCAGGGTGTGTGGACTCAGGGGGTCATAGGAGGGGGTATGCTGTTGCCCTGCATGGCTTGCTGCACAGGCGGGGCATGGGCGTGCCTCTGAGTGCTGGTGTTCAGTGCTTGCGGCGCAAATAAGGGCTAGTGTACGTGGCCCTTAGGATTGCACCCATAATGTTTTTGATGTTAATTAAAACAAAAGTCTTTACTAATGTATAACAATATTCACAACTGAAACTGATATTCACATATCTGCTTATTTGAATATTCTGGTTCAGTTACTTCATTTATTTTGATTACCTTCCTTTGGGTATTTCTGTTACTGTGTATGTGTACCAAAGACAACCAAAATGATCAAAATGCCCAAACCAGAATAACCTTAACATATATCAAATAAAGCAGGAATTTATAGTGGTTTGTATCAGCTTTGTCTGACTTATGGAAATGAGCAAATTTGTCAGATATGATTTTCATTGTGGATGTTTCCTTCAGCCCCAATCTGAAGCCTAGACAATTCCCACAATGGAAGAAGGATATTAGCTAGCTAGTAGCTACCCTCACATGCTGGTCAAATTATAATTTGAAGTTTCATCTGGATGCAGTAACATTAACTTCCAGTCCTAAATTCTTGTGTAGCATTTCTGGGCATATATTATTTATACATTTATTTATGGGCATATATTATTTATACACCCTCCTGCCACCCACCACACATGGACTGCGGCATACACTGACCCCTCCCCCCCCCCGGTGCCACGGTCCATGTGAAAAGGGCCAATGAAGACCAGCACTGGTCTGTACACCAACACCTGGGAACCACTGGCTTATATCAATGTTTCCAAAAACTTTGGGGATTCATTTGTATTAAATGAGTGCCCCCCGCCAAGTAAGATTGTTACTACAAGATTATTACCTACAGCTCTGGCAAAAATATGCAATGAAAACATTTGGAGTAATATTATTTGCATTTAAACTTAAGAATAAAGTAATTTATAACTTCTAAGCATTTTGCGCAGAAAAGCAATCCCCCAAAATGATTTCCTTTCAATTCTCTTACATTAAAAAAAATTATTCCCCCCATCCATCCCCCATGGTTATTTGAAAAGTCAAATACAGGAAGCCTAATTCATCTTCTTGCTTTTGCATACACACTATATTTGCTTGGTTGGATTCCAGCTAAGTATAGAAACAAGAACAGCACACTAGGGATTGCGTGCACCTAGCAGGGACCTAAAATCTTCCATCCTTTAAGCTCTGACAATGGCATAATGATCTTAGTGATCCTACTGTGCTACATCTTGTATGCAAAAGAGAGGGGGGGAAAGGCCTTGGCCGCTCTATGTCCTATTAATAAGCCTGCCCTATAATTTAAAAATGCTACGTACATATGGCATTTGTTTGATGGCACAGAGCCATATTGCTGAACTTTACAGCTTTCCCTTCAGTGCCCTGCACTATCCCATAGCCATAAAGGGGAGAGGAGCGAGAATATTGATATTTCTTCAGAGAATTTAGTTATATGTTCATTAAAAAATATAAGGTATTTCATACATAAGCTCACACAGTGTGCTCAAAGCATATGCTAAATGTTTATTCTCTTTGATACTCCCCACTTATTGTCTAGTTCAGGGGTAGGGAACGTTTTCCCTCCCCGAAGTCACCTTGACCATTAATACAAGCTCCACAGGCTAGGTGGGAGTTTGGGTTCTCAAGGATATGCTCAGGATGTAGGGACAAAATGGGAGGGTCCAGATCATAGATTTATGCCAAGCATCCATCTGCTATCCTTGAGTGCATGCCCTCATCTCTGCTCCCTTCCCCCGAACTCATTTTTTTCATTGCATGAGGGTAGGGTCTTGATCCATAGACTAGATCTATGAGTTGAAAACGGACCAAATAAAATACAGTCATGGCCAAGGGTTGGCCCATAGGACAGTTTCCCCACCCTTATTTAAAACCACTGTCACCATCTCCCGCAGGGGCATAAAAGTCCATGAGAAAATTTGATGATTGGCAGTACTTTGTTGGTCCAAAGAGTTATGGAATCACTGGTCCAATACACAGTAGAAACACACTTATTTGTACACCTTAGGGGACATGCTTTTTGTCTGGGTTAGAAAGATGTTTGGGTCAGGGGATATTACTGTTCAAATAACGGAATGTGTTTTAAAGTTACAGGTGGCATAAGGCATGTTCTGAATAAGGAAGAATCTGGATTAGAGAAGTCCATATAAGGTGGGTTTTACTACATTTATATTATCATGAAATCCTTAGTCAAGTTATTTGGATCCCTATAACACCCTACATCTCTGCCTTTTGCATGGAAGCTCAAGAATTGCATGATGGGAACCTTAAACCCAGCTGCAAACATAAAGAAGTGCCATGCTGGGTCAAGTCTAATGGTTCATACAGCCCAGCATCCTTTCTTTGTTAGTGGCCCTCCTTGGTCACTTCAGAGAAGTACACAACGGGTTATAGCGGAGTGATCCATTCCCTACTATTCACTCCCAGTTTCCAACAGTTGGAAATTACACCTGCCAACCAGCTTGACTAGTAGCCATTTATGGACCTCTCCTCTAAGAACTTATCCACTCCCTTTTTAAACCCAGTAATGTCATTGGCCTTCATAACATCCTCGGGCATCAAGTTCCACAAGTTAATTGTATAATATGTTGGACGAGGGGGATGTTTGTTTTTAATCTGCTGCCAGTTAGATTCACAGAGTGCTCCCTAGTTCTAGTATAATTAGAGAGTGTAAACAGCAGCTCCCTTTTTACAAATAAAGGCATTAATATATGCCAAAGAATGATTTAAGGGGGCATATGCCTGGTTTGTGCTTTTCCATTGCACATGGAAATCAACAGAAACAAGATCATTGTTTTCTTTGGCATAGGATGAACTACAATCCACCCCCAGCAGTAAACCCACAGGAGTCAATTAATTTACATCAGGGATGAAATTAGCCCTGAGTGAGTTTTCCTTTTCAAAGACAACTCTTGAATTTCAAGCTATACTCTTTGTTTGGTATTTTGTCAAAAGAAGTTACCATGCCATAGGAACTCTTTAAAGAGTCATCTTTATCACAAGTGTATCACAATATGTAGTAGCCATACCCATTTGCAATTATACTCAACAGCTACCATGCTGTGATAGCGGTGATACTTCAAAGAACTATAAAATGCATTCAAAATTCTATCATTGGCATCCCAAGAACGTTAACATAATTCCCAGAAGCAATTTAAGAGGTAGTGCTTCAGGGACTGGTTGGGGACAAACCATGGCATTGAGTTACCAAGCAGGAGAAAACACTCGGGTATCACAAATTACACGTCTACCTTTGTTTGAAAGCTCTTCAACCTTAATGGAGGTCATCTATGGTAATTGCATTAGCAAGGATAATCATTATGATGTATAATATAATTGAAGACATGACACCACACAGTAATTTTCTACACAACAAGTGAAACAATATTAATTAACAGCAGTGCAAATCAGAGTAGGTGGATAACTTGTTCACAAAGTCTGTGAACATCACGATGGGCAACGAAGAAAATTTGGAGCATTTGAATAACTCACTGGTGGCCTTCTAAGAGATGCTAAACATCTTCAGCAGTTCAAAGAATGTCAAGTAATTACTTTCCAAAGCGAATTAGTGCAATTGTATATTTTTTAATAAGAATGAGCTTGACACTCGTAGGACTAAGTCATCTATTCTCACAGAATAATACTGGTGTTCTTTAAGTAATAACGACAAAAAAAATAATACTGAGAAAGTAACCAGCCTGAAGGAATGGGACTAATAATGACAACCAGTGATGATTGAAAAAATGCTAACAACATGGAAAAAAAATCCGTAGGTATTTCTGTGCAGATGGATAGGTGTTTCAGTTTAAGAGATAGTATGGAGCTGTTTTTTTGATGCCATTAAGGTCTAAGGGAGTGAAAGTAAAAACCCCAGACATAGGGTAGAATCAAATGAGATGACAGTCATTAGTCATCACCAGGCACATTTCTGCATCCCTGTCTATTAGGCGTCCACTACGTGACCTCCATGTGATCACCACAGAGCCGCCTCTCATGGCAGAGTTCAGGAACATCATGGGCCCATTGTGCGAGCCATTCCAGCCTAATGAGCTCCCATATGTCCGCAGATACTCATAGATGTGATGGGCAACTGTTTCCCAACATGGGTATGAGGGAGGGCTACCCCCAGCTGGGGCAGCTCTGGCAGTGGGAACAGACATCTTGCGCACACCCCGGTTATGGGGAATATAACATGTATGCAAACCATGTGCAACTTGGGTACGCATATAGTGGTTTAGGATTGGCCCCACCGGCTGCAATCCTAAATACTTATTCCTGATTAGTCATTGACCTTGGTGGGACTACCTCAGAGTAACTGCTTTGAGAACTGGAATTTCAGGTACTTATTTAATACATGCTGTATACATTGAAATGTGACTTATTTTCCAAGCTATGGGTAGAATTAATGAGACAATTGCCCACTGGAATCTGGTTTTGATCCGTGCAGCCCCTGCATATCCAGCGTAATAAATGGGAAGCCTCCTGCGCGTATTTCATGTGCTTGCAGCAGCTTCCATCAGTGGCACTAGCAATCTCTCTCCCTGCAACAGCCTCTCGGCTGAGAGGGACGCTAGAGAGCTCCCTCCCCCTGCAGTTTCACTCCCAGCAGGGGAGGGAGACTGTGGAAAAGAAAATAAGACAATATTGACTGAACTTTTCCAAGCATTTTATTATTTCAGCTGCTTGAAATTCCAGAGATACTGGACCCAATGCATACCCTATAAAAGAGAAGTTTATGTACAGTGGTGTGCAGATTTCTGGGTGTTCATGCGTGGGTGCCACCTATGTCAATCCTGTAGGGATGGGTGTGCACTCTCCTGCACACCCACATCCCCACGCACAGAGGCACTGGTGAAAACGGAGGTGCCTCCATGCTTGGAGATTCATGGGGGCTGGGTGTGCACCCATATGCACCTGCATCCATGCACCCCCACCCACATGCAGCTGTGGCTCATGCAAAAAGGACCTATGAGTAGGAAAGTGCCCTGCCATTAATGACTTTTTGTAGGAGTAGGTCTACCAATCACTACACAGTGATCTCTGCTTCGGCCAATATTTTATTCCTTTACCAACTGTGGGGAATACTGAACGGAACATAAGGGAGGCTGGAGAGGCAGCCAGGGGAATCAGTTGTTTACTGTAAACAAAAGCACACTGTGACCATGCGGGTAGGGTCAATGGAGTTTCCAAGCCTGACTTGGAGTTCAGAGGGGCCACTCTGAGCATGCTCAGGGAGGCAGGCAAATGCCTGGGCTGGGTGGGGTTGATGGTACTTAAATACTCTGGGCTTGGGAGAGATCGGGGTCAGACCCTGGGACTAAGGAAGCTGCAGGAGGGAGCAGTTGAGTGTGGTGACCTGAGCTGGGGACTTGGAGATTCAGCTTAGGGAGAGCTAGCTCGACCGGGTCCAGATCCCTCTTTCTGGGCTGGATGGGGAACGTCGCAAAGGAGGAACCACTGAACAGAACGTGAGACTGTTACCCTTTTACTGTAAACTTGCTGATACTGTCGGTGTTCTATACTGTGCCCAGCCTCTACCCCTATCCCCACTGTTAGTAAAGTGATGTGTTAAGCAGACTCCTGTGTTAGTCTGATCATTGCTCCACGTAGGTACCTCTAGGGGAGAGGTAATTTTTCTCTCAGCCTCGGCCTGTACCCCCAGGGCAGTGGATTTCCCCACTCAGCCTTAACTCCCAGGGGCCTGCCCAGCAAGGTGATCACTGGCTGGCTGCAGGACAAGCGCAGGCTTGCCTGAGCACCAGGACACAGGAGGCCATGGGATGGTAAGGTGAGTGGGGGTCCATGATATGAACATTGCATCATCAACATTATTTTATAGGCAAAGTCTTCTTTTAGGTTGGAAATCCCCCTCCCTTTCCCCTTGTCTGGATTTCTGCGTAAATCTCTCTGCAACTTGTTTTGCTGGGATTGCCCATTCCTTGTTGCCAGATCAGAGCCGGCCCTATGGGAGGACGGAGCATACCCTCCAACACTTGATAAAGAGAAATAGGTACACTTCATGCCACCCCTAATTTTAATAAATCTGAATGCATTAATTGTTAATTTTTAATTATAGATAGTTGTCATATGAACATTTGTAATACTCTACTGACTAACTCTGAGGCAGAGCTGGAAAGAAAATGGTGTCTGTGAGAGAAGCTCTATGTGAACATATGTTTGCATGGGTAGGACTGATGGTTCAAGTTAAAACTTAGCCTATTAAAAAGTCAGAATTCTCAAATGTGTGCACTGACTTTGACTCCAAAGTTTAAAGACACTCAGAGGAGCCCAGGTAGAAGCAGTGACCATTCCTTTCAGTAGCTAAAGCACCTCTCGCAAACACATTAACACCTCCCACCTCATTTAGTTTTCATATCGAGGTCTTTCAAATGCACTTTTAAAAATAATGTGTGAGCCACAATTCCAATGATGCCCGATGACTTCTGGTGCTAGATCAGGCCGTTCAACTAAAAGCGGCCTCAGTGTACCAGCCAATGAGTGACAAGGAAGTACAAGGGAGATGAAGTACCACAAGAAATGAGGTATTGTATCAGTATTAACTCAGGATTTGAAATGGATGGCAAAGTAATAAACAGCAAAGCAGTAAATGGTAGTAAACAGGATCCCGGTAAGCAGAATGTTGGTAAATTAAAAAAATATATATATAATGTTGGTCGAGACATTGTTGAGTACCGAGAGATTCTCGATTCGACCGAGATGGTATCAGGATCAGGATTTTAATGATATTTCACGTCTTAGCCAAATCTTGTTTTGGCCCTACTGACCTGGCATAATCAGTATTGTGTCAGTGCCAAGACAGAACCCTCAACATTAACTCCACAGCTGAATCCACACAAGACTGAAGTGATGTTGGTTGGCCAGCCCCATGACCTGGGGGAGTGGGGGGTTAGGATCCCCATCATACTCAGGTTCATACTCTTGGGGTGCTTGGGATTCTGAGCTGCACTAGGTCATGGCAGTGGCCAGGAACTCCGTTCACCAATTCCACCTGGTGAAAAGACTGCATCCATTTCTCTCAGCTAGCAATCTGGCCACCATCATCTATGCCTTCATTGCCTTAGGGCTAGACTACTGCAGTGGGCTCTATCTGGGGCTGCCCTTGAAGACTGTTTGGGGGCTACAGCTTGTGCAGAACATGGTGGCCTGCCTTTTGACAGGAGGGGTTGTCAGGAGCACAGGACACTGGTGCTTCAGAGTCTGCACTGGCCACCAATAGCATTCCGGGCACAATTTAAACTGCTGGTTTTGACCTATAAATCCCTAAATGGCCTGGGCCCTACATATCTAAAGGACTGCCTTCCTCATTATGTCCTTCCGTGGCTTCTAAGATGAGCCAAGAGCCCCCTCTTGAAAGTTCCATCATTAGCACAGGTCCACACATCTCAGATATGCAGAGAGACATTCTCGGTAACTGCTCCACAGCTTTGGAACTCCCTTCCCTTGGAGTTTCACCTAAGCACTAGTTTGACCCTATTCTGGAGGTAGTGTAAGACCTATTTATTTGGTGAGGCATTTAATAGAAAGGGGTATATCTGGGGGTAGGGAATTTATTATTAGTTTTATTGTTTATTTTGTGTATACATTTTTTATGTGAGCCATTCTGAGCCTTTGGGGGTAGGGTGGGGTAAAACTCTAAATAAATATATAAATAATAGCAAAGTGACTCCCCCCCAGTACCACCCCTATGCACACCTTGAGACATTGGGTGATTTCAGATGTGACGGGGCGCTAGTCACCCCGGCATGGAATCACCGCAGGGATTCTCCACCGGGATCACAAAGGCATGTCCAACAGACGTGCTGGCTGATCCTGGTGGGGAATTGGGGAGGGGGCAGGGCTGCATGGTGCCACGTGTGGCCGCACGGCCCCACCCCACCCCCACACTCCCTCGCCGCCTGCCCCCTGGGGAGATGGCCGGCCACCGTGGCCAATGTGGCTGCAGCGCCCACCCGAATTGACCACGGCCCGGAATCCCGCTGCGGATTCTGGGCCTTGGTAGCCATCCAGATGGGACGGGCCCCTTCATCGCGGCGGGGAACCACATTCACCACACGATCGGGGCCGGCCCTGCTGGTTCCGCCGATCGCGTGGTGAATGTGATTCCCCGCCAAGATTGACGGGGGTGAACATCTGGGGGGGAACTTCCATTCCCCCTTCAGACGTGATGAGACCTTTCTTGTCCGATGGGAATCCACCGTGGTTGAGCATGATCTCGTCACGTCTGAAAATACCTATTGACTTGATAGCAATGCAAAATGAAGAAGAGCAAGTCAGTAACTCGGTACAATGGCAAAATAGTCACAAGCACTCATGAAGCAAACTGCTGAGATTCTTATACAACCAATTCTAATTTGTGCTTGAGACTTCCAATTATTCCTGAGGAATTCTGTGAAAAGTTTCTGTGTAAGAAATTTAAGAAACTGGTGTCAGAGCATATAAAAAACTAAATTGCTTTGAACAAGAACCTCAGAAACAATACACAGTTTCTATACACTGACACTGCATGTATATCATCACCCATTACCCCATTACCATTAGTGGAGGGGTAAAAATATATGTTGCTGCCCCTTTAAAATTGAGAGCTCTTCTGAAATGGTGAGGATTTTGGAGGGCTGGTGCAGTGTGTGGAAGAGGGAAGCCATGCTGTGAGGTGGTCCAGTTAAATCAGGGTTCTGTCAAGACAAATAAAATGTTCCTGTAATAAACTCTCCCTGGCCCAGAACACGCGGAAGAAAATTTGTCAGTATTGTATCCTTTATTGGTTTTACTGATAGGCTTATTTCATCTAATAGGATATCTATGACAGGAAAGAAATGTATTTTGAAGTAAAGGACATAGAGCTTGTATTTTAACATATCAACTGGATTACTAAGGCTTTATTCATTTGAAGACTTCTGTTGAAAGGAAGTATCCCCTACCTTGCTTTAACCTTCCATTTGTTCTCACAAGCAGGGGATTAAGGTGAGGTTAAGGGAGTGGGTTGCTCAGCAAAGAAACACAATTAAAGTGGAATAGAAGGTTCCTACTCAAGGTGAATGTAATCTTCTGTATCAGCAGTTGGTATTACCATCATCCCCCTTTCCAAGACATTATAGGCATCCTTGTTTGTGTTCCTTTCCCAGCATGTCTGTCTGCCTTGCCCTCCCAGCATGACTGCGCCCTCTGTTAGCAATTCCCTTCTTGTTTAGGAGAATGGAAAAGCTATTTCCCCCTGCTTCTGGGAGTATCAGTCGAGGGAAGGTGGTTGCTTGCTTCAGAGTAACTCTCCTTGTTTATAAGAACAAGATTTAGCAATGTGTTTTATGAATTCCCCATTGTTGTCATGTTTATCTTGCCGTGCATTTCTTTTTATAAAAAAAGGATGTGACATCTGTATTTTGTCTGGACTCAGGCATCAGATATTCAAGAATACAGGCTAATTTCAGCAGAGTGCATGTTAGGGGGTGTTTGGTGGAGCATCTCTATGTGAAAAATCCATCCCAGGGAGAGAGACTTGCAGAAAGTGTACAACTTATCTTAATTAGCATAGACTGCTTGGCTCTGACAAGTAGACTGCTTAGCTATGAGTCTAAATTCTTACAGGAGTCAACCCCCAAACCATGACACACCTCTGCTGTTTCCATCCATGTGCTGCTTTATTCTTAAAACACAAAGGAGAAGGTGTAACACCCCCATAGAAATGCTTCACTTGGTTCAGGCTGATGGGCGTGGCTAAGGAAAAGTAGGCCAAGGATTTGGCGGGGAGAAGAAGGGAGACATTTGAGAAGAAGGGAGACCATTTAGTGGAAGAGAGTAGAAGAAGATCTGTCCCTGTTTTATGATGATAAAGGAATACATATAGGGCCTTAATCCCTTGATTAAGTGAGTTACTTTGTAATTGTGAGTTTCAGTATGGGATTTATTTTGTTACTGTCTATTATGTATATGTTATTTACTTACAGGGCTGTTTTAAACCCTGACTGTGTTTGTGGGCCTTGTTGGAAGCGTCTGCAGTTTAAGGATCAGAGAAGGTCGCTTCTGCAAGCAAGAAGGACACTCTGAAAGCTACTTACAAACTACGGACAGATAGCAAAAGAAAATTGAACCTGTAAAGGCGGGGACACGTGTATGTTCCAAGGTCAATGTTTAATTGTCACTGCATTCCTGTCTAAATACAGTTCTTGAGTTTATGAGCTTGCAACCATTCATTTGTTTGCCCTTGAGAACCCACAGGCGCTTACAAAAAGTAGCACCCAATGTGGGGCTTGGAGTGAATTGCAAGCTATATTTAGTAGGGGTGGGACCCCGGACCCAATACCGGCTACCGGATTTACCGGTTACCGGTTCTAGGAAAACCGGATTCCCGGATTAAATCCGGTATACCGGTACCGGATTTAATTCATTGGTTTCAATGGGGCGCTGTGTCCCCATTGAAACCAATGAAATATCCCTCCCCCTCCC
>QEPC01014130.1:454135-515131 GCA_003113815.1 Sphenodon punctatus | reverse complement strand
GGGGGGGGGAGGAATTTTATTCCATTGATTTCAATGGGGACACAGTGCCCCATTGAAATCAATGGAATAAATCCGGTACCGGTATTTAATCCGAGAATCCGGTTTTTTTTAAACCGGAAACCGGTAAATCCGGTATCCGATAATTGCCCCGGGGTCCCACCTCTACCTGAGACGCAGATTGTGTTATGCCTATGAGTTAGCCACCAAAGAGAGTGAAAAGCACCAGCAAGTTAACGAAAGGAGATGGGATGCTAAAGTAATGAGATCAACTGTCGAAGTAGGAGACCGGGTTTTAGTGCGTAACTTGAGTTGCTGAGGAACGCAGAAGCTAGTAGACAGATGGGAATCAGTGGTGTATGTAGTTTTGGATCAGTTAGATGAGAATATCCCGGTGTATAGAGTACAAGGGGAGAACGGGGAAGGTCCCATTCAAACCTTACGTAGAGATATATTAAGGCCCTGAGGGTTTATTTCATCATCTGAAGAAGTGGAGGACGCACATCCCTCAGAGGATCCTATCAGTAATAGAACTAGAAGGGAAAATACCAACATAGCGATACCAACGATGGAAGAAGAAGAAGAGTCAGCAGCAGATTCCACACCATGCTTGAGATTAAATCCTTTAGCAGGGGAGTTCACTCCCCACTCCAGTTGAATGAGTAGTGGTAATCGAGGTGCAGAAGATGAGCAGCAGTTTTCCTTGTCAAAGGCCATTCCCTCTCATTCTGCGGTGCCATTAGCTGATTCAAGGCAAAGTGTTAATGTGCCTTGAAGATCTAACTGCACTAGGGTCAAACCAGTTAGATTAAATTATTATGTCCTTGATTTGGTGATGGTGCCAAACACTGGGGAGCCACAACTGTTGTTGTTTCAATGCCATTGCAGCGTTGTGTAAATGGACCCAGTGGGGAAACAATTGGGTGAAAACATCCCTAACTATAATTATTAGAGCCAGGACCCCAGCGCAATTAATGGGTACCAGATTTACCGGATTCCGGTTTCCAAAAAAACGGATTCCCAGATTAAATCCGGTATACCGGTACTGGATTTATTCCATTGATTTAAATGGGGCACTGTCCCCATTGAAATCAATGGAATAAAAACATTCATCCCCCCTCCCCCTCCCAGGCTGCGCGGGTGGAAGGGGGGACACCCCCCACCCACCCTGCCCAGCCTGGATTTAAACAAAAAAATTCCCCATAGTGTCCCACTGCAGTTCCGGGCCGCTGGAGGCAACCCAGAGCCAGTCCACCAGCACCAGCGGCCATCCCAGCAGCAGCCGGTAAGTATACTGTATGATCCCTGGGGGGGGGGTTAACACCCCACCCCCACCCCAGGGATCACCCTACTTCCAAGTTCCCACCCAGGGATCTCATACCTTCATTGAGCTCCGGCGGTCCGGCGGCTTCAGCACCAGCTGTGGATGCCGGCTTCAGATGCTGGTAGGCCTTCCGGGGAACTTCCAGGTTTCCCCGGAAGGACTACCAACATCTGAAGCCGGCAGCCACAGTCGGCCCTGAAGCTACCGGACTGCCGGAGCTCAATGATGATACGAGATGCCTGGGTGGAAACTTGGAAGTAGGGTGATCCCTGAGGTGGGGGGGGTGTTAAACCCCCACCCCACCCCAGGGATCATACAGTATACTTACCGGCTGCTGCTGGGACGGCAGCTGGTGCTGGTGGACTGGCTCTGGGTTGCCTCCGGCGGCCCGGAGCTGCAGTGGGACACTCAGGGGAATTTTTTTGTTTAAATCCAGGCTGGGCAGGGTGGGTGGGGGGGTGTCTCCCTTTTCACTCACGCAGCCTGGGAGGGGGAGGGAAACACGGTTTTTTGGTGGGTTTTTTTTTTTTTACATTGCGGCCATTCATTTGAATGGCCGCAATGTAAAAAAAATCCGGTACCAGGAATCCGGGAAATGGCCCGGATTACCGGGTTGAATCTGATAATGCTGGTACACCCAGTACCAGCATTATCGGATACCGGAAGATCCGGTTTTCCCACCCCTAATAATTATACTATCGGGTCGACAGCTTTTAAGCAGGGGAGATTGTAACAAACACACACACACACACACACACACACACACACACACACCATAGAAATGCTTCACTTGGTTAAGGCTGATGAGCGTGGCTAAGGAAAAGTAGGCCAGGATTGGGCAGGTAGAAGAAGGGAGACATTTGAGAAGAAGGGAGACCATTTAAAGGAAGGGAGTAGAAGAAGATCTGTCCTTGTTTTATGATGACAAAGGAATACATATAGGGCCTTAACCCCTTGATTAAGTGAGTAGTTACACTTTGTAATTATAGGTTTCGGTATGGGATTTATTTTGTTGCTACTTATTCTGTATATGTTATTTACTCACAGGGCTGTTGTAAACTCTGACTGTGTTTGTGGGCCTTGATGGAAGTGTCTGCAGTTTATGGATCAGAGAAGGTCGCTTCTGCAAGCAAGAAGGACACTCTAAAAGCTACTACAAACTATGGACAGATAGCAAAAGAAAATTGAACCTGTAAAGGCGGGGACACATGTGTATGTTCTTAGGTCATTGTTTAATTGTCACTGCATTCCTGTCTAAATAGAGTTGTTGAGTTTATGAGCTTGCAACCATTCATTCATTTGCCCTTGAGAACCCACAGGAGCTTGCACAGGCACTCTTTCCTTTAAGGGAGTATTCCTTAAACACTATCACTGGGCTCCCAAACTAGCTTCCTTGCTTGCTGTCTGGCAAACCCCTCACTGGGCATTTTTACACACATGTTAATATTCCGGATGTTTCTATCTTCTGGGTTTACAAATCCACAAGTAAGTTTCGGATTCATTCTTCACACACACACAATGCCCTGAGGCAGTTTCTGGATGCATTCTTCACACAAACACTGGCCTGAGGCAGCCTAAAGTAGCCGCAGCTGTAAACATGACAGGCTGCCATGGAAACCAAGTGACCACAGCTGCCTGGAGCCAAGCAGTTTACCAGGAGAACCTTTTACACACAAATGTTCTGGGAGAAGTTTCACACAGAAGTTCAAAGATCTGGATGTTTAAGACCTGGATGAGTGATTTAGACACACAAATTCTGGATGTCACAGCAAACATCCAGGAGAAATGCGTGTCTAAAAACACCCAGGTAGAGTTGCCATATGTGCACATTTTCCCAGGACACTTATGAAAAATACATGTTGCAAGACCTGCATTGGTGCCAGTACAGGCCTTGCAACATGTATTTTTCATAAGTGTCCTGGAAAAATGTGCACATATAGCAACCCTACCTCACCGGGCTCTAAGCTGCTGTTGGGGGTTTGTGTTTGCTGCTGGTCTTTCTCCTCCCAAGGGATACACGGCCTGAATCCCTTCTGCTTGTTGCCACCTGGCCCCTCCTCCCATTACAGGTATATCTTCAAGGCCTGGGCCCTGGGGGCACCAGCCTGAAGGGTGACACCCAAATGGTGTCGACTGTTAGCGGGCCCGTTTGTGGGGCTGTTGAGTGCTGTAACACTTTACATGCAAAGTCAAAACATACCAACTGTATCTCTGCACTTCAGCTGCCCAGAAGAGGCTCCAAGACACCGCTGCATCTGTCATGGGGGCTGGGACCCAGCTGGGCTCACCCCCCTCCCACCATCGTGCTCGTCCCATTTGAAGGGACTGGGAGCTGGTTAGGTTGGGATCCTACCCCCCTCCCATTGGCAGAGGGAGAGGGGGTGGGTCCAAGTACTTCCTTGTGGCTTCTGGCGGGGCGCTAGCCCCGGCAGGGACATAAAAGCAGCGTGCCTGCCTGCTGCCTCCTCCACCCATTACATCTGTCACAGGGGGCTGGGAGCCACCTGGGCTCCCCCCCCACACACACACCATCGCACTAACTCCATTTTCAGGGGCTGGTAGCCAGTTAGGTTGGGGCAGAGGGAGACGGGAGGGAAGCGGGGTCAAGGACCTCCCCGCACCTCCCAGTGGGGTACCAGCCACGGCAGGGGCATAAAAGCAGCCGTATGGCCCTTGGTGGGTCCGGGGGTGGGGGGATTTTATTGGAGGCTTAGTGTTAGTGGGTGTCTCTGGAAGGTTTTTAGGGGGGTGTTATTTAGTGGGGAGGGTATATAGTAGGGTTAGGGGGATGTGGACTATGGAAAGATTGTGTTAGGAAGGGAGGGGGAGGGTTCAATTTGGGGATGGGAATCGTCCCCTCAATTGGGGCAGGGCAATCAGAAAGGGGAAGGGGCTGGTTTGGGGGGTTGACACCGCCATTGGGGTTGTGATGGGGTGTGAAAGGCATGGTCCTTAGAGGGGGAATGTTCGAGCTGTGCGGTGGGACAGGCATTTAGTATCTGTCCCTCTTGCTGCCCTTCTCACAGTAGAGCAGGTGGTTCTGGATCAGAGAGCCCCTGACCATGTTTTGATGCTGGTAAATGTGAGGCCGGTAGCAAATAAAATGACAATGATCTAGGAATTGATTCTGGACCATGCAGCCGACCTTGTATGTATCACGGAAACCTGATACATAGTCGGGGCCTATCCTGGCTGACCTTGTTCTGTCCAGATATTCCATGCAGCATCAACCACAGATGGAGGGATGGGGGTGGGGGAGAGGTGTAGCCATGATTTATAGGGAGGGTTGGGCTGTTCGAGGTATCTGGTGCAATCTATAGTGGGTATTGAGGGTCTCCATCTGATGTTCGATTTGGCTGGGGACAGTTTGGGAGTACTGCTTGTATACCATGCGCCTACTGTATGGTGGCCTCCTTACATGCTCTAGCAGATCTGGTGTCAGGGGTTGTGTTGCTGTCCCCGAAGACGGTAATCTTGTGGGAGTTCAACATCCATGCCGACATCGATCTTAGGGGTGTGGAGTATGAGTTCATGGCTGCCATAGCAACCATGGTCCTGTCCCAGATGGTCAGCAGCCCGATGCACCAGGGGGACATACCTTAGACCTTATGTTTTGCACTGGCCTTGAGGTGGAGGGTTCCATTGGTGGGGGAGATATTATCTGTGCCCTTATCATGGATGGACCATTACCTCCTGCAGGCCTCTCTCCTGGCGCATGTCTGCCCTCACATGGATGTGGAACCAATTCAAATGGTCCACCCCTGTAGACTGATGGAACCGGAACGGTTCCAGGAGGCTTTGGGGGATATACACTCTGATCTGGATGACCGTACCATCGATGATCTCGTCAGGTTGTTGAACATCTTGCTGTTGGAGGCTATTGATCGGATGGCTCCGAGGCGTCCACTTCCCAGGTGGCAGCATCTTAGGCCTCCCTGGTTTTTGGAGGGACTGTGGGTGTTGAAGCAGGAGGGAAGGCAGTTGGAACGATGGTGGTGTCGCTCACGTCCGGAAGCTGACGGGTTGCGGCATAGAGCGAGTTTACTAGCCTATGTCTTGGCTATGCGGGTAGCAGAGAAAGTTCTTTGTTGCCCTCAAAGCATCTACTAAAACCCATCCAGCAGAGCTGTTCTGGGTGGTGCGGGGGTTGGTCAGTCCAGCCTCCCTCCACCTTGGAGTGGAGTCATCTAGTGCCCTCTGTGACTTGTTTGTGGATTGTTTTGTGGATAAAATCACTCGGATTCACCATGGTTTTGATGCCACACTTCCTGCAGTGAGACAATTAGAGATTATGGAACACCCCCCCTTTTCCATGTTTGTGGGATAAGTTTTGGTTGGTGACCCCTACCGATGTGGAGGATGTTCTTAGGCTGTTAGGGCTACCTGTTGTGAATTGGACCCTTGCCCATCCTGGCTGGTTGAGGCCTGCCGGGAGATGATGGGTCCATTGTTGGTGGGGGTGGTCAATGCCTCCCTTAGGGAGGGCACGATGCCGAGTTGCCTTAAAGAGATGGTGGTGTGGTCCCTGCTCAAGAAACCATCACTTGACATTGACTCTCTTGCCAGTTTTCGGCCGGTCTCTAACTTCCATTTTTAGGGAAGGTTATTGAGCGGGTGGCGGCAGTTGCAGGAGAATCTGGATCGTGTCATTTTTCTTGATCCCTCGCAGTCAGGGTTTTGCCCAGGTTATGGCACCGAGACTGCGTTTGTGGCATTGGCCGATGATCTACACCAGGAATTAGATCAGGGTTGTTCGGCCCTGCTGATTCTATTAGATCTGTCAGCTGCTTTCGATACCGTTAATCATGAGATGTTGGTGACGCGCCTGCAAAAATGGGTGGGGGTGGGCGGTACGGTTCTTGACTGGTCCCTGCTCCTTCCTGGCTGGAAGAACTCAGTGAGTGGTGCTCAGGGCTCATTTTTCATCATACCGAGATCTCGTGTGTGGAGTCCTGCAGGGTTCTGTTTTGTCCCCTCTCCAGTTCAATATGTATATGCAGCTGCTCGATGAGGTGGTCAGGAGGTTTGGCATACGGTGTCATCAATATGCTGATGACACCCAGTTTTACCTCTCCTTTTCATCAACCCAGGCCCAGCAGTCTCGGTGCTTACTGAGTGTCCGGTAGCTGTGGGGAATTGGATGAGGGCGAATCGATTAAAGTGGAATCCTGACAAGACGCAGGTGATGCTGGTGGTTAAGGTGGTGGGGGTGATGGCCTCCATCATTGATGGGATCTGCCCTCCTCTGGTTCCTCAGGTACGGAGTCTGGGGATGGTCGTGTGAGGTTCCAAGAGGGGAAGACTGGAACCCCAAGGGGTGGGGGAAGGAAACACCCACACACTAAGGGGTTTAGGAGGGAAGCAGCAAGGCTGTACCTGGGAAAACATGCCCTCAGGGTGGAATAGGACTATTGGGAAGATAAGTCCCCAGCCTGTTTCATCATCGGGCCAGAGTGAGCGTACGCCTTGTTTGCTGCCTGGGGTAATTATCCACACATACACAGGGAGCAGGGAGGGATAGGGGAAGTGCACTTGTGAGGGAGGGGGACCCGTGCACAACCCAGCAAGGGGATAGGGATGGACAGTTCTTGCACTCCAAGGATGGGGGCCCAGGGGATGCTCCCCAGCAGCCCCAGGTCTACACATGCCCTCCACGCCCGCTTCACCTGACTCTAATACCCTCTCCAGACACGTAGCACAAGCACTTGCCTTACACTCTCCAACCACGCCGCACAAGCACTCACCTTACACTCTCCATGCAGCCTCTAAGTCTCGCTAATCACAGGAACCACACAGTAACCAGGAAGCAACAAGGAAGGGGGCCAGTCTCACGGGCACAAGGCTCCGATCACCAGCGACGCTATCTTGCAGCTGTGTCCTTTTATCCTAATGCCCCAGGCGTTGCCGCAATCGCGCAGAGCGGCACACAGGAGGGGGCGTGGCCTCTAGGGCTTGCGTGCGGTCATTTCCTGCTCCCCATGCCGCTGCAGGGATGTCAGGGAGCGTGGTGCCATCTTTGGGCCTTGTAAGGGGCGAGGCTTCTGCTGCCAGCGTGGTTCCGCCTGCAGGAGTTTCCCCGCAGCGGCCCATCCCCGAGGATGAGGCAGATGGGTCCGGGCGCGCCGGGGTTCTTTTAGGTTGGCCAGGTGGTTTGCCCCTAACACGGGGGGGGGAGTCCTGTGCTTCCTTACAGGTCGTTAACTTGCAGCTCCGCTTGGATGCTCAGGTGGAGTCTGTGGCAAGGAGTGCCTTTCGACAATTACATCTGGTGCATCTGCTTCAGCCATATGTCTTGGACTCTGACCTGGCCACTTTCATCACCTCTAGGCTTGGCTACTGTAACACACTCTACGTGGGGCTACCCATGGTGACGGTTCAAAGACTGCAGCTGATGCAGAATGCGGCGGCCCATCTTCTGGTGGGACTGGGCCATCGGGTACATATTACAGCAGATCTTTGGTCTCTGCACTGGCTGCCTATAGTCTTCTGGGCCCGATTCAAGGTGTTGGTGCTCACCTATAAAGCCCTAAAAGGCCTTGGCCTCACCTATTTGCGGGACCGTTTCACCCCCCAGGTCCTGGATCAACCCCTGCGGTCAATGGGGGTGCTCTCCTCGAGGTCCCCTGAGTCTGCCAGGGGGCCACGATGGGGAGGGCCTTCTCGGTGGCTGCTCTATGGCTGTGGAACTCCCTGTCGGTGGAGGCCCTTTTGGCCTCAGATTTCCCCTCATTTTGATGCTGTTGTAAGATGTGGCTGTTCTGCCTGGCTTTTGATGGGGAGGATGGGTAGAGTGGGTGGAATGGGTTAGGGTGGTGGGCGGTTTGGGTTATTTTTTAATTTCTCCCTGTTGTGTTTGTTTTAAAGTTGCTTTTATTGTTTTTATTGTAAGCTGCCCAAAGCTACCTGTGACAAGATGGGTGAGGTAGAAATTTTAAAAAATAAAATAAATAATTAAATAAATAAAATAAAGCAACAAATTCCCCCACTGAGGAATGCCACGCCCTAGGCTTCTAGCCTTGACTCTGGGTTCCCAGGCAAGGCCCAGGCCCTCCCTTTGTTTCCTACTCCTGACCCTGTTTTTTTCTGCTATACCCAGGCTTTGTCTTCTCTGAACCCCTTGCTGTGCTTTGCACCACCTTGACCTTGTTCTATAACCTGACCCTCTTGATCCAGGAGTCTCACCACCTCAGGCCTGACTATGTGCCTGAGCCCAATGGAATATCCTTCAGGCTCTCTCTGGCTCAGCCATTTATGGCTGGTGCTCCTCAGCTGACTTGCAGTTTTCCGACTTGCCCAGAGGAAATGTTCATTACCAAAAAGTTATTACCAAACTGGAAGACCAATGAATCACTGAGAAAATCAATATGTTTCCACATTATCAGGAAAGTGGCACATTCAAGGTTTCCAAGGGTGTTTGCCACAGATATTTGTTCAGCTCTAGGAACAGCTTAGGGGGAAGCATCACAGGGGCATATAATAGTGTGTGGTTCAGGGAACACAAAAGCAAGTGAGTGCTGGCTGTAGAAAATGAACAATTAAGGACAGACCCATTCAGTTCATCTCTTAGCTTCCCCCCACCCCCAAGTATCTTCTGCTAAAAACACTTGTGCACAACTACCTACTGGTGCCATTTTAAACTGTCCACTCATTGTGGTTACCCCAAGAGAGGGCAGCTACCAGTAAAACCTCCTTCCTTCAGGATTGAGATAACAGTGGAGCATGTAAGCGGACAGGCTGACACATTGAACAGTAATTTAAACCTCTCTGCACCTGCTTCAGTGAATCTGGCCCTATATATTTATTCTCTTCGATGATATGTCATTGCTATGAAGCATCACCAGTAAAGCCTCATGCTACAAGATGAGTGTGACAAGATAAAATAAGACAGGATGTCACCGCTACCAGATGTCTGCACCAAAAAGGCCATGACAAGATGACATGGACCTGTTAATAAAGCAGTTCCCTCGTGGGGCATAGTCAGCTGCTTAGTTATTGCCTGGCGTCTTTTTCCTTTAGCCACCAGATTCCATTGAACTGCAATGTTATTTTTTAGGAAGCA
This sequence comes from Sphenodon punctatus, assembly GCA_003113815.1. NCBI lineage: Eukaryota > Metazoa > Chordata > Lepidosauria > Sphenodontia > Sphenodontidae > Sphenodon > Sphenodon punctatus. The sequence goes on along the minus strand of QEPC01014130.1, from coordinate 505,751 downwards.
ATTCAAATTATTTTTGAATGTCCAAATACTAACTCACAGAATATCTTTTTGTTGGAGTAATACACTGAAGGATAATTTGTAGGATTTAGTCTTCATCAAGGATATCAGCTTCAGCTGTATGGTTGGAGTAGTCTTAATGAAATGAACAACATTCTTCAGAAGTAAGATAACATTCAAGGTACAGATGGGTGGTACATACTTTGATAGGAATTGTCCTCATGGAAGATGTATTTACTCTGAAGTGCTTACTGTCTTGTAGGGCCAAATTGGACCAGACATTCTGACTTCTCAGAGATTTTTTGCGTTTTTGGAATTTCAAACACAGAATGCCACCATCTTGTGCCCTGCACCGCACACGTGCAAAATAGCAGCACCTGACACTGCACATGTGCAAAATGGCAGTGCCCTATAACACACTACCATTTTGTGTGTGACTGTGCACAGTACAGGGGGCAGTCAATCGATATCTCCAGCAAAATGCAAACCTGATTGCAATCCAGTCCGTGTTTCACCAGCTCAGATCGGAACGGGCAGATCTGTCAAAAATGGAATCCATGGCAAAGCTTAGTTCAGCCCTAGGGTGGTGGTTAATTCTCACCTAGCATGTCTGTGGAAATGGCATGTGATTTTCTACCATCAAAATCCAAAGCACATTTGTAAAAAAGATTTCCAAAGAGCCAAAGAAGTAGTTTTGATGAGACAGGTGTGCTTCTTTTTATCACTCAACCCATAGTGCTGCAATGTTCCAGCTCCAGCAGTTAACAACACAGAACATTCTATTTTGATGTCACAAATACATTTTTGAGATACCAAAATGCCACTTCTGCTCATAACAATTTTGGAGAAGCTATGCCGTCAACTCTACTTATAAGGTATACACCTGTGAGAGGGTCACAATTATCTAGGAATAGAGTTCAACATAATTGTTTTAAATAACCCTCTCAGTCTGAAATCCATTTACTCACTTTAAAGGGATACTTGTTGAGGCATGAAAGATGTTTTGGTTTTTGTTTTTGTTTGAATGGACTGTTCAGCACACTGCATCTCAGACAAGAGGGACATTTCTGAGGCTGCTGTTATTCTCCGAATTTCTATTATGCAGCAAGGAGAAGACTACAATTTGTAATTTCAGACATGGAAGAGTGAGAAAAGCACCTCAGAATGGATAGTTTCTGCAGAAGAAGGAGAGTCAGAGGGTGTGGAAGCCCCATCTGGTCTGGTTTCATGGGATCTGTTTCATGAGGTGCTGTCAGCAGGGGCTGTGTATGTTCTGGGGGCAGTTAGGACCACCTGTTGTGAACTGGATCCATGCCGGTCCTGGCTGGTTAAAGCCTGCTGGGAGACATTAGCTGCGGGGGTGATCAGTGCCTCCCTTCGAGAGGGTAGAGTGCTGGAATGTTTGAAGGAGGCGGTGGTCCGGCCTCTGTTAAAGAAACCATCGCTTGACGTTGATTCACTCGCCAGCTATCGACCAGTTTCTAACCTTCCCTTTTTAGGGAAGGTTATTGAACGGGTGGTGGCTCAGCAGCTCCAGGAGCATCTAGATATCCTCAGCTTCCTAGACCCCTCCCAGTCTGGTTTTCGTCCAGGGTATGGCACTGAGACTGCACTTGTGGCCTTGGTTGATGACCTGATCTGGGAGATGGACCAGGGACGTTTGACCTTACTGATCCTATTGGATCTCTCAGCTGCTTTTGACACAGTTGATCATGGGCTGTTGGTGACTCGCTTGTAGGACCGGGCAGGATTGGGTGGGATGGTTCTACAGTGGTTCCATTCCTACCTAGCCAGGGTGGTCGTGGGGGATAAATAATCTTTCCCCCATGACCTCTCATGTGGTGTCCCACAAGGTTCTATTCTATCCCTGCTCTTGTTCAACGTGCACATGTAGTCATTAGGTGAGATTCGCGAGGCGGTTCGGAGTGAGTTGTCATCAATATGCTGATGACACTCAGCTCGGCTGTACCTTTCATTTTCATCAGACCCAGGCTCGGAAGTCTCTGTGCTTTCCCAATGTTTGATGGCTGTGGGGGAACTCGATGAGACAGAGCCAACTGAAGCTGAATCCTGACAAGACGGAGGTAATGATGGTGGGAAGAGCGGCAGGTCTGACTTCCCCTGTCATTGATGAGGTTTGTCCCCTGCTGATCTCCCAGGTGCGGAGTCTAGGGGTGCTCCTGGATTCCCAGTTCTGCTTGGATATCCAGGTGGAGATGGTGACAAAGGGGGCTTTCTGACAGTTACATCTGGTTTGGTGGCTTCGGCCTCGGACTCCGACCTGGCCACCATCATTCATGCTTTTGTTACCTTGAGACTGGACTACTGCAATGCACTCTATGTGGGGCTACCCCTGGTGACAGTCCGGAGGCTGCAGCTGGTGCAGAATGCAGCGGCCCGACTCCTTATGAGGTCTGGTCGCCGGGAGCACATTACACCAGTGATTTGTTCTCTGCACTGGCTGCCTATTTTTTTCTGGGCCTGATTCAAGGTGTTGGTTCTCACCTTTAAAACCCTACATGGCCTCAGCCCAACCTATCTGCGGGACCATCTCACTCTCCGGGTCCTCGACCGGCCCCTGCGGTCCACTGGGGGCACCTTCTTGGAGGTCCCCTGAGTAAATCAGGGGTCTGCTATGGAGAGGGCATTCTTGGTGGCCACACCTCGGTTGTGGAACTCCCTCTCGGAGGAGGCTTGCCTGGCCCTGGACAAGCTGACATTTTGTTGGGCTTGTAAAATCTGGCTGTTCCACCAGGCATTTGGTGGAGGGAATGCATGAGGGATAGAGGGATGGGATTGGGGGGGGGGTGTTGAGGGCTAGGGTGGGGGGGTTGTTTTATGTTTATATTTTTATGGCTTCACCCTAAATGTGGTTTTATATTGGTATTTTATATGTTTATATTTTTGTTTTAAAGTGTAATCCACCCTGAGCTGCTTTGTCAAAGGGGCGGGGTATAAAATTGTGAAAGAAAGAAAGAATACAATAGCTGCACAATAAACCGGAAGTGTATGAAGGAGAAGTCAGTCAATGATTTTAACTTCTGAAAACAAGTAAGTGCCATGGACAATCTTATCGGCATTGGTTTTATATTATTTCACAGTTTAATATTTCTGCAAATCAAGCCCATATCTACGACATTGCCACAAATGGGGAGAGTGAGAGGGTAGACTGTATGGCAAGTGGGGGGGGGGGATTTATTCAGATTCAAAAGCTGAGAGAAAAACCTGGAACAACATATCCTTCTTAATTTCAGCCCTGCCTTACTGTTGCCAGTGAAAAACCCCTAGAACATGCTCTAATCATCACTCGCCTTGACTACCATAAATTCCTCCTTACTGGTCACCCCCTCATCTCCATTCAGTGCTCCGCTGCCAAAATCATCCAACTTGCCCACTGCTTTGACCCCGTTCAGTCCCTCCTCTCCGCCCTACACTGACTCCCTCTGTGTGAATACATTCAGCACAAGCTCCTGGTCTTCACCTTCAAGGCTCTTCATGACCTTGCTCCTCTATATCTTTCTGCTCTTGTATCCCATCACATTCCTGCCCAGAAACTTCACTCCTCCTCTGCCCCCACCCTTGCCTGCTTATGACACCTCTTCTACTCTAAGTGTCTTCGCCCCTTCTCCCTTGCTACCACCCAGAACTGGAATTCCCTCCCTGGATAAATTCGTTTTGTTCTGCTCCCTCCCTCACAACTTTAATATCCCTTCTGAAAACCTACCTCTTCCATAAGGCTTCCCCTGTCTCCCCATGAGTGAAGCTGCATTCTCTTCTCTCCCTCACTCAGAATCTTTTCCATGTAACTAAGTTAAGCATGCGCACCTGAAATTTCTCACACTCATGAAGCTCCCTCATCACCTCTCACACTCTCCCTCATCTCTCCCTTCCTTGTCTGTTAGATTGTAAGTCCTTTCAGGTAGAGACCTGTCTGTAATTACTGACAGCACAGTGCGAGGTACATCATTGACACAATAAAATAATTAATAATAATCATAATCATAATACCTTATTTATCCAGTGGAGGGGGGAATGAACACAGGGGTCAGTACCCCCTCATACTCTCCTTGTTCCCTTTACCTGCAGACAAGCTGCAAATTAAGCCCCAGGTACATTGTTGGTGCTATATAAATGCTTGCTAATAATAATAATAATAATAATAATAATAATAATAATTAATAATACATTATGTAAAAGTATGGCCCTATTCTAGGTAACTTAAGTGCAGGAAACAAGTCTTTGGCAAAATTAGCAAATTAAATGTTCCAGTCCATTAGCTCTCCCAAAAGTAGCCAAATTTTTCAGACAACCCGAGTACTCATCCAGAGCTGACCTTATTTATTTATTTATTTATTTAACTTTTATGCCGCCCCCTCCTGCCACAGGCAGCTTGGGGTGGCATACAACCATAAAACATCTAAAAACAATTTAAAACAATAATACATAAAAGCAGCAATAATACCTAACCACTTACCTCTCCCCCACCCTCCCCAAAGGCCAGGTGGAACAACCAGGTCTTACATTGTCTACAAAAAGAGGGGAGGTCTGCATACAGATGGACCTCCAATGGGAAGACATTCCACAGCTGTGGTGTGGCCAACATGAACACCCTCCGCATGGTCAACACCCAGGACACTCGCGGGACCCACAGAAGGGCACTCCCAAATGACAGCAGGGGCCAATCCAGAACCCAGGGGTTCTGGCGGTCTCTGAGGTTTGTCGAGCCAGGGCTGTTTAGGGCTTTAAAGATAAGCACCAACACCGCCTGGTACATCACTGGCAGCCATTGCAGAGAATGGAGCACAGGCGTTATGTGCTCGTGCCGGCCCATCCCAGTCAGGAGACAGGCCACCACATTCTGCACTAGCTGCAACTTCCAGGCCATCATGAAAGATAGGCCAACTGAGAGCGTGTTGCAGTAATCTAGTCTTGAGGTAATAAAAGCATGGATGATTGTGGCAAGATCCACATGTGAGACATACGGCTTCAGCCGGTGCACCGGATGTAATTGACAAAATGCTCCTTTACCCACAACCATCACCTCTGTCTTGTCGGGATTCAGTTTCAGTCGACTCGCCCGCATCCAATCCCCTACAGCTGACAAGCCCTGGGAAAGCAACAAGACTGCTGGGCCTGAGTCTGATGAAAAAGAGAGGTATAGTTGGGTGTCATCAGCATATCAATGACACCTCACAACATATCCCCTAACGACGTCCCCCAATGGCTGCATATATATGTTGAACAGGAGTGGGGACAATATCAATCCCTGCGCATTAAACAAGGAGAACTTTGTCCCATGTGCCTGGCCTGCCAGGGGAAGCACCGTACCAAGGGAAACTCAGAGTCACTTAAGAGTCATCATCCTGTGGACTTCTAAACCTCAATCAGCCTCGAGGGGAAGAAATACATTTAATCTGGGGCAAAAAAATAGCAAGTCAGCCATATACCTATGGGCTCCTGCTGGAGTTAATCAAGCCACGTGCTCAAATATGGAGTTGGAAATTTAACTTGAGAAGTCTGTTTTTTAAATCCTTGACCTGTTTTTTTAAAACTGCAGAAGAAATGCTGATCACAATTTGACATGAAGCAAAACTTCCCAGTTTCCTATTTTGTTATAAACCTGAAGTTTAAGTTTGTTTTAGCGAAAGCTTGGCAAAACAGTGGAACAAATCCAGCCACATTTCCAAGTGAAGCATGAGAACTTGATGGGTTCTTACAAAAATGGTACAATTAGAACAATCCATTGGTCATGATACAAAAATCAAATGACAGCCACTTTTGACTCAATTCACCTTCAAGTTCATTTGAAACTAAGACTCAAGCATACTTTGGGGATGTGAATCCATATTCATTGAACAAAAAAAAATAATTGCTCGCATGCTAACCTGTGCAAAATAGTATCAAAAGTTTACATGCTTCTACCCAATATTTTACTTACTTTGAAGAGTATTTAAAATTTTTTTAAAAGTCAGTCAACATTTAGGAGGGACCGTGCTCTTGGGCAGGGACCGTGTCTATCTTATTCTCTGTAAAGCACCAGGTACATTGCTTGCACTATATAAAAGCTTATAATAATAATAATAATAATAATAATAATAATTTAACTTTCTTTAACCATTACCTTTCTCAATTTGTTCACAGTCCCATTCTATATTGATGAACTACTCAGGCTGAGAACGGACTATGACCCTTTTTACACAGACAATCTAACACTGATAAAATGGGTGTTACATTTTATTATACATGGTCCAGGGCAACACTGCAGCCCTGAAACATGGGCCCTTTTCACACAAGATGCCTCCACTCAGTTTTGCTGGGTGGAGATGGGTGGAGGCGTCTGTGTAAACACCGCAGACGAAAGGCCTTACGACGACTCTATAGAAGATTTAGATTGCTACAGAGGAATAGTCTACTGAAAGAACTCCTGACTAAAAGGAGAAAATATAGATTGTTATTAGTTGCTAAGAGAGCGGATTTTAATAAATGTGCTTTGGAAGCACTAGACAAAGCAGCTAAAAGTCCCAACTAACGTACCTTTTGGAAGATGGTTAGAGGAATTGGGCAGGAAAGGGACACTATCCAATGTTCTGCAGTTTCCAGTTGGGTGTGGGAGAAACATTTTGCGGCTTTGTTCGATATCTCTACAACTGACTGTACTTATCCACCCATACTGCTTGATATGCCAGAATGGGAATCGGTCTCGACAGATTTGATAGAAGATTTAATAATTAGTCTTAAGGTTGGGAAGGCCCCAGGCCCAGATTTTATACCGGCGGAATTAATTAAGGATGGGCTTAAATGGTGGGCCCTGGTTCTAGCAGCTCTTTTCTCAGGGATTCATAAATCAGGAAATATGCCATCAGACTGGGGACAGGCGATTGTAGTCCCAATATATAAGAAGGGAAGTCCGACGGACCTGGGTAATTTTAGACCCATTAGTCTACTTAGTATCATGAGTAAAATTTACGCAAAATATCTCTCATTGAGATTGAATCACTGGATTAACGCCAAGGAAATTCTGAATGTGGCACAGATAGAATTCAGAGAAGGAAGATCTATGATAGACCATTGTTTTCTTCTTACTCACTTGGTCCAGAAGTATACAGGTATATCTAAGGCATTGTATGTAGCCTTCATAGATTTGAAAGCAGCCTTTGACTTGGTTTCAAGAAAACGTCTTTGGGGTAAGTTAGCTGTGTTAACTTTGGACTGTAGACTGCTTTATTTATTTTACCAGTTGTATAGGGATACATCGATGAGGGTCAGACTTAATACTCAAGGAATACTGTCAAACAGGATAGCCACCAAAAGGGGGGTTAGCCAGGGGTGTATGTTAGCCCCAATGTTATTTAACATCTATTTGAATGATTTGATGGATGAGTTTGCTGTTCCCTCCTTCCATGCCCCTCAGGTGGGAGACACATATATACCTTGTCTCCAATATGTGAATGACACAGTTTTGTCATCATGCTCCCAGGTAGGGCTGAGACGTCTTTTGGATGCTTTGGGGTGTTATTGTAAGAGGAACCTACTGACAATCAACTATGATAAAACAAAGGTCTTAGTATTCTCTCACAAGAAAATAGTACATAGATGGCAGGTGGATAACCAAGTAATTGTCCAGGTACAAGTTTACAAATACTTGGGACTGTTATTTCAAGCTAATGGTGCTTGGTCATCACAGACCCAACCAGTTCAGGGCAGGGCTAAGCAGTTACATAAAACCCCTTGGCCTGCCTTAATAGGCGGCCACCAGGGGCATTTGGCATGCTACATTAGAGAAATGGAGCAAAAATGGGGGCGATAGGGCCGTAGTCTTTCCCCTCCAGGGCACGAGCAGCGGCTCTGGAGGGGGAGAGCTGGCGCAGGCAGACTGGGTCGCGGCAAGGATCTCTTGGCAGCCCGGGCGGAATCTGCCCGGCAATGAGGCTGGCCAATGGTGAATGAGCGTGGAGGCCCCACCCCTTGTAGGGAGCCTTCCCGCCCATTTTGGTCACACGGCAGTATTCGGAGCGCCGCTGCGAGCTGGAAAGCCAGCTCTGTTGGGTGTGGAGCCTTAGGTTTGTTGGTCTGTTGGCCTCTGGCGGTGGCTGGACAGCCCCCCTTCCCCCAATTCTTGGTGTGAGAGAGAATTGTACAGGCAGGGGGTCCTTCCCCCCCCCCCCCGGTTTGATTCAGTTTTTGCCTCATTGTGGGTGAGGGGATTGGTCTCTCTGTGGGCATAGAGGTGCTGGCTAGTGACTTCAGTACCCTAAGGGTGCTGGTTCTAGACCTGGGCCCTTATATAGCTGTGGCATACAGCAGGGCTAGAGACATTTTTGTGGGTGAGGGGATTGGTTTTGTGGGGCTGGCAGAGCTGCCTTACCCCCCCCTTTGATTTAGCCCCCTCCCCCCCTCTGGTGGTTGAGGGGATTGGTTTGGGGCAGGCTGAGTGGCCTAGTAGGCCCCAGTCTGGCAATTAGCAGTGCCCATAGTGCCAGCAAGCGGAGGCAGCAGGGAATTTAAGTCACCTAGAGCAAGGGGATAACCCCCCCTGGTAGTGGGGGATTGAGAAGGGCTTGGGGATCCTTAGAGGCTGGTAGAGTGGCCTTGGTGAGGCCGACCCTATCCTACTAGTTTTAAAGTGCTCATAAGGGCAGCAGAGTGGTGCCTCAGGGCTTTGTGGGCAGGATGGGCCGCACAAAAGCCAAAAAGACCAAGAAGAATCTGAGGCAGATGGTTGGGGAGGAGCAGGAGACGCAACTGACTGAGGAGGAGCAGGTATTGGGCCAAGGGAGTGTCGGGGCAGTTGCGGAAGGGGCATCTGCCCCTCTGGTGCTTGGGGCCATGCAGGATCATCTGGCTGGGTGCAAGGCACTCATGAGGGGCATGGCATCTGGGCCAGGGGGAACACTGGGTGCACCTGCAGGAGCAGGATTGGGGTCCGGACCACCGGGCATGGGAGGATGGCCATGGGGGAGTGATGGCAGAGTCCAGCCCCTTGGGGCAGTGATGGGGGTGCCAGCGCAGGGCCATCTGGCTTCAGGGCCAGTTGGGGGCTCGTCGTGGACAATGGGCGGGGGTATGTCCACCCCACAGGTACAAGCCTCTGCGGGATACAGTGGAGTGTCTGCTCAGGGGTGTAGGAGTGTTGGCAACCAGATTGTACCCGCATGGTGCGGGGGAGTATGAGTTCCCCTGGTAATGAGTGGGGGGTCTCTTCCTCAGTTGTCCATCGGGCAGGGGGGATTTCAACCCCAGTTGGTGGGTGGCGTCACCCAGAAGGGGGGAGGTTTTTCATATCAGGGGTATGATACAGTGGCATATGGAGGGGGGCAGTGTCAGGCCTGGTTCCTTGCCTCCCCAGGAGGTTGGGGGATACGGGGCTAGTGAGGGCCGCCTCCCTCTTTTTCAGTTGCCAGGGGACGGAGTGCTTCATAGTGCTTTCCTGCCCATGTTTGGGATGAGTCCGCCTTTGGCCCAGGGACAGCCATGGGTTTTTCCATCTGCTGGTGGGTTTTCTAGAGGGGGAGCTTTCCCCCAATGGGGCCAGGGAGGAGAGCAAAGCAGTCAGCATCAGTTGACACCTGCCCTTTCAGGGCAGGAAGGTGAGGTTACTCCACCAGGGTGTAGGGGGAGGCAAGCTGCCGGTCCCCTGGTCAGGTATAGGGGAGAGTCGCCTCCGCCCCAGAGGGCCAGGAGGAGTGACCACACAGTGAATGAACCCAGGGAGTCAGCGGCTGGGCAACTCCTCCGTTGCTGGTGCAGGCAGTGCAGAAAGGGTGGTGTCCCTTTCATCTGCCAATAGGTTAGATCGGCAGGAGGCTCTGGCAAGGACCCAGTGGTGCCGGGAGTGCAGGAAGCATTGGAGAGCATTGCATCCTTGGAGAGCGGACTTCAGGCTATGGCGCAGATGCACCAGTCACCGCCGGTACTTCTGGGCACATCGCAGTCAGGTATGTGGTTGGGGGGGTGGGGTTAACGAGCCCCCGCTTATGCCCAATACGGGAGTAGGGGCAGGGAGACTTGCTTCGGGTCATTGGCCCCTGGGTTAGAGTGGACAGATTGGAGAGAGCATTATGGGGCCACCCCAATAGAGCGGTGGTGTTGTATATAGTTAATGGGTTTCGTTATGGGTTCAAGATACCGGCAGGTAATATATCCCGCAATTTAACGTCCGTAGTAGGTATGGAGCATATCCTCAGGGAGAAAGTGGGTAAAGAGGTGAAGGAAGGTAGGGTTGTGGGACCCTTTCTTTCACCTCCGTTTGAGAACTTCTTAGTTTCCCCGTTGTGCCTCGTGCCTAAGAAGGCAGTCGGTGAATTTAGGATGATTCCCCACCTGTCCTATCCACCAGGGAAGTCGGTGAACGATGCGATTCCTGGCAAACTAACATCTGTGCAATGCGTCCCTTTTGATGAGGCCGAGAGAGCGGCGAAGGGAGCCGGGGAGGGAGCGCTTCTCGGGAAGTGTGACATTAAATTGGCTTTCCGATTGCTTCCTGTTCACCCTGACAGCTTCCATCTGTTAGGGTTTCATGTAGATGGACGGTTTTACTTTGACTATGCCATGCCCATGGGTTGTTCTATTTCTTGTTCTGCCTTTGAGCGTTTCAGCTCACTGGTGGAGTGGGTGGTAAAGCGGAGGGCATCTGGGGGTGAGGTCAGGAAATACCTGGATGATTTCCTGTTCATCGGCCTTCTGGGCACGTCAGAGTGTCTTGATTTAATGGAGACATTTGAGAATGTGGCAGAGAAACTAGGTATTCCATTGGCCCCAGAAAAAAAGGAGGAGCCAGTAACGACCCTGACATACTTGGGCATTGAGATGGACACTCTCCAGGGTGTGTCGCGACTCCCTCAGGTCAAGCTAGTATCGTTTAAGGAGAAGCTGGAGGCATCCTTGGCAGCTACAGAGATCATGGTGAGGGAGTTGCAATCATTGGTAGGTAGCCTGAGCTTTGCGTGCTGGTTGGTGGCACAGGGCAGGGCCTTTTTGTCACGACTTTACAGGAAGCTCAGAGGGGAATTGAAGCCGCATTACCAAATAAGATTGACTTGGGATATGAAAGAGGATTTGCAGACATGGGCAGAATTTTTAGAGGGATATAACGGGGCAAGTTTCTGGAGAGAGGACCTCTTGCTGGAAGCCAAGCTATAGGTGCATTCAGATGCGGCTGGGGGGTACGGTTTTGGCATCTTCTTTCGCCAACGGTGGTGCATGGCCCCGTGGCCCCAGGAGTGGCAAGAGAGTGGGGTGTCTAGGGAATCTGACCTTTCTAGAACTGTTTACATTAGTGGTAGTGGTTTTGCTCTGGGGGGAGGAGTTAGCAAATAGTGCTGTAGTTTTCTGGTGTGACAACATGGCAGTTGTCCATGTGATTAACTCCATGTCGTCGCGTTCCCCAAGGGTGATGAAGCTAGTTAGGGCATTTGTATGGGAGTGCTTGCAGCACAACATTTTGTTTGTGGCCAAGCATGTTCCGGGGGTGAACAATAGTGCAGCTGATGCCCTTACTCGCTTCCAGATGGAGCAATTTCACTGCTTGGTCCCGGGAGCCGGAGCAACACTGCACCCTCCCCAGCAAGCGCTGTTGAGCCTTGGATCTTAGAACTGTACAGGATTATCCATGGATCCTTGGCGGTGCGGACGCGGGCTGCCTATCAGAGGGCGTTCGAGGAGTTACAGCAGTTTAGGTGGCGACAAGGTTGGGCATTGCGGTTCCCCATCCCTGAAGGGCAGATGTTGCAGTTTGCCATGGCCCTTAGGAGGGCAGGCGCAGCGGTGGGTACCATCGCGGGAAAATTATCTGCGCTGGGATTTGTCAGTCGCCTGGTGGGGCAGCCCCCGCTGGATCAGGGCTTCTTTGCACACAGAATGCTACAACGTTGGGCTAGGGAGACCCCGAAGGAGCCGGACACCAGGAAGCCTATTACCCCCTCATTGTTGGTAAGGTTGTGTTTCACCCTCCCGGCCATGTGCTTGAATGGTTTCGAAGTAGTTTTGTTTGGGACCTTATTTAAATTAGCATTCTTTGGGGCATTCCGGATTAGTGAGTTGGTGGTGGAGTCGTCAAGGGATACCACTGATAAGACGCTGTCCATTAATGATGTTCAGGAGAGGGGAAGTATGCTTTGGGTATGGCTGAGGCAGTCCAAAACTGATCAGCAGGGCAGAGGGTGAGTGGTTCACCTGAATCAGGCTGGGGCGCCTGAATTTTGCCCAGTAGGGGCATACCGGGAATATATGGGGGTTCGTCCTGCAGTGGGAGGGCCGCTGTTTCAGCATAGGAATGGGAGTTTAGTTACTCATCAGCAATTTATGGGAGCGCTGTGAAGGGCGTTGGGTTATTTAAGATTATCACCATTAGATTATGGGTCCCATTCATTTAGGATTGGAGCGGCTTCTTTTACCTCTCTCTTCTTTAGAGAGGTAGGGCATTGGAAGTCCCGGGCTTACAAGTCATATGTGCGCAGTGTCTCACAAGAAAATGTTTGATGTTGTTATGCACCCAGGTCTCGGGCGGCATCCCCGTAGAAGTGCCATTTGGATTATCGGCCACAGCCTTGTGCGATGGGTGGGGAAGGCAGCTGCACAGTCCTCTTGGGGAAGCCAGCTGAGGATGTCTGCGTGAGCAGTGATTCAGTGGATGGGATGCAGTGGAATGCGGTGGCACCAGCTGCTCCCCACCTGCAAGGTCAACACGAGAGGGACCACACCAGATGTGGTGGTAATCCATCTGGGTGAAAATGATTTAACAGAAAATAAGGGTTTAGGTTTAATTTTTAAAGTTAAATTGGATATTATGGAACTGGAGAGAATCTTCCCCGGGGTGGTGGTAGTGTGGACCAACTGGGTGGCGCGATTGCGCTGGGACAAGGCTATCCACCCTGGGAAAGTGGATAGAGCTTGGCGGAAGGTCAACAGGGAGATTGGGAGGTGGATCACCTTGCAGGGTGGGCACCGAGTGTCCCATATGTGGGGATCATGCACAGAATCCCAGAGAACGTTCGGGGTGATGGGGTTCACCTATTGCAAGTTGGGAATGACTGTTATTTGGTGACATTAAAAGCCAAGTTAATAGAGGTTTTAGGTTAAGAGGGATTGTGCAGGGTGGGGGCCAGGCCCTTCCACTGGAAGCGGTGGCGGTTCCTTTGTGGCAGGGTTCCAGTGCTGTAGCAAGTTCTTAAGAATAAGTAGTGAAAGAGGCATCTCCCTAAGAGATGTGGGGGAAACACCTGGGGCATAGACTGGGCACAGACAGCAACAGGGTTAGCCTCCCAAGGAGAGTTACTGGCAAAGGCGGGAAGGGATATGAGGGTCCTCAAACTGGTGGTAACTTAAATCCTTGGCTTGGGTCCAGAAGGACTTTGTCCCCTCTAGGTTGTTAGCCAACACCAGAGGGGAGATGCTTTTGTTAGGTAGTTAAAGGGGGGTTATGGAGGGTACATCCAAGCCTCCCCTTTGTTGGGGTTGTTACGTACCCAATTATAGAAGTTAGCACTGGACCTGAAATGCCTGAGGGCAATTACCCCCACCATGCCTAATTCCAATTCGAATAAAGAGTGTGGCCTGTTAAACCCATCATGGTTGTCCTTGCTTTATTTTGGATGCGTCGACAAAGCACTACTGGCTTTTTTTAAATCGGGGGGGGGGGCAGTTAGTTAAACCAGCTATAAAAATTTACACATTTAAATCAATTCCTCATATGCTCTTTGTGGGCTTTATGATTAAGCTGTGTTCTATTTTTATTTTATTTAATTTTGTATTTTGTATTTTAGTTTAAATGGTTTTAAAATGGATGACTGTTAAAAGGAATTTTAGGATCCCCCCTGTTTAGGCGAGTTTGTAAGCTTTGCAATGGCTATAGGCTAAGCAATAAAGGATTATTAATTATTATTATTTATTATTTATTAATAAACACCGCGGATGATAGATGTAGGTGTGTGCATGCTCCTGTGCAACACCCATCTCCACCCACCACCGACCCACAAAGCAATCGGCAGTGCACTCACCTACACCCACCACAAGTGGTGTTTACACAGACACCTCCATTCATCTCCACCCAACGAAATGGACCCCACCCACCAAAAGCAGTGTTTATACAGATGCCTCCGCCCATCTCCACCCAGAGAAACTGGGTGGAGGCATCTCATATGAAAAGGGCCCATGTTGCAGGGCTGCAGTGTTGCCCTGTACCATGTATAATAAAATGTAACACCCATTTTATCGGTGTTAGAGTGTCTGTGTGAAAAGGGCCTCTGCCATAGAATTTAATATCACAGATACTTCCTAGGATACAAATCACAGCTTTCAGAGTGAGTTAGTTATTTAGTTTCAGACTTTTTTTTTTTCCTCCAGCAGAGAAGATAAAGGAAAACAAAGTATGGTGGATATAAAACCTCCATATATTTTTTACAAGTTTCTTCTTTCAAGAGATGTTAATCTGTTCAAGTATGAGCAGAATTAGACCTATATTTTAAAAGGGGGGTTCTAGGTCTTGCCTCTAGCTTTGAATGCAAAAGCACACATCCAAATGATAGAATCTGAAAATTAAAATTACATTTGTGGAAGATTTGCCTGTGCACATTTTACGGCACAGAAGTTATACAATCAAATTAATGTCAAAGCCAGATTTGTTTGAAAAATCAGTTCTTATGCCTTGAAGATTTAAGCCCTTTGCTTTTAGAAAACACTGTTTGGACAGTCACATGATTATTATGGAATTACGGGTGAAAACAGACATGACGCTAACCACCCTTAACCACCCTTGGTGGTCATTTATGCATATTTCAGGGCTGCATAGGGCACCAGTACAGCCCTGCAACATGCATAAATAACCATCAAGGGTGGTTCAAGGGTGGTTAGCGTCATGTCTGTTTTCACCCTACGTCTCATGTTTTTAACATTAGGCACATCATTGCATTGCTGATTAGGGCAATGGGTAATTTATTGGTGCCCAGCTTGATTAGTGACAAGAGAGGGTGTTACCAAATGAGACTTAACCCACATTAGCCCACATGAGGTGGGTGCCCACGTGTCAGTTTCTTAGGTACTTGCCCCCAACAGCCACGTGGCCACTACCCACCGGACACACAGCCCCCACTCACGGCGAGGTCTCAGAGAATGCAGAGTCTGCATGCGGACAAGTGCGGGCTAATCTGCATCCATGTGTTTGTGTCTTGTCAGTTAGGTTGCATGCAGCACCACCGTGCATACAGGTCTGCCAACACCATAGCATCACAGGCAAAAAAAATATTAGAGTGTCTGAGGAACAATTGCTTCCTGCCCTTCTCTCCACTCTCGCCCTCACTGCCACCACCAGTGGGGGTTGCCTGCAAGAACATGAAATACATGCAGGGGGCTGCCCGCTTATGAGGCTGGACTTGCTAAACCTGAGTGGGGGCTGCAGAGACCGAACCCGGACTGCAGCAGGCTATCGTCTCTTTTGTTTTCATCCAGAGAGTCAATTCTTTAAGAGACATATTTCACAAAGTTTCAATTGGAGTCCAAAATAAAGAGTTTTGTTGTGTTGCCTATTTCTCAACTAACTCCAGTTCATAGCTCTTTGTTTTTATGCTTTATGCACAGTCATGCACTATACTACATCAAAACCAAGGACAGATGAGGGGAGCTGGTTCAATGACTTTACATTGTGCCTCTAGATGAATGCTTGTACTCTGCACTTGACTTTGATCCTATTGATCTGAAAACTCGGAAGCTCATAAAATATCATTTTAACCAAGTTAGTGAAGAGTGAAACATCATCTGGGAGAGAAAAAGTCCAGAATTATTCACACCATTGCTTTTTTTGCTATTGTGTGCTTGACAATTTGGGGAAAGAGATCAGGACATGACAGTTTGATAAGTAGGTGAATTAGGAGAATTAACCATTTGAAGGTCTGGTAGATTTATGATCTGCTCAGAAGAACTGTGATCAGCTACCCTAAGGCTGTAGATCAGTGAACGTTCCCAAACTATTGGTCATGACCTCAAATGGGGCCATGCCATCAGTGGATAGGATTGTAATCTCACTTAATATTTGATATACTTTGCTTGTCTTTGTTACTGCCTAGAGTTTTGAAGTACTGTGATTATTGTTTTTATTTATGAGCTTGTAGGCCACCCTGAGCTGCTTTTTGAGAGAGGGGCGGGGCAAAAATTGAAAAATAAATAAATAAACAAAATAAAGTTATGCGATTATAAGTAAGTTTCAAAATAGGGTCACAAAGGCATACAAGTTTGGAACTATTGACCTACAGGAAGTTAAATGGTAATTAATTATTATTATTATTATTATAAGCTTTTATTTAGCGCCAGCGATGTACCTAGCACTTTAAAGAGAATAAAATAGACACAGTCCCTGCCCGAGAGCTTACAATCTAAAGACAGAGGGAGGGGAGACAGGGAAGGGGGAACAGAGGGAGAGACAAGGGATGCAACATTCAAGAGAATGAGAGAACTCAGGTACATGTTCTTGGCTTGGTTACAGAGAGACAGTTGGTGAGAGACCATATCAGAGAGACAGTTGGTGAGATGAGCTTGAACAGAGGGGGAGAGGGAAGGAGTGTAGAGATAGAGTTGAGTGTCGTCAGCGTATAGGTGGTATTGGAAACCGTGGGAGGCAATGAGTTTGCCTAGGTATTGGGTGTAGATAGAGTAGAGGAGAGGTCCAAGGGCAGAGCCTTGGGGAACCCCAACCAAGAGGGGTAGGGAGGAGGAGGGGGAGGAATTAGGAAGAGATACAAAATGTAAATTATATAAATGCCATTATGCTGTGGAGATGCTGCTCAACATGCATATAAGAAATAGACCTTTCCCTCCATCCCCTGTTTAACCGTAGTTGGTTAGAGGCAAGGAAGCTATTCCAAGACTGTGGATAGGGTTCCAAGGAATGTTAATCGAGTTAAGGTCATGGGAACCCAAGGAACTGTGTTGAAGTAGTCTGAATCCCTAAGGTGCTTTTTGACAAACGGCCGGATGCAGTATGTTGGTCAACGCGCTTCCTAAAAAATCCCATGGGGTGCATTTACACGCACCAGAAGTAGCCAGCCACCAAAGGAATTGCAGCTCACATGGTTTTTTTGAAGGTGCATTTTGGAACCCTCGATATTGGGGTTCCAAAATACACCTTCAAAAAGACCACGCAAATGGCGATTCCTATGGCGGATGACTACTTCCGGTGTGTCTAGATGCACCCCACTGGGTTTTTCAGGAAGCACGCTGAAGAACAAGCTGCATCAGGCCGCTCATCTAAAAGCAGCTTCAGAGCTTGTTCTCATAATTGTTTTCTATGGCTGAAATGAGAATGATTTTTATTCTCACAGAGAATATCATTTTAAAAGAAAAAGCGACTGTGCCTTCACAAAATAACTGCCGGTCCATTCTGCATATGCACAGTCCTTTAACAAAATGGTACTGGCAGCATTGTCACCATTTTGGAAAAATGCAGCTTGTCTGTGCATGATTGCAATGGCCACCATGCACATGCAAAACAGCTTTCCTTTTCCAAAATGGCAGCGACACTGCCAGCACCATTTTGGAAAAGAGGTGAGCATGTGCAGAATGGCCCCAGCAGCCATTTTGTAAATGCAGTTCTTTTGTTGCCCCCCCCCCCCATGGAGCCTGTGGGTGAAAATAAGAAAACAAGAGAAGTCTCCTCCGTGTTCACCGCAGCAGGGGTTTGGCGGTGCCGCCCCTCCTTCCAACAAAGAAGGTGAGGAGGGGTGGACAGCTGCATAAAGGAGTCCGGGTTGGGAGTCGAAGGTTGTTTGGCAACCAAACTGGAGGCGCCCGGGACTCTCGTGAGAGCCGGGACTCCCAAGTGCCATTTTAGCCTCCCTGCTCGCGAGCCTCACTCGGCTGGGCGCAGAGCAGGAAAAAGGATGTGCAAGGTGGAGTGGCTTGGGACAGGCCACGCACCTTTAAAATGGCGGCAAGGAGGTGCGGGGGGCGGCGTACAGGCTGAGTGTGGTGCGAGCAGCCTCTGACCTAGGGTCTCTGCCGCTGAGGAATGGGGCAGGGCTTCCCCCCCCCACCATGAGGTTTTCCACCCTAGAGGGCTTGTGTAGCCGCTGCTTCCCTGCCAGTTGGGGGGAGCTTCCCTAGAGGGCTTATGGAACACCCCCCAAGCTTCTTTAACCCCTCCCAGGCCTCGTTCTGCCAGGAGGCGGGAACCACCCTGGAGGGCTTGTGGAGCCCCCTCCCCACCTTGAGATCCAGGCCTGGTCTGTTGGACTTTGTCCCCCCCCCCTGAAAGGGGGAAACTGTTAAAAAAGGATGTGTGGCCCACTCCCTCTGGAATCCCCCCCAAAAAGGGGGGGAAACCACCATAGAGGGCATGTGGATCCCCTGGGACCCAGGCCTGATACGAGGGAATTGCCTCAGAAGTGAAGCAATTGGGCAGGTCTGTGCCTGGAGGGTAGGGGGTGCCCTCAGGAAGGGAAACTGTGTGGGAATCCTTCTCCCTCTGATGGGCTTGTGGAAGTCCCCCCCCCTTTTTAGAACTGACCTAATTCACGCGACACACACACACACCCGCCTCAGAAAGGGGGACACAAGCAGGGGACATCCCGGGGGGTGATTGCAAGGGTGAGTTGGGTGAAGCCAAATGGCCCCCTGCAGGTGCCAGGGCCAGGGTAAATCCCCCACCAAGCAGGTCACAAAGTCCCCCCCCCCAATGGGTCAAGTCCAAGGGGAACCAGCAGGGCAGGGCCATGCAGGAGGCTGTATTGCAAGCCATGCAGGCCCAGTTAGCGGGTGACCAGGCCTGCATAGAGGAGCTGGAGGGTGGTCAGGGACAAGTGGTTGAATGCAAGGTTTGCAATGCGGGAGATTCTGGGCAGGCAGGGACATTGACTGAGGCTGCGGGTTGCTCTATCCAAGGCAGTGGGGAGCGCCCATGCCACCAGGGATGTGGGCGGTGTTGGGCCCTGCCATTTCATTACAGGGATGAAGAGCCAGAGACCAGCAGATGGAGAGAGGAATTCCTGCCTAGCTACCAACCGCAAATCGAGGCACTTTGGGAGGGGATGCAGGTGATGACCGAGAGCCTGGAGGCGGCCCAGTGCAGGCCACAGGGGTCGACGGGTTTCGGCGGTGACCCTAGGCCCCGGTACGAGCTTCAACGTGTTGAAGGTGAGCAGATTGACGACTGCTGGTGGGAGGGGGACAGAGAACAATGGGGGGCAGGGATCAATAGATATCAGGAGCAAGACACCCCTGCAGTAATGTGTATGCACGGGGACCAGTGAGGGGCCAGTGTCCCCCATGTGGGGAGTGGGGGGGACATGTGGGGGGGCGGGGAACATAATGCCAAGCTGAAGGTTGTGGGCACTGCCCGGCCCACAAGTTCAGGGCCGTTGCACAGGTGTGGGGGGCAGAGAAATGCTGCACGGGTAGGACCCGGCGGTGCTGTGAACATAAGGAGGAGCCCTGCCCTCCGTCAGGTGGGTATGCTGACATGCCGGCCCCGCTAGGGGAGCATTTGCTCCACGCCACTAAAGAGAAGAGCTGGAGTGGTGAATATATAGACATATTCACTCTCCTTTTCAGCGACCCCATCCCTGACCCCAACGATAAGGAAGAGAGGAAGGAAAAAAAGGTTTAAAAGGCCAAAGGCAGAGCGCATCTGGTCTAACTGCACAGCTGCATACACTATTTACATGGGGGTGACGCTGGTTAAATTTCCAGAGCGCGGACTGGAAATGATTAAATACTCGAACATTGTGCACCAAGCTTTTGATACAGGAGGACCTGGAGCATGGCTGCGCTACGACAAATTGTTTCGATGTAGGGCAGTCAACAATCCGTGTTTATGGTGGAATATGCATGCCCATGACATATGGCTGGAATGTATTCGCTGCTCCAAGTACACACCGCGCTCTGACAGTGGGCATGTGCTCTCCTGTGCTGGGACCATACACCAAGGGGAAGGAGGACAGAGCGGCAGAGCAAGACAGCCGCTAGTAGGGACAACATGCTGGGACCTCAATAATGGGGTTAAGTGTTTTCGGGCCCAATGTAAATTCAAGCATGCATGCACCTAGTGTGCAGGTGACCACTCTGCCTATATATGCAGTAGGCAGTATGGGGTCAGAAACAGGGGGTGGACAGGCAGCAGGCAGGGCCCCGCCAGCAAAGGGAGCGCCAACCAACCGGTGGGGAAGGGCGCCAACCCCAGTACAGCATGACGCCTTGCTAGAGGCAGCCTGTGACTACCCCAATCAAGTGACTGCCAATTATGTTGTAGAAGGATTTATGATGGGTTTTAGGATCCCGACAGAGGGGCCCCGCTATCATTGGGTGACAGAAACTTGAAGTTAGTGATGGGGAATGAGCAACTAGTCCAGCAAAAAATCGATACGGAAGTAAGGGAGGGAAGGATACAGGGCCCATTTGACGAGTTGCCTATCCCCACTCTTAGGACATCCCCCCTGGGCATAGTGCCGAAGGAGACCCCGGAGGAGTTTCACATGATCCACCACTTGCTCCACCCTAAAGGGGAGTCAGTGAATGAGGCGATCCTGCCCAACCTCTACTCAGTGAAGTACGCATCATTCAACTCAGCAGTCGAAATCGTGCGCTCCTGTGGAAAGGGGGCCCTCCTCGCGAACTGTGATATTAAGTCTGCGTTCCAACTCCTGCCAGTACATCCTGAGGAATTTGAGCTGCTCGGCATGCAGTTCTGGGGTAAGTTTTACTTCAAGTCAAGTCAAGTCATTTATTCAAGCGTGGCCAAAGGCCATTGCATTCAAAAGCAGTTCATACATACATATATCAAACAATTATAAACACTGGACAGCTAAAGCCCCTATGCAAATGAGAATCCAGCATCTATTTATACAATAGCAAAACTTATATAAATTAAAAATAAAGATAAACAACTAAAATTTCAATTATTGAATACATTTTGGCCCTACTTCAGTAAACCAAGGGCCTTACAGCCGTTCTACTGTACATTCCTACCATAGGAGTTGCTAAGGCTCCCGATACAGTATAGGGCTTATTGCCCTAACCTATTGTAACTAGCCCTCCCCCAGCCTCCAATTTAAAATAAGGATACTCCCAGACATTACTAGTCTAATAATTGATTCAACATCCCCCTGCTCAAGCAGGGTTGAGACTTGCCCCAAAAGACAAAAAGCCCAGCCTAGTGTGGACCATTTGCAGCAAAAATCGTGACATTGCCTTTATAAACGTTACATCAGAACTATTCAAAAGAAAGTCCATCATTACCTCATCTGAGCAACCAGGGAGCCCTGCCAACAGCGGAGCTAAGAACTTATCCCTCTCCTTATCGTATAAATGGCACCACAGTATCATATGTTGGGGCGTTTCTGTGGTTAGGTTATCAAATGGACAACTTCTATCCAGAAAGGGTATTTTCTTAATCCTTCCCTCCAATACCACCGAAGGAAGGGCATTAACCCTGGCCCAAAAGAGCAGATGCTTGGCTTTAAGTGATATATTTTCCATTAGGTACACCGCCATTTGGCCCCTAGCTCAATATAGGGCCTCATATGCTGGGATTCCCTAGCTCTCCCCATTTCAGTCTGTCTGTTGATGTCATCCGCTATTTGCAGGACCTCAGTCATCACAGCCCCAGATGGCTTGTGATTTAAATAGTCCTTTGAGAGCCCCATACTGCGAAGGTACTCCTCTATCCTTGAGGACCATGGGCTTACATACTGGTCTTTCCTAAGATCTTCCAGAAGTTCTGAATCTTTAGTCGTGAAGATCTTACACCAATATTTCAGTGCACTTCTCACTGCCATGTACTGCCAGCTCCTCTGTCCCAATTCTAGCCTTATTACTGCTAATGGGGTACCCCTAGGGTTTTCCCAAAGGGCTGTTAGGAACTTGGATTGAATTATGTTCAGGTTTGAAGTGACAAATGGAGCCCACAGCTCTGCCCCATAAAGCAGTTCAGATCTGATCTTAGCATTGTGGACTTGTATAGCTGGCTCAATCGCTGCCCTATCCTGTCTCTTAAAGAAACTGAGAATGGCACAGGCTGGCCCTTTGGCAGCAATAGTAGCCCCCGCCAGATGTTCTTTCCAGGCTCCTGACTTATGGAACAAGAGGCCAAGATATTTAAATGAAGAGACCTGCTGAACAGGGTGACAGTCAATGTCCCATTGGTACCGCTCTTTCTTAGAAGTAAATACCATGGTCTTTGTCTTATCAAAGTTGATTGTCAGTCTATTCTGATGACAAAAACTAGAGAACATCTTTAGCTGACGCTTCAATCCAAGACGAGTTTGGGATAACAACACAACATCGTCCGCGTAGCACAAGCAGCCAACTGATCTGGCTGCTAGTTTTGGCGGGAAACAACTCGGACATGCCATCATAGAAATCACTTCATTTATATAAAAATTAAATAATATCGGTGTGAGGACACACCCCTGCCTTACTCCCTGGGACGTTTTAATTGGTGGTGTGACGTGTCCCTGCTCATCTATCCTAACCACCAATGAGGTCTCAGCATACAGTGCCCGGATTTGATGAAATAGCCTAACTTCAATAGTGGTCCTCCGAAGTTTCTCCCAGAGAATTCCCCTGTCTACGGAGTCAAAAGCCGCTCTCAGGTCCAAGAAGACCGCAAAGAGCCCTCCGTTTTTGACCTTGTATTTCTCTGTCAGGTACGATAAAACAAAGCATAGCTCGATCGTTGATCGACCTTTTTGAAAACCCACCTGTTCTACCGCTATGATTTTCTCCCGGTCCATCCAGGCCACCAGCTTATTCCACAAGTATTTTGAGTAGATCTTTGCCACCACAGATAGTAAACTGATCGGCCTGTAATTCGCAGGGCTTGATCTAGACCGCTTTTGAAAATAGGGACCACTAAAGCTTTCCCCCAATCCATTGTCACCCTGCCTAAATTATTTATGGCAGTAAAAAGTGCGGCCAGGGGAGCAAGCCACAACGATTTATACTCTTTGAAAAAGTTTATATGGATCGAGTCGAGGCCAGGAGTCTTGTGACTTTGGAAAGAATCTATCAAATCATTAACCTCAGGGATCGTCACCAGGGGCCAGAGTGGAATAGCCCCTAAATCCAGTACCACAGGACTCTGCAGCATATCTCCATCAGGTGAGTTGTATAATTGAGTAAAATAGTCCACCCACACCCCTGGCATGATAGACAAACTACGTCCCCCCACCTTACTTCCACCTAACCCATGCACCACTCTCCAGAATTTCTGAGTGTCCTTCTGTTGAACGGCCTGTAGGAGCTTCACCCATTGCCCCTCCTCATGGGCTCTCTTTAATCACTCATCTGTATTCACCCTTCAGTGCAATATAGTCTACGAGTAAATTTTGGGAGGGGTCGCTCCTGTATTTCCAGATCATTACTTTCAATCTGCCATGGATCAACTGACAATCCCTATTAAACCAGGTCTTATCCCTCCTACCCATTACTCATGCGCTTTCTCCCATCCGACTACATCCTCTCACCTCCTCTATCAACTGCTGAAACCTATCAATTACCAGAACATCCTCTGTAGCTTGAGCCACCCGCTGCCTTCCAACCTAGTTATCAAAGCCCCCTGCACCTCATCATTCTACACCTCTCCAAATGTTGGTGTTCCTCTTGGGTTATACCTCCCCCCGCTCCCGTTCCTCCCCCCCACTGTGGCCAACTGGTGGTTCAGGGGGAAATGATCTCCCAAGGGACTCACACCCACACTGAACTCCCTTACATATTGAAGCACAGGTGCCGATACTAGAATGTAATCAATGGTACTGGCACTCTGGGTTCCCACAAAGGTAAACTCCCCCATGGGGTCCCCAGCACAAGATCCATTTAAACAATGAAGATTACAACTAACTAAAAGTTGTGCCAGTCTAACACCAGAAGCATTAATTGTAGGGTACTTAAATACCCTTGGGTTGAGGGGCTCAGTTTGTGGAATTCCTGACATATCGCAATAAGGTCTCATGGCATGATTACTTGGGCCAAGCCTGGCGTTAAAGTCTCCTGTGAGAACCAAGAGGGCATCCGGATATGTACATATTAGGTCCTCAATATATTGCTCCAGCTGGCTCCAGTCAGCTTCTCTAAAAGAGCCAGCATTTCTGGGTGAAATATAGATGGTGAGGATAATCCAAACTAACTTCCCTATTTTAGCCATAAAGCCCAGGGCCAGATGTGGCAATGAAATTACCTTAAAGTCCCTCACTATGAGAGAGTGGGCAAGAAAACATCCCAACCCTCCACCTGCCCTCCCTCTAAGACTATTATGCATTGCTGGCAGATCATAGGAAGCATACCCCTCCAATTCAAGTGGGGTCTTAGCCCAAGTCTCCTGTATTAGTATGATATGGTAATTTGTCGCATATGCGAGAAATTCTGAATCCTTAGCATGTCTGGCCCAACCTGCTATATTCCATAAGCAAATGATCAAGGCGCCTTCCCCCCACAGGGGAATCAGTCACTGTCCCTCAGAGACATCAATGTCTAAAGCAGCACCACTTGAGGCAGCTTCCCCCAGTATACCACCTGGTATACCACCAGAGCTCCTTTGCTGGTACCCGTTCATTCAAATCCTGCAATACCTGCTCCTGGGTCATATTTTGGGGGCATTCCCCTAGCCCCATCATTGGCATGAGCTCCTTTGCTGGATCCATATTACCCTCCCCCACCTCTCTACCAGCAATAATGCTGGGAGATTGGAAGTTCTGGGTAAATATCCTCGAACTTTGGTTCACTGCCAAGTTTTACTTTGACAAGGCAATGCCCATGGGATGTTCCATCTCATGTGCGGCCTTCAAGAAGTTTAGCATGGTCCTCGAATGGATCATGTGCCAACGCGCGGGGTGGAGCTCGATCACGCATTATTTAGATGATTTTCTCTTTGCAGGAAGGGCGGGGACCTTGGAATGCACACTGGCGATGCACGTGTTCCAGGAGGTCACCAAGGAGCTGGGAGTGCTGCTGGTGCCTGAAAAGACTGAGGGCCCAATGACCAGGTTGACTTATTTGGGCATAGAGCTGGACACGGTAACTCTTTGTCAAGATTGCCAGACGACAAGCTCTGGGTGCTCAGAGAATTGATAGCGGCAGCCGCAGTAGCCCCTAAGATAATGGTCAAACAGCTGCAGTCCCTCGTGTGTAGTCTAAATTTTGCCTGCTGAGTCATTGTGCCTGGAAGGGCATTTATGTCTTGCTTATATTCCCACACTGGAAGTGACCGTCCCCCACATCACCACATCAGGGTGACGAAGGTGATGCGGGAGGATTTGGTGACCTGGGAGGCCTTCCTACAAGGCTATAATGGAGTGAGTTTCTGGCGGCGGTGACTCCTATTCGAGGCTGAGCTGCAAATACATAAAACAGTTAACCAGTTAATCTGCCAAACAATAAATGGACACTACGTATTCAGTCCTTTCTGGTGCAGATCAAAAACCACAGATCTGTCAGGATACTGAATAATGGTGTGTAACTTTTTCAGCCAGGCAAGTACATTTTTACTTATATTATTTATTTATTCAATTTGTATCCTGCCCCTCCTGCAAACAGCTCGGGGCGGCTGCACAGGAGCCCCATGTGTTGAGCCTGCCTCCCTCCCCCCTCACACACACAAAATGCACAGGAGCCCCATGTGTTGAGCCTGCCTCCCTCCCCCCTCACACACACAAATATACAAGGCCATGAATAAACTGGAAATGATGAAAATTAGTGTGTGAAACATGTTGTAATATACAGGTTGACATAGCTTCAAAGACAGGGGACCCTGGCTTATAGAGGGCCTACAGTGAGCCAGGAAGGTGTCCTGCACACATCAGATCCATGAAGAAACCAGCAACAACAATAAATATATATCATATGGACTGCATGGTCTGCAGTCCAGGGAACCTTGGCACCTGAAGGGCATAATATGTTTAACTGATCAAAAATTAATTACAGTAACATTTTCACTTTTCTAAAGGGTGAGTCGGTGTTTGTCCACCACACATTCCTATGTTACAAAGGGGCCCCACCTTCCCTGGATCAGACACTGGGAGGCATAAATGCTATCTGCTCCTCAGAGAGAGAAAACAAGTGGCTGTATGACAAAGGACTTTCCCATCTCCAGGCTCTGCTGTCAGTCATTTGACTGGCCTCTAATTGGCAAGGAAAGAGGAATATCAAACATGATACAACCACTTACGAAAGAGGCAGAGAAAGTAATCATCAGTAGGGGTGGGACTTCGTTTCTATCCGTATCAGATCTCTGTCTACCAGTTCTATCAGTTCTCGTTTCTCTCAGTATCAGATTTTTAACATTGCGGTTTTTCCCATTGACTTCAATGGGGAAAACCACAATGTTAAAAAAAAATCTGATTAAAAAAAAAATGCAAAAAATCTGAAACCACCGACACCACCAAAGAACTGAGATGTAATTAACTGCAACCAAGCCAAGAACGTGCACCTGAGACTTCGCATCTGCTGAATTTTATTTATCCCGTGTCTCTCCCTATGTCCCCTCTCCTAGTCTCCCCACTCCGTGTCTATTAGATTGTAAGCCAAAGGCAGGGACCACGTCTATCTTATTGTTCTGTAAAGCGGCAGGTACATAGCTGGCACTAATTAAATGCTTATAATAATTAATAATTAATATAATAGACTATCGGATTGATCTGATATAGCCATTATCGGGTACTTTCCGTTCTCGACATTACCGAAAGTCCCATCCCTAGTTGTCAGTAACCTAAATGAAGAGAGAGTACATATTGCTGAATACTGCTATATTTCCTACTTAATATATATAGTTGTTAGGCTATTACTTATTTCATGTCTGTTTAAATTACATTTTCCCAACTCTGTTCTGAAGGGGAAAAAATCAACTCTGTTCTATCACAAATAAGTTTTGTGGACTTCAAAAATGTTTATTCCTTATCCAGCATGCTATTACTTTTATGTGGAATAAAGCATAGGCTGTCAACTGAATATGCTGAAATATGTAATTTTTGGCCCTTTTATGGAGAATTCTCTGAATAGTATATCTCTGAAAGATTTCCAACTGACAGTTAATGGGAAATAAAATTATAGCCATGCTCTTATCCTCTGTCCTGCAGCTAAATCTTATTATAAATCCAGCAGCAGGGTCGCCTGCAACAGACCATCATTTGATAAACATGTTAAAAAAACAACAACACCCTGATAAAATTGTTTTGAACTATCATTTTTATAGTCTCGACAGCCAAGTCCTGAAGGAGCATTCAAAAGTGTGAATCATGATAAACATACATGCTCTCCCACACTTGTTCCCTGCTCCCACTTACTCCCTCCCCTAAGTTCTCTTCTCCCCCACAAAAAAAACCCAACACATTATGTGAAGTCACTAATTTTGTAATTGCCATATTTAAAATCTGTACTTATTAATTCACAAAATAGAAAACACAGCCTGCCATCAAATTTGCCACTGATATTTCTCAGACTTTGGGACAAAGACTAGTTCCATTTTAACAGAGGTGTGGGGGAGGGGAAAAAAATTATATATTCAAATACATAGGGATCATTGGACTATATTTAATAGCACTACATCTGGTAGTAAGTTTTAGCAATCATAAGACATTATTTTGTATTCCTTGGAAATGTCACATTGTCGTGTACAGTTGAAATGGGTACCTGACCTACAGGGACAAAATTACTTTAAAATTTAACCTTGGTTACCCACCTACCTTAAGGGGAGGATGCACAATGAGTCTGCAGTGGTGGGGAGCCATGAGACTGGGTAGCAACAATTTGATCCCAGTCCTCATAGGGCTTAGGCTAACTGGCCAGATGCATGCATAGGCTGCCATGTCATCTGGGGTCTTTGCATTATTATTTATATGGTGCCAGCATTGTGCCTGGCACTGCACAATCACTGACACAGATCCCTCCCTTGAAGGGTTTACAACTAAGGGGTGACAAGTAAAAGGCAACAAGAGGGGAGGGAACATTGGGAAAGACAGGGGGACAGTCACAAAGTTGAGAAGTCTCTGTACATCTTTAGCATGGTTACAGGAAAGAAGGAGACTTTAAATGAAAGGACAGTAGGGGGAAAACCAGTGATCAGTCTATGGGAATGAAGAGCTAGGGAAAGCCTGACACAAGAGGTAGGATTTAAGGAGGGATTTGAAGGTTGTGAGAGAGGGAACAGAGGCTATGTGTACAGGGAGGGAGTTTCAAGCACAGGGGGCAGTATGGGAGAAGGGTCAGAGGAAGATCAAAGCTCTTGATACTTGTGGCCTTGGTCAACGACCTCCAACACAAGTTAGACTAGGGTCGGTCTACTCTGCTGATTTTGTTAGATCTGTTGGCTGCTTTTTAATATCGTTGGCCATGAGGTGATGGTGACACACTTGTGGGACCGTGCTGGGATAGGCGGCATCATTCTTGAATGGTTCTGCTCTTTCCTGGCCGAAAGAACTCAGCTAGTGGTGCTGGGGGAACATTCTTCATCTCCTCAGGACCTCATATGTGGAGTGCCACAAGGTTCCATTCTATCCCCCCCTCCTGTTCAATGTGTACATGCAGATATTGGGAGAGGTTGAGAGAGGATTCGGGGTTTGGTGTCATCAGTATGCTGATGACATGCAGCTCTACCTCTTGTTTTCATCTGACCTGGCTGTCTCAGTGCTTACTTGGTGTTTGACTTCTGTGGGGGACTGGATGAGAGTGAGCCATCTGAAGATGAAACCTGACAAGTAACATCTTGTGCAATGGTTTTGGCTGTATATCTCAGACTCCGACCTTGCCATTATCATCCATGCCTTCATCACCTCAAGATTGGACTACTGCAGCACACTGTACGTGGGACTACCCTTGGTGATGGTCCGGAGACTGCAGCTGGTGCAGAACACCACAGCCCGGGGATGTGTCACCATGAGCATATTACACCAGTGCTCCATTCATTGCACTGACTGCCCATAGTTTTCCAGGCTCAAGTCAAGGTGTTGCTATTGACGTTTAAAGCCCTAAACGGCTTGGACCCTACTTATTTTCAGGACCGCCTCACACCCTGGATCCTGGATTGGCCTCTGCAGTCATCAGAGGGTGCCCTTCTTGAAGTCCCCCATATGTGTTGGATGGAGACGATGGAGAGAGCATTCTCGGTGACCGCTCCAAGGGTGTGGAACTCCCTCCCGGTAGAAGTTCACCTGTCCCCAAAGCTTTTCTCCTTTTAAAGATAGCGTAGGGCCCGGCATTTGGTGAGGGAGTGTGTGGGTAGGGTAATGGGGAGGGTGGGATTTTATTTATTTATTTATTTTATGGGATACCTATTTATTGTTCTATGTATGCTGGTTTTTATATTATATTGTGTTTTATATTATATTTTACTGTATTTTATATATTTTATGAAAATTGTAAGCCGCCCCAAGCTGCTGTTAGGTAGGAGGGGGTGGGATATAAACTTTGTATAAGTAAAATAAAAATAAAAAATGACACCAGAAATGAAAGCAGAAAGATAGGGAGAAATAATGCCATGAAGACCCTGAAAGGTTAAGACAAGGGCTAAAGCCACAAGAGACAGGCCAGCCATATGTACTACCCACCCACCCCGTGGAGGGTAAATGCAGCTGCCATACTTTGGGCTAGCGGGGAGAGCAGTCCAAATGAGCAGCCCCTGCGGCTCTCACCATCCCCTCCATGCCAACCACATAGAGCTGGACGCCCAGACTTCTGCTGCACTGCAAGATCAGGTCCACTGTCACCAAACAGCTGATAGAGGAGAAGGGGCCCAGAGGAGAACGCATGCTTTCCCCACCTGCAAAGCAGCTTATGGGGGGGGGGCAGAAGAGAGTGCCTGTGCTCCTCTGGGCCACCCTTCCACGATCAGCTTTCGGCAGGTGAGGAGAGTGCACTCCTCTGGGCCTGATGCTCAGACCTTGCCTCGCGGCAGTGTTGCATGGGCTGACCAGATGGGAGGTATCTCATTACCCAACGTTGGCCCAAGTGGGGCAACAGTGGCCCGAGATGAGACACCAGCCTTATCCGGAAGACACATTGCAGAGGAGCCTGCTGCCCACCTCATTGCAGAAGTGGGTGAACATCTGACAGTGCTGGCCTGTCAGCTGCCTCATGGACTAAAGTGGGGGTAAGGTTGAAAGCTAAGAAGATTAATTTATAGGGAAGATAATCATCAAGCTCATGAAATTTATATAAAAGGCACTCATCAGCAGAAGAGTAAAAACATGGGCCCCGTTTGCTCCCCAGATTGCCACTGCTGCTATTTTGTCATTACCACTTTTCACACAGAGATGGGAGTGCACAACATTAGAGTAAATCAAGAGGTGCACCCCCTTGTATGCCACTTGTAGACATGCCTGGGTCAATTTTAAACACGGCTGTTTTAAACAGCCTGGTGGCTGCTGGGACCCATGGTCTGCCCATGCAGTGCCACTCCCCCGCACCCTAGCATTGTGGGGAGATCTCCTGTAGCACTATGGCATTTCTGGGGCAACTGCTGGTCAAGAGCAGGGCTGCAGTGGCCACGGCCGTCCGCTGAGCAGATGGACGGCAGTGATGCCTTCCGCTGCTGCCCCGGGGTTGGGCTGCCTGCTCTGCTAGCTGTACTCTTGGGTGTTCTGGAGCACCGTCAGCAGGGCATTCCCAGCGCAGGGAAAGCCTGCCCTACCTGCACATCTGGCGGGCCGCCTTTAAACGGACAGCCTGTCTGGGGGGTGAGGCAAGGCAGAGGTGTAGTAGCTATCTGTGTGAAGACACCCTGTGTGCTTCCAGTCCCAGGTAAACCCACTCTGTACACATAGATCTGTAGTTATGGCTAATGTAACTAGCTTGACTTGTCACAAAGGTGGTATCATTCTGGAGTTACTCAAAAATCAAAAACCTTTAAGACAGCAATTTTTGTGTGTTTCATAAAACCTACTCAAAGTTGATTCTGTGTCTACCATTCCTTTATTTTGGCATTTTTCTACTCAGATTAATGTTGAAGTGTAATCACTGGATACAAATGGGTAATGGGAGCTCAATTAAAAAATCACCTGAATGGAAGAATTATAGCTACATAGAATGATTGGGGGGGAAAAACAGTATAGAGGGACCAGTTCTGCTCCCAGGGATAGGGGCAAAACTCTCATTTTCTAAAAGGGAAGTGTGATCAGAGACTCAAAAATGCATCTGAAACTAACCCTGTTTCTTGTTACTAAGAGTGAAAACAGACATGACTCTAACCACCCTTTAACCACCCTTGGTGGTTATTTATGCATGTGGCAGGGCTGTACTGGTGCCCTATGCAGTCCTGAAAGATGCATAAATGACCACCATGGGTGGTTAAATGGTGGTTAGCATCATGTCTGTTTTCACCCTAAAGCTCTTAGTGTCTGGCCGCTGCCTACTATGTAAAAGTCAGAAGAGAGCGAGTAATGCCCTTTGACTCCTTTTATTCCTCTGCAGTTCAGTTCCTAACAAATAATGATAGAAACCATTTTAAATTTAGCTCAGATAAACATATATTTTTTAAATAATAACAGTAACAAAAATAAATAAATAAATAAATAAATAAATAAATAAAACAATAAGTTGCTCATCTAAGGCATATTCAGAAATGGCAAAACCCTGGAAGCCAGACTGTACCTCTCATGGGAATGGATTCTGCCCCACACTTACCCGTATTCCCTAGTTTAGATTGTCAGAAACATAGGGTGATTTCAGACATTATGTTTTCAGGATTCACCACAGTCAACCGCAGTCAAACGCGGGTGGTGCTGAAAGAGCTGTGCACTTCTGTTTGCTCGCATCCAGATGTTTACCACAGTCAAACGTGGGCTGGGGTGAATCTAACCATGCTTCGGGAGGTCGGGGCGGGAGGAGGTCCAGAAGTGTGGTGGATGTTCACCATGGCAGGGGTGAAAGAAAAGTAACTTCTGAAGGGAAACCCCCGGCCGCAGAGAACCTAAATGACCACGGGCCGTGGTGATGGCACGCAACATCGCTGCTAGGCAACCAACAACAAGCAGCACACGGAGGGAGATTTAAAGGGCAGGAAGCAGCAGGGCAACGTGGCAGAGTAGTAGATGGAGAGGAGGGAGGAGGACATGGAGTGGAGGATGGAGCAAGAGGGCGAGGAGGTGGTGCAGCAGTAGCAGCAGCAGCAACAGTAGGCGAGGGAGCCCGGCCCAGCAGGGGACACCCAGCAGCTCACGGGGCCTCCCCGGAAGAGGGTTAGGGACGCAGCTGAGGGCGGGTGGGTCAGGTAGAAGGCTTTGAAGGGATCTGCACAGCTCATTCCGAGTTGCACATCAGAGTGGCTGCAAACCTCCAACAGGGCCGCCAGCTCTGGGCCAATGGGGGGTGGCATGCCATAATCAGCAGCTGGAGGCCAGGACAGGTGGGAGAGCTACAGAAGATGGTAATAGGCAGCCCCACGGGAGCGTGGGTACCCTGTCTGCTTGTGCAGCCCCCCTGCCCCGCATCCCATGCTGCCCGTATGGCTGCTGCGGCTCAGACCCTCCATTATCCGAACCATGGCAGCAGCATCTCAGCCAGAGGTCCCACTCGGGGGCTCTTCCCGGGCCTGGACCGCCCATGAGAGCATGGCCCTTTGCGATCTGTGGCATTCTCCCATTGTTCAGAGCTGCCTTCGTTCCTTGCCCAACCGGTTGGATGCCTATCGTTGCTTGAGTTTTGGAACGCTTCGCTGCGGCTATGTTGTGACTGGTGATGAATGCCGTGTGCATTGTGAGGAACTCGGGCTCAGCCCCTTTCCTGAGGGGTGCCTACCATCCACTCTGGGGGGCTTTGCGGCATGGAGTCCTGCCGGGACAGCCTCCACCCTGTGCGTGTGTGTCTTCCTGGGATATGCAACCAGCCTGGATGAAGGTGGCCCAGCCGTGGCCGTGGCCTACTTCATCAGCATGCAGGATGCGCGTGGGTACCCACGCTCCCGTGGGGCTGCCTATTACCATCTTCTGAAGCTCTCCCACCTGTCCTGGCCTCCAGCTGCTGATTATGGCATGCCACCCCCCATTGGCCCAGAGCTGGCGGCCCTGTTGGAGGTTTGCAGCCACTCTGATGTGCAACTCGGAATGAGCTGTGCAGATCCCTTCAAGGCCTTCTACCTGATCTGCTTCCACATGGCCGCCCGGGGCTTCTGCAGGTGTCTGTGGCAATGGCCCTGCTATGTGCACCTGCTGTCGTTACAGCCACCTGCATCTGATGGTAGCCCCGGCAGCAGTGTCTAGGGAGCGACAGCCACTTCTGACAGCCGGGTGCCTCCTCTGCAATATCCTTCCACGTGTGGCCTGTATATTCTCGCCACCGCCTTATGTCACCTTGGGACTGATGGACCTCCTGTAACCCACCTCTGCATGCCTATCGTCCTATCGCCTTGGTTTTGCAGCCGCCGCTCCAGGACCCTTCGAGTGGCATCCTGTGGGCTTGTCGCTGGAAGCCCTACGTCTCCGAGAGCTACCTCCCCCACCCTTGCGCCCAGCATGTCTGCACCTGGACCAGTTTGCCATGGTCTGTGGGACTGGGGATGCTCCCTCGCCTTGGTACCCCCCTCCCTGATTTGGGCCCACGCCCCCTTGCCGTGTCCCTGCTCATTTATCCTCTCGCTCCCACACTGTATGCTTTATTGCTGGCCCATTGTGGCTTGTGCCCACAATAAATGCCTGCTGTGCTTCACAGTGCCTGTGCTGCCTCCTTGCTGTTGTGGCTGCTTGGGTACCCTTGACCCTTGACCTCATCCCCCTCCCCCCCTTCTGCTGGTTGGTCCATGCCGGCCCCTGTGGGCCCCCCCCTCCTCCCGTGCACCCTGGCGGTCGGGAGTTTCCCTATCTGGCTCTGGTGTGTGCCTCCCTCCACCCCCTTGCTCCACTCCCCTTTGTATAGTGGTTGTACTGTCTCGTGTGTGTGTGTGTTTCTGATTTTGAAGTAAGCGCGCCTTCCGTGCGGTCACTATTTGGAAGTGCACCTCACGCTGCGTCACCCTCCAGCCCCTCCCTTCGTCTTTCCCTTCGCTGGGCGGTGCACATCGCCTTCTGTGGCTTCATTTGCCCTCCGGTGGCCTTGTTTGCATGATCCCGTTGCGTTGTGGGGCTCCCACCATGGGTCTCGCCACTGTGTCACTTCTGTTGGGTTCCCCCGGCCTGTGGTCTCTCTGGTTAACCCCAGTCGGTGGTGCCGCCCCTGTCATGTCTGTTGGGGTCACACGCTCACCATGGCCTGCGGTGAAGCAATTGACACAGGGGTGGGATTCACTGTGGTGAATCTCACCACGTCACATCTGAAATCACCCATACGGTGATTTCAGAAGTGACGTGGTGAATGTCCACCACAGTCAACCTCAGTCAAACGCGGGGGATGGTGAAAGTGCCGTGCATGTCTGTTTGCTCGCATCCAGATGTTCACCACAGTCAAACGCGGCCTGGGGTGAAACTAACCACGCTTCGTGAGGTCAGGGCAGGAGGAGGTCCAGAAGTATGGTGAATAGTCACCATGGCAGGGGTGAATGAAAAGTAACTTCTGAACGGAAACCCGCAGCTGCGGTGGAAGGAATTGACCCCAGCTGCGGTGCATTCTAGGTCTCGAACCGTGGTCCACGTCTCCACTGCATGTCTGTTGTGTTCCCCTGGCCCATGTTCCCTCTGATTGCCCCCGGGCGGTGGTCATGATCCTGTCACATCTTTTGGGGCTGCACGTGTCACCACAGCCCGCGGTGAATCCATTCACACCGGGGTGGGATTCACTGTGGTGAACTGGAACGCGTCCCTTCTGAAATCACCCATAGTGTTCTAGCTTGAGGCAATTCTTGCAGCATTAGAGTGTTTCTGTTTAGCTGCTGAGATAAGATCAAAAAGTTGCAAAGCTTGGCAATAAAAGGGGCAATGTAGAAATCATATTTTTGAAAATGCAGATTTTTTAAAAATGGTGCAATTTTTAACTAATTATTCCCCCCACCCACCCCCCATTATTAATGGAGACATAGGGTGGGCAAAGGTTAGGGGCTGGTTATTTGATCTGACATTTTCTGCAGCTCTCTGTTATACATTAGTTTAGTCTATTTCACTTCTGCTTGTGTGAGACCTGTCAATTTCATTTTCTTAGTTTCTTGCAGTTGCATATTACTGCTAGTTTTGAATGCTAAACACTACAGAGGAATTTGTTTTATTAAAATACTTAAGAAACTTCATGAAGGATTCACATTACACTATGCCTCTGAGACAGCACTGGCTTCCAGGTTTTCCTCTGCAAATTTAAAGGGCTGGTTTCAGTATATAAACTCTACGGAGATAATTATACTTACCTCTTTTGTATTGGTACTTTGAGATCTAAAAATGAAAA
The DNA here is from genome assembly GCA_003113815.1 of Sphenodon punctatus. Lineage (NCBI taxonomy): Eukaryota > Metazoa > Chordata > Lepidosauria > Sphenodontia > Sphenodontidae > Sphenodon > Sphenodon punctatus. Next base: position 470,489 of record QEPC01014130.1, on the reverse strand, counting down.
GTCGCAAGGAGAAGCTAGGAATTATAATTACTGAAAGGGAGGAAAGGCCACAAAAACGATCTTTCATGTTGTATACTGCCATTTATACTCCCAGCTGTTAACATAAGGTGTGTCTGTATTACACAATAAGCTTAATGCACTTCAGCTTGAACCATTTCATCACAAAACTTGGCATAAATGTTCAGCCTTTCAGTGTTGCCGAATGAAGTCCTGTGTTGCAGGTTACCATTAGGTGTGTGCACCAGGGACCCATTACTAAATTCAAAATTTCATTATTATTTTGTTATTATGCAGTTTTGGATTTCATAGTTTCGTTACATATAAATAAGTTATTGTTCTAGAAGTTCATCCCCCTCTCCCTCCATTGACTTCTATGGGAAATTGATTTCTGATTGTAATTTCTTCGTGTTGTATCCAATTTGCTTGACATTTAGACTGAGTATACCCCACATCCAGGTATTATCCCTGCCAAATTTAATAAAGATTGGATAAAGCATCCCAATTCTGTAAGCACTTAAAGTGTTATAGTTTACACACACATTTGCAGCTGTATTGTCTTTATTTTCCAAACAATTTGGGTGAAATTTGCACTCATTGTAACCACCCTAAAATGGATTATCCCTGCCAAAATTCAGGAAGAGTGGATAAAGGGTCCTGCTTTTATTAACAATATAATTATTTCATGGTTTGTACACACATTTCCAGGTTTGTACACACATTTCCGTCTTTTTTTTCCATCCAGTTGGATGAAATTTGAACAGGAATTTCCCCTCACCAAAGGGATCATCCCTGTCAAATTTCAGAAGGACTGGATAAAGGATCCAAATTGAATAAGCAATATCAGTTTTGTGATTTTAACAGAATTTGTAAGTTTCCTTAAATAACTTGCAGGTGTTGCTTCTGTTTAAACTATAAAGGTTTTACTAGATGCAGACATCTGCTTTATGGCACATTTGTATAAAGAGTAAAGAAGACAGGAGGAGATGGTTAGAGCATAGGATGAGTAGGTGCAGGAGGCACTGGCACAGACTTCAGTCATTGGAACCCCAAAATCTGTGAGGGCATATGTGGGGGACAGCAGATGAAGAGTTGTTTTTTTTGAGCACTTTCAGTGAGGCTTAACACTACAGTACAGTCAGTCACACACAGAGAGAACTCAACCAGCCTATGAGCCACACAAGATCTAGCCATGGTGGGGGTTTGGCAGAAGGAAAGTTATAGCCATAAATGCATTAAAAACAATAATGCTTATAAAATCTGGACCGTGCATCCAATCTTTTTGAAATTTGGAAGGCATGTTACCTTGGGTAAGAGGTATACTATTTCCAAGTTTTATTAAAATCAGACTCAAAACAAGAACAATTACAGCCTAAAGTATATGTCCCACTGTCAGGAAATAATAGAATAATTATGAATTCTGAAATTTTGTTATTATTTTGGAATTATTAAATTTGTATTTGTAATAATTAAATAGTGTAACAAAATGGCCAGATTCAGTATCATAATTATATTATTTATTTATTTATTTATTTAAACAACTTTATACCCTGCCCCTCCTGCAAAAGCAGCTTGGGGCAGCTTACAAATTATAAAACACAATTATAAAACCATATACAAATATCTTAAAACTATACAGGGAAACATAAAAAATAAATAAAAAACAAATATTAAAGCAACCAAAACCTTCCACCCTAACCCACAAAACTCGCCCACGCTACCCATCGCCCTCGCCAAAGGCCTGATGGAACAGCCAGGTCTTGCAATGTCGTCTGAAAGAGGAAAGTTCCAGGGTGTCAGGATAGTAGGGAGGATAAAAGGGAAAGGGGACTGGGGGAGAGAAACAGGAGTGTAGACCTGTGGGCTGGGGCCCACCTGGGCATGACCTGGATGAAGGCGGTCTCTCTCCGATATACGTGAGGCTCCCGGTATTCCCCTCAGGATAGTGGGTGGGCTTTCCTCACTATCTACGAGGCAACCCTTATCATCATAGGGGCGGAGAGAGAATTAGCCAACCAGGAAGGAGAAGGGGAGGAGGGGAACCAAGCTTGCAACCTGACTTCCAACAGGGTTGAGGGACTGAACAACCCAGGACCCAAGGTGGAGCACACGTGAGAGGGACAGTGCACACTTGCAGGAATGAGGGTCAGCAGGGCCTGGGGTTCAGAAGGAATGGGGGGAAGAAGGGGGAGGGAGAGGGAAGTGGAGGAGGCTCCAGGAGGGGTAGGGGGTAGGGAAGGGCTCAAGCGCAACGGGGGGTGGGGACCTAAGGTGGAGGCGTGGGGCTAACTCTACAAGGAAGGGGGAGGGGTGGGTAACCGGAGGTGCAGGGGACTCAGACAACAACACGTCAGACAGGCTTCAAGGGAGGCTGTGAGTAAGAGGAGGAGTAGCACAAAACACCAAACACAGATAGATGACAACAGTCAACAACTTAGCTTTCGGCAGAGGCAAGATCAAAGGGGCCAGCTTCTCTCAACGATTACCGGTGGGGAGCTGATGCCCCGCCGGTGCTTTTATGGCCCTCAGCTGTTGCGTTCCTTTAAGCCACGCCCCCTATGAAGTACGTCGCGCCGCTATGCGTGCGCTACGTCGGGGTGGAACTAATCCTTCTGCCGGCGAAGTATCCCCCTGCAGTGGGGAAAGTACTGAGTGCGTCATGTCTTGCGGTGGAGGCGGGACTATTTTCTTTGATGGGGTTGTATCTCCCTGTGGCCTTTCCTGAGTCCTTCCTGCGCCCCTCCCTATCCCCCAAGTCCTGCCGTGTGGTGTGACACAGGGTCACCCAGGCTTCTGCCAGGAGTGAGTTCCACAGCCTTGGTGCAACCACCGAGAATGCCCTCTCCTTAGTAGCCCCTCAAGAAACCCGGGGGACCTCGAGAAAGGCATGAATACAAAATGCACCTCCTAGTTATCGTAAGGAGCCATAAGGTGTAAAATAGGGCTGAATTGAATGTTTGGACTGCATTCCATTTTGACGGATCCAGCTGTTGTGACTGATCCATTGAAATGGAGACCAGAATACAGTATAATCCGTGTTTCACCAGAATGATCAAAACAATTCTGGCTCCAATTTCACATGTGGAAAATAGCATCAGCTGTACTGCGCATGTGCAAAATGACGGAACTCTACACTGTGCATTCTGTTCACGATTGTGCAGTACAACCACTACCATTTTACACATGCACATTAGGAGATGGAAACATTCCATCAGAATTTAGATTGGAATTCTGCTGCGGATTAATTCTGTTGGGAATTCTGTCCAACATTTTGAAAACGTGGAAAAAAACTCCACAAAAAGAGCAGGGCTGTGTCGATTCAGCCCTAGTGTGAAATTTTATGGCAGGGTCATTAGCGTTAGCATGTGTAGCTAATTGGTCCAGATGGCAGCAGGGGAGGTTGCTACAAGAACACACTTTAAAGAACTGCCTTCAGATGGGCTGATTGCAAGCCAGATGATGCTATCTAAGGGATTTAATAATAATAATATAAAAACCTGGTCAGAGCCATTCGAAGGCAAAGCGTGGGATGAGGCTTTCAAAGAGAGAACAGTTTGGGTTTATGCAATCACACATGTCCCTGCTGTTAATATGTCCTCCCATCACTTATCCCCCACTTGTCCGTTTATTCATCTGTGGTATATTGCCTGCATTCTAGGTTTTGAGCTCTCTGGAGCAAGGACTGCCTTTTCTGTTTGTTTGCATAGTTCCTAGTACAATGGAGTCTTAATGTGTGCATTGAATTTGTTAGTCCAGTATGATAGGTTTGAGCAGTCCATGAGGATTCGTTCAGTAAGTAGGGAACTGCTTGGTGGTACAAAGTTAGCATTTGTCAGCACTATGCCACATGTTTCTGGACCTCAGGAGAGGGACATGACCAAAGAGACAAAAGTGCTGTAGCAAGGGTGCTCTAAGGCCGCTTTAGATGAGACAAATTTGCGCATGCTTGGTGAAAAATGCGCGTGTTTTAATGCTCGTTTAAACACCTAAACCGTTTTAAAAGCGCATTTGCCATGATCGTGTAAAAGTCCAAACCATTCTGAATGTGTTTTTTAAATAATGCACATTTTTTAAAACAGGTTTTGAGCTCCTTTGATGATCGGGTGATGCCAAAACTGGTTTTAAAAAAATGTGCATTATTTAAAAACCACATTCAAAACAGTTTTGGCTTTTACACGATCATAGCAAATGCGCATTTTAAACAGTTTCTGTGTTCAAATGAGCATTAAAACACACACATTTTTCACCAATCATGTGCAAATTTGTCTCGTCTAAAAGCGACCTAAGTTGAGTGGAAGTGAAAATATGTGGTTACTATCATATATAACAAATGTGTCCACTTTGAACCAGGTCCAAGGAAGAGGATACAACAAGCCATTATTCACTCATGCTTCATGAGCAGTGTTCTTAGTTTTCTCTTTGCAATGGAAAATCAGAGAAAATCTCTGAGAATTTGCTTTTTTCCAGAGAAAATGCCAAAAAAACTTACAGGTTTGGGAGGAGGACACAGCAGGAACAGGACAGCAAGGATGCTGAGTGATGCTGAGGGGAAGCAACCTGAAGGCCATGTGCTATGGAGGGGCAGAGTCTCTGCATTTGGAGGAGTGCCACAGACCTCCTGTGGGTTGGGTGGTCCGGGGCACTATGAATTGGGGCAGCTGAGTCTTCTAGACCTTGGGACGAGGGGACAGGAGGTGGGGCTAATTGGGTCCATAGCAGCTTCCCCAAATGCCATCCTCTATATGCTCCCCCTTTCTCATTAGCATAGCGGACTGGGACAAGGCTGGGAAGAGAAGACGGCAAGCGCACAGACATGGGACTGCCCCCCAAAATGACAGGCAGCCAGGATGGCCCCTGACATATGGCAGGTAAGGCAGGGCAGAATAGAAGTGCTGGTCCACTGTGACCCACCTTGGCATCCCTTAGCCTGGGCTGAGACACTGGAGTTTTCTGAGGACACAGCCCAGGCTAGCCGCCTACCTTCCTTGGGGCAATTGAAGGCCAATGTCTGGATACATGTAAAGCACGTATGCTGGCAGGTCCAGGGCCCACAGTGGACCAACATCACATATGTTTTTTCCCCACTGTCATAGGAGTACTAATAGGTATTCTTTCTTATATGATTGCCAGATCCCAGATGCATCCAGAAAACATGTGCTCATAAAGTAAACTTGGTGGCATCTGTACTGTGTCAACTTTGGTCCTTTTTACACAGATGCTATAACACCCATAAAATGGGTGTTACATTTTATTATACATGTTTCAGGGTACCACTGCAGCAATCACCATGGGCCCTGTGCACACATGATGCCTCCACCCAGGTCCTCTGGGTGGAGATGGGTGTTGGCCCGTGGGTGAGGAGCATTTCCCTGGGTGGAGATGGATGGTGGCGTCTGTGTAAACGCCACTTTCGGTGGGTGTTGGTGAATGTTTGCTCCAGCCAACACCCATCTCCACCCACACCCACCCATGGAGCAACGGATGCCACTGCCGGTTGAAGAAATGGGTACTACTGGGATCATATTCAATATGAAGAATATGCAATTAAATGACAAGACAATAGGTGTTATAAGATGGCACCGTAACCATGTTGTGGGTCTGTTAGTATGATTGTTGCACTTGCCCACATGCCCTGAATGTCAAACTTAGCAAACAAGTCTAATGGACAGTGGGGTCGTAGGGGATCCAGGCACTTACACTTTCCTTCCTTCTCCTTAGACACTCTAGCAACTGAGAAATATGGGACTCCCCTTCTTGTCAGCCCTGTGCAGCCACTTCAAAGAAGAGAGGTGGAGACAGGGGCCAAACGCTGCACACAAAGGGGGAAAGATCTCCTCAGCACAAACCCCATTTGAGCTGATTTCCCAATTGAAGCCACTTCCTATCACAGCAGCATCACCCTGCTGTTTACCTGTCCCCACACACAAACCAATTCCTCTGCCTTCCCAGCCCCAGCCAAACACAGCTCATTTAGCTATCAGCTGCAGCTTGTGCTTCAGGACTAGAGCTAAAACGAGTACCCTCCAAAACAAGTATACCCATTTTATACACACTACCCATCATTTGCAGGTCAATTAATAGGCACTACTTGCATAGGATCTAACAAGAATCCAGTGGGTATGTCTTCAATAATTTTCTAAGCTAGCTGCTAGAAAGTGACTTGGGCAAGCAGAGGGCTACACAGAACCTAAGACCCTTGGCACAGCTGTTCCAAAGCAAGGCAGCTAAGCCGCACCAGAAGGTGTCAACTGTAAACTCTTTATATGACCAAAGGCAAAGAAACTGCATAGAAACATCAGAGAATCCACCACATTCAGGCAAACCCTATATTCTTGTTTCCCAAAGTAAACTTACAAATGAGAGAAATCCCACTTTCAGCTTTACCACTCAGTCCAGAGTTGATTGAACCCTTGACTAGAGCTGAAAGAGGTTACCCACAAAATCCAGTAACCTGTCGAATTTCCAGCACCTGATTTGACCCAGGAATTATTGGGTACCACATTCTATGTGCCTGATATCCTGAAATGCCAACTTCTGGTCCCAGAATGTTGACTTTTTTGAACTGTGATTTTTTTTCAACATTTTGTTGATATAGGACGCTTTTACATGGACAGGGGGTGGGTGGGGTGGGGGTGTTGTGGCACGGAGGGTGTAGGGGTGTGTGTGCCCATTAACATGGACACCCACCCACCTACACCCATCTCCACCCACCTTCACCCACGGAGCATCCTCCATTCCGTCGGGGGCTCCGTGGGTGGAGGTGGGTGTGCAGTGGGTGTTGGTGGGTGTGCGGCAGGAGTGTGCACGCATGAACACCCACCACCCGTGGTGTTTACACAAGTGCACGCCCACCGAACAACCATCCCCCACCCACCAGCGGCCGTATACACAGACTGTCCCCCCCCCTCACCACACACCTTCCAGAATAGCGAGCAGCGGGGGGGGGGAGCGGGTCTGTTTAAAAATGACCATACTGACTCCCATCATCTATTGATTGGGTTTGCATCAAGTTGCAACCATTTTTCATCAACCTTTGGTCCCGGAAAACTACTTCTGGATTCTATTTTTTTTTTAAAAAAGGTTTTCTTCAATTCTTCTTCCTACAACACTTATTTACTGTGGGCTTAGGGTCAGGTACTTGAAGGGCTACCCAAAAAGTTATATATTGCTGTGGGTAATAAATACACTACTCATTTCAGGTCACCCACCTACATGCAAGCACTACCTGCAACCTAACTGATGGCATGCATCAGATGGGAGCACATTAGCCTACAGTAGCTTACATTAACCAACATAGCAGGTTCCACATTCTCTGAACAAACACCCTGGGAGGTGAATTAGTGTTCACTGCATGGGGGCAACATGTCTGGTGATCCTGTGTACCCAATAAATTACCAATAAAACACCAACTTATGGGGGTTATTGTGCCACTTGTCAACAGCCAATATGAAGAGCAAGGAAGACATGAAACAGCATAAGGTTTCATGCATGCTAGCTAACAGAAAAATGAAATGATGGGATGTATACAAACATTCCAATGGGTTCCGGGCCACAGTGGGCCAACTTAGACTGCCATTACATCTATTTTTACCCTTTTATTATCTGTATACAAGCACTTGATTGGGCAGCTATTTAACTCTATGAAGGGAAATGGAAAACAAACAAATTTAGGGCTAGAGAGAGGGAGGATTTTACATGATCTCTCCATCTGTAAGCTGTTAAATGAAAGCATGCGCTCTAAAAAGCAGAAGTGCTGGGGTACAGAGATTAGAATGAAATTTGCAAGGAAGAAAGGTTGAATGGAGTCAGTCAGCAATCTCTCCATCCAAAGCTGTTAAGTTTAAATTAATAAACTAAAAAAGAGTACAATGCTGATTTTATATAACTGCATTCACTCAACCTAAGCATGCCATAGGCTCTTCAAATGTCCACTGAAAATGCTGGAAATGACCTACAATTCAAAGGACCTTGGAATTTGAGAAAAAGTTATAAAAACCTGCTTGTTGTTCTCATGACAGCTTGATACATGTTAGTTAAAAAATGGAAACAGTCCTCAATCCTTCCCAAAGAACAAATGGCCTACCTGGCTTGCTAGATCGACCAGAAGGTTAGTGAATAGGGATTAGAAAAAAGAAAAGGATAAAGAAGTAGGTGAGGCAGACACTGAGGTCCAAGAGGAACTTTACACCATATTAATGTCACAAAATGGCTATATTGGCATGTACTCTAGTTCTAAGGGGGAAAAATCAATAGAAATGCAATGTTAAGGCTGTTCATGTGCAAGAGCACACAGTCAGACCCTGAGCCCCACACGCATTGCACATAATGCATGCATAAATATTTGTGCAATGTGCACTGTGGGTGCACAAAACCATTCACAATGCATCGCGCAAAAATATCAGCCTCATCGTATGGAAGCCTTACTCATTTTGGTGTACAAGAAGATGGAATGCTTGAAAGTTGCACAAAGTGCCAATCTAACTTTAAGCATGTGCCAAACCCTCATTCACAGGCATTGCTGTGCGACGTAGCTACCGCTAGTAGTTTATGCTTGTAGTGTGAGTGTGGGGAACATACTTCTATATTAGTGCTGAACCTCGGTCCTCAGTTTTCCTTGAAAAATACCGAGTCCTGGGGTATTTGAAATTGATTTACCAAGTTCAGAAGTTTCGAGAAAGGACACGTGAAACTTCAGAAATCAGAAAATGAAGTCTGAGTGCAGGGAAGGGGGCCAGAAGCACTATGACCCTGATTCCCCTTATCTGGACCCCTGCTGGCTGGGGAGGGAACAGGTCAGCAGGGACCAGGGAAGGGAGGGTGCGGTCTAGTGAGGGATCAGGGGTGAGATGCTTAGGGTGAGCAGGGGGCCAAGTGGGGGGGTCAAGGGTGATTTACTTACCTTCCAGAGAGGTCCTGCGCCAATGTGTTGCTTCCTCTTCCCAGCTGGTAATCTTGAAAATAAAAAAAAAACCACTGAGCATGCACAGAAATAGTACTTTTAAAAGATGGCACTGTCTGAATCAGCAGGTCTTTGAAAAGGGTTGAGCATGCTCAGTGGGTTTTTTAAATTTTCAAACTTACCAGCTGGGAAGCGGCCACTTATCAGCATGGGACCCCTCCAGAAAGTTAGTAACCCTCTCTGAACCCCATGCTAGGCCCCCTGCTCCCTGTTAATTACCCCAATCCTGAGGGCCCACCCCCAGACTTGGAAGTCAGTGAGTATTCACCAAGGATCTCAGGAGTGGCCCGAACATTTGAGCCACTCCTTGGATCCTCGGAGAATACTTATACGTTTTTGTTATTATTCAGAGCAGCTCTACTCTATATTTATTTATTTATTTGTTTGATCTCTTTAGTCACACCCATATATATATGGACACACACACACACACACACACACAAAACCATGTACACTTTGGTACTACATTTAAGAACAGACCACACAGTAGAGCTGTTTTGGACTCTGGCGATAGAAGTCGGTGAATATCCATGGGAGAGTGGGAGATGGGCAACAACAATTTTTTTCTCCCCCACCCTATCTATCACACACACACATCATGAATGAGGATCTGACTTCCAATTAAATCTAGTGCAGAACTTTGGCATGTATAGCCAGGCACAGCAGCAGTTTTTAGAATTTGCAGGGCCCAGGGTGACATTAAAATGTGGAGCCACTGGGGGTCTGACCTGCTTGGGGACACCCACTACAGGGTCCTAAAGGTGGTCATATTTAAAGCCCAGTTAGGAAGGAGTGAGGCCCTCACACCCTACCCTGATGAAAACAGAGCCACTGTGGGGGGGCCCCAGAAAGAGCACAAGCTGGGTTGGTTGCCCCAGGCTGCCCTGTAATAAGTCTGGCCCTGTGCACAACTCTCTTGGGTAATTGATTAGATGAGAATTTTGCTCATAGTTAGCAGTGTACACATTTTATAAGATACAATAACTTTAAATGGAGATATCTAGTATATGAGTAATCTAATGAGTTTATTTCCATTAAGTAAAAAAAAAAAAAAACTAAACAAAAATCAAAGGTCACTTTTACACATAGAAAAAATGGGTTCTTATAAGTTCTTGAAATAATACCGGGTGTTATAAACGCTGTGATTTTTAAATGTGTGAATGCATTATTCCCCTTTTATGTAGAAAGATCTTGCAGCCTTGTAAGACTTACCAGATGTGACAATGGGCATTTTTACACACACGTTAAAGTTCTGGATGTTTCAGTCTTCTGGGTTTGCAAGCCCACAAGTAAGTTACGAATGCATTTTTCACACACACACTCTGCTCTGAGGCTGTTCCTGGATGCATTCTTCACACAAACACTGCCCTGAGGCAGCCTAAAGTAGCCACAGCTGTAGACGTGACAGGCTGCCATGGAAACCAAGTGACCAAAGCTGCCTGGAGTAAAGCAGTTTACCAGGAGAGCCTTTTACTCACAAATCTTCTGAGAGAAGTTTCATGCAGCATTTCAAAGATCCGGATGTTTAAGATCTGGATGAGTGTGACAAAGGCCGCTTTTAGACGAGCGGCGCTCCAATTTGATTCGGCGGTGCGCATATTTTGAAACTTCCGCCTGGTCTAATTAGACGAGACGGAAGTGGCTTAATATGCACATATTTAACGTGAAGGCACATTTTTTAAGTGCGCGAATTAAATACCTCGATTATGAGGTATTTAATTCGCGCACTTAAAAAATGCGCCTCCGCCGTAATATGCGCATATTAAGCCACATCCGTCTTGTCTAATTAGACCAGGCGGAAGTTTCAAAATATGCGCACCGCCAATGCAAACTGGAGCGCCGCTCGTCTAAAAGCGGCCTTAGACACACAGAAAATTCTGGATGTAACAGCAAACATCCAGGAGAAATGTGTGTGTTAAAACACCATCTTACAAGGCTGCGAGATCTCTCTGTATAAAAAGGGAATAGTGTGTTCACACATTACAAAACTCCAGCATTTCTAACACCCAGTATTATCTCAAGCACTTATAAGAACCCATTTTTGTCATGTGTAAAAGTGGCCAAACTGTTTTGAAAATGCTACGTAGTGCATATTTGTATTCCAGTCTTTATGAACCTCCATAAGCATTTAAAAAATCACCCTCCCCCTTCTTAATTTTACATTTATTAGGCTGAAAGAACACTAACCTAGGCCATGATCAACAAACTACTTACTCTAGAGTAATTTCATGAAGTCCAGATAGACTACTCTTGAATAAGTAGTTTGTTACATGGTCTTAGTCTACGCTGTGATTCATCCTCTCTAACTTGCCTCTCTAAAGCTGAATATAAATGAAAGCCAAATAAACCATCCACCCCCAGTTTTTGTTTTCAACCCCAAAATGGCCAATATTTACCTGTTTTTTAATATTTAACATTTTGGGATGCACAGCCCTGGTGAGATTACTTTCTGGTGCTCATCACCTATACAAGAAACATGTATAGATGCCAGTGAAAAGCCCTGGAAAACAGCCCTGGAAAGCCCTACCATAAATTAAGCCCTGTATTATGCAGATACAACAACAAAACCGATGCTTATCCCACTAATGGTATAACTTTGGGTGAAAACAAACATGTGGCTGGTGGGCCTGCTCCCTGAGCTCCCTCAGGGTGAAGAATTGCAGGTAAACTGGCCCAGGTCAGGTCAGGGCCCTGAACTGACATGCTCATGGCTGGGAAACAATCTCGCCAGTCATATGGCCCAGGTAGGGCTGGGAGCACAACAAATGTGCGGGGAACAGGTCCTCCCACGCTTGGTCCCAGGGCCCTGCTCCTTGCCTGAAAGACAGCCCTGGCAACCAATGAGGTGTGACCATGGCGGCCGGTCCTGGTGGCCTTCGACCCAGGGCAGGTATGGTACATCGCAACAGACATGCTGACCTGCTTTGGCCTGCCTGGGCTGCCTCAGGCTGTGACCCTGGAGATTTGCCAAGATCACAGCTGAGGCTATCTGCCAACACTCCCCAGGGCAATCCCAGGCCAACATTTGGTGGCTGGGTCCATGGCCACAACAGGCCTTAGGAGGCCACAGTGGCCAAAATCACTTTCTCCCCGCCCTCCTCTTTATTGTGAAAACAACAACAAAAATTCCATGAAAAAAATCATTACTTCCTTTTTTGGAATACCATTTCTTAATGTAAAGAATGAAGAAACTGAAGAAAATTTGTGACGCCAGTTTTCTTTTCAGGAAAGATAACTTCAAGAGATGCTGACTCCAGGCTCTGGAGCATTGCCTACATAGAATATGCCAAACATCAATACAAAGGAAGCAATACATAACCCAAACACAAAAGAACATTTGGGGAAGAAGGTCACGAGTGTGATTCTTGTTTAATATAGGGAATTCAAAATCTACATAGCAGATTTCTCCATTTGCCACATATGCATAGAGGATAGGGCTGAAATGAATAGTGGATATATATGATTAACAGATATTATTCACATTTTCAGAGAGTCCTCCGAGTAGTCAAATAATATCCACATCCTAAAATTTAGGACCTAAATGATTATTCTCATATCTACTTTTTCAAATATTTTGTCTGAGTTACTTATTTAGAAACTAAACTATTCTGTTCTGTCAGACCAGTGACCATTAGGTGTATAACAAATCAAGAAATGCAAAGCTGGTTTATCAGAACAGTTCCTCCTCATACTTTTAGAGAACAAGCTATTTACAGAATAAATTTCTCTGTAATAACAGGGGAAAAAGAATATGCTCACAGTAAGAACTTATTTTTAAAAGATTGGTGTTTTTATTTCTTCAATAAGTGGGGACAGGGAGGACATATCACTGACCTTCCTATTCTCTGAAAACAGCTTCAGAAATTTCTTCTGAAGAAAAAAGAGATACAGTATTAAGAAATATGGCACATCTTTTATTAAACTGAGCTGGCAGCAAGAAGCTCCATGGCTTTTGTTTGTAACATCTCTACAAAACTGTAAAATGCAATTCTCAATGGAGGAGTTTAAGATGGATATTAAGCATCTACCCCATGGCTTGGGATTCTACCAGTCGGCTAATCCTTCCATGGCATTCTCTGAGAACATCCAACTGTGCAGGTTTTCAAAATGAGTTGCTGAACTGGCTAAATGCCAGGTGCTTAAAGTATCTGTTATCTATCTTCATAATTAGTGGCAAGGCATGAACTGAATTCTTGAAGGAGTAAAAAAGGCTTTTGTTCTGATTTTTTAGTATGCAAAAATCATCCCGGAAATGATTTTTTATGGGGGGGAGGACGAAGGGACTGGACCCCCTCTAATAGGTGATTTGGCATGAAGTATTGCACCAGCCCATGCTAATCGAGAGCATTAATTCCCCCAGTGTTACAGCAATGGAATCATAATACCCCATGATTTCTGGAAATAGAAAACATTTCAGTGGCACCATTGCACATTCCCTGCTGAGGAATAGGGAAAGAGCATCTTCACTCATTCAAGTGGTGTGTTAATTGCAGAGCACACACACCCAACACGTACCCCATGAATATATATTGCAGTACATTTATCAGTCTGGCAGGTTCATTCTACTGACGTGATCCATTTCACATTTTAAAAAATAATAATTACAGATGGACTGCTTCCCCTCATCGTCTTCTTCCTCTTTTTTTTTTTACTGTAACTGGTTATTGTTCTGATTGAGAAAGAACTATGTTAACATTCTGATTTTCTGAGAGCAAAGGGCACAGACTCTCCTTTTATGAAGGCTCACTTATAAGTCCAATAACCAAATTGAAAATGTGTTCTTTTTCAAACTCTGTGCTCAAAGCCAGAGCTGTAACTAGTCTATGACCAATGTACCAGTGGTCAGGGGTGCTTTTAAATGAGGGGCTCCAACCAACTATGCCCCAGGACAGCTGACTCATCAGTTGTGTGTCTGTTGTGCCACGGCTGCCTGCCCCAGACTCCCTTAATGCTTGGCTAGTACTAATGTATGTGTGCAGGGCCTTCCTGTGAGGGCCTTCCCCCATTAGTACTGACTAAGCACTCCTGCTTAGCACTGGCTGGCAGAAGCAGTGGTGAAGGGAGTCTGGGGCAGGCAGCCGCAGTGTGACAGAAACACAGCTGATGATTCAGCTGCCCTGGGGTATGGTTGGTTGACACCGCTCATGTAAATGCACCCGTGGCCAACTCCCCATTGGTCATAGGCTAGTTAAGGCTCTACTCTGAGTTGGTTGATAGCCTGGATTACTATAAAAGAAATCACTGACATTTTTGTTTGTATTTTAATAGATGGTTACACTGTATTACAACAAGCTGCTTAGACAGTGGAACTGATCCCCATGTCTCATGGATCCCATGCGCACCCCTGCATACATGCACACAGTGCAGTTTCTTCGTGGCACAATGTGCCTGCAACGGAAGTGCACGAGTTTTCAACACGGGTACATATGGGCTCTGTGTGGCCTGGGATCGTCCCCACTGTTTTCTTAAATAACTGTAGGTGGTACTGGATATACCATCTTGTTCCTTTATGCAAAGTCATCGACAGATGCAAAATTTTAGCTGTGGAAACAACTCTTGCTAAATGGAAACCAATCAAGAGATCTGTAACACAGAAACTGCTATATGTTAGCTGCAAATTGTGTGACTGCACAGCTCAGATGTCTGGGAGACAACTGAAGAAGAGAAGTGTAGCTGGAATGTGATAAGTAAATGCTGCCTGTGATTTAAAACAAGAAAAGTCGAGACCAGCCCCATCAGCATAGATATTTTTGGTTTTGTCACTTTATAAGAGTAACTCATTTTGTCTTTTATCACCCAAGAGTAAACTCTGTTGACTTTATCAGGAATTTCCAACAAGGGACTTACTCACCTAATTCACATTGGATTTCAATAAGATTAGTCACCTTTTTTTCCATTGGTTGTCTTGTTAAACATATCCTAAAGCAGTGGTTCCCAAACTGCGGTCCGCAGACCCCTGGGGTTCTGTGAAGCATTCCTTGGAAATTCGTAGCATGATCCAACTGCTACAAGTCATTTGGTTGTGTAAATGTATGCAAATTAGTTGGGGGTATTTGGCTCTTTGCTAAAGATGAAAAAGGGTACATAGTCACCTGAAGTTTGTGAACCGCAATTAAAGCCTTAATCAGAGTTGGGGGGAGACGGGGGAGGGAATACAATAAGTGAACAATATCCAAAACTGAAATGGCCATTTGCATGTCCATTTAATTGAGTATACTGTTTTGGTTACTTCACTTATTTTAATTTAATTCTATTTATTTACTCTTCAGAAAATTAAAAAGTCATGGGATAGGCAGTAGTGTCTTACTATGGATCGGTAACTGGGCAAATGATAAGAAGCAAAGAGTAGGACTGAATGGTCAGTTTTCACAATGGAGAGATGTAAAAAGTGGTGTGCCCCACGGATCTGTATTGGGACCGGTGCTGTTTAATGTATTCATTAATGATCTGGAAAAGGACATTAAGAGTGAGGTGATCAAATTTGTAGATCATACCAAGTTATTCAAGATAGTTAAAACACGAGCAGACTGTGAAGAGCTGCAACAGGATCTTACGAGACTGGGTGCCTGGTCATCTAAATAGCAGAAGAGATTTAATGTGGAAAAGTGCAAAGTGATGCACATAGGGAAAAATAACCCAAACTATGAGAACACAATGCTGGGTACTAAGCTAGGAGTTACCACTCAGGAAAAGCGTCTGGGAGTGATTGTGGACAATAGACTGAAATCCTCAGTCCAGTGTGCAGCAGCAGTCAAAAAAGCAAACATAATGTTAAGAGTTATTCACAAAGGGATAGAGAATAAAACGGAGGATGTCATTATGCCTCTATACAAATGAATAGTGTGAGTGCACCTGGAATTTTGTGTGCAGTTCTGATCACCCCATTTCAAAAAGACATAGTTGAACTAGAAAAGGTACAGATAAGGGCAACAAGAATGATAAACAGGGATGGGCGAACAGATCGCGGTTCGGGTTTGGCCGTTCGGTTCGGCTGCATTCGGTTCATCCGTTCGGTTCGTCCGTTCGGTTCGGCAGTTCAGCTAGTTCGCCGGGTTCGGGTTCGGCCGTTCGGTTCGGCCATTTGGTTCGGGTTCGGCCGTTCGGGAAATGTTTTGTTATGGGTGTTTTTGTTGTTTTTTATATGGTTTTTTTGTTTTTTATTTAGTTTTATATGGGTTTTTTGTTTTTTATTTGTTTTTTTGTTTTTATATGGGGTTTTTTAATTTAATTTTTTAATCTAATATTATATATATATATATACACTAAATCTAACTGCTATTAACTATTCTAAATGCTATGAACTAAATGGATTATCTAATAAGTACACAGGCCTACTCCTACAAATACTAAAACTAAATCACTAACGCTATCTCTATCACTAAGCTAGCTCCTACAACT
>QEPC01014130.1:409118-453874 GCA_003113815.1 Sphenodon punctatus | reverse complement strand
AGTTTCATTTCTTGCAAGCCTCTCCACCCCTGGTGCCTGGAAGTCTGCTCCTCAGTGACTAGTACTACCCCTCCCTGTCACGTTCCACCTTCCAGTGAACCTTTTTTTGCCACCAGAACTCACCCAAACACGATCCAAACTGATTGAACTGTTCGGTCATTTCGACGTTCGGAACTGAGTTCGGTTCGGCCAGTTCGTGTTCGGTTTCGGTCATCTGAACAGGCCGAGTTCGGGCCGAACTTTGAACTTCCGAACCGCGTTCGCCCATCCCTAATGATAAAGGGTATGGAACGGCTTTCATACAAAGAGAGGCTTGACAAGCTGGGTTTCTTCAGCTTAGAGAGTAGAAGACTGAGAGGGGACATGATAGAGGTTTATAAAATCTTGAGTGGTATGGAATGAGTAAATAGGGAATGGTTATTTACTCTCTCAAATAGTACTAGAACTAGGGGGACACTCCATGAAACTAGCTGCTTTAAACTAGCTGAAGATTTAAAACAAATAAAAGGAAGTACTTTTTCACTCAATGCATAATTAGCTTATGGAATTTGTTGTCAGAGGACTTTGTCAAGGTCAGTAGTATAGATGGGTTTTTAAAAAAAGGCCTGGATAAGTTCTTGTAGAGTAGGCCCATTAATGGCTATTAACTAAGGCACTTTTTACACAGACGCTTTAACACCCATAGAGCATTTCCCTGGGTGGAGATGGGTGTGGGCGTCTGTGTAAACACCACTTTCAGTGAGTGTTGGTGAGTGTTTGCTCCTGGCCAACACCCATCTCCACCCACAACCACCCACGGAGCAACGGACACCAGTGAAAAGGCGTTCCCCCCCACCCCTTTTTCAGTACGATCCATGCACATTTGTGGCATTGTAAAAATAATACCTAACAAAAAGAACATATGCTCTGGAAGATAACAACAGATCATCAATCTGTTTTAAAACATTATTGGTCATATTCACCTAATGATTTCTTTACAATATGAAATGTGTGTTAAGAGTCTACTGTTATAAACATCAGTGTTCTCTATCTTAATACAGAATTAAATGGCCTGATTTAGAAGCACTGAAGTTGACCTTTTCTACAAATTAAGTCTGGGCAGTTGCATTTCTTTATCACAAAAGCAACAAACTGCAGTCAAGTATTAATTTTGACTGACTTCTATAGATATTAAATGGATGGTTCATTCCAAAGACCTGTCAGGGACATGGGGTAAGGGACATCTGAGTAGGGTGACCAGATATGCAAATGTTTAGAGGACATGCAAAATACAGGTTGCAGGACTGCACTGGCACCAATGAAACACCACAACCTGTATTTCTCATAAGTGTCCCCTAAAAATGTGCATATCTGACCACCCTACATCCGGGATGTGGGCAGACATGGGGGTTATGGATGGTGAGGGGTCAGGGCTGGGAGGCACAACAGGAGACAAGACTGAGAGAAGGGCAAGGACTAAGGAACGGAAGGCAGAAGACCAGGAGGGGAACAAGAGACAATAGAGCAAAGCACAGTTAGAGGGGGGAGCAAGACAAGACAGAGTGCAAGACTGGGAACAAGAACATAAGGGGGTGGCAGAACTAGAGAGAGGGTGCAAGGCAAAGAAAAGGAGTGAGCATGCAAATCAGAGACACAATCAGGACAAGAAATAAGCATGTTATTCCACCCACCTTCCTGTTGCTACCAGCATGCCTTTTATGCCATCTGGCAGCCAACCAGGAATCTGGGAGGTGAGGCATGGACAAGACAGTCAGGAGATGGGGCAGGGTCAGGATAAGGCAGGGAGGAGTGATGGGGGGAGTGTCTGGACCTGAGGCAAGCTGAGACAGTGGTGCCGATGGGCTGGCCACTAGGGATGTGAGAACAGAACACAGTTTGGATGTTTGAACGTTCAGTCGTTCGGTTCAAAACCTGAGTTCAGGTTCGGTTGTTCTGTTCGGCCAAGTTCAGTTTGGACAAACTCGGCTGAACATCTGAAAATAGCGCTATCGATACCGATACTGAAATCGATTTTTTTCCCTGGTATCGGTATCATTTGGCCCTGAAACCACCACTGGCCTCCACACCTGGTGCTAGGAAGTCTGCTCCTCAGCTGCCTCCCCCTTCCAGACATGTTTTTCCTGCCCAAAGTCACGTTTTTCCCACCCCCAAACTCATCTGAAGTCATCAGAACTTTTCTGAACTGTTCGGCCATTCGAACATTCGGTTCGGTGGTCTGAACAGGTCGAGCTTGGCTCGAACTCTTAACATCCGATTCCAAACCGCATTCACACATCCCTACCGGCCACTACTCCAGAACCTCTGAGGGTGGTGATTCAAGCCTGGGGCCCAGGGCTGGCCCAAGGGTTTTGGGGGCCATGTGCCAAGCCTTGCTGCGGGGCCCCAAAGCTGGCCGGCACTCGCCAGAATGGGGGGGGGGGATTTTCAGGGGATGAGGGGCGGCTGGTTACTTACCTGCAACTTGACTGTGTCAGCTCAGCTCTGCAAAGTATAACTGACCAGGGATTCCCAGGAAGTTTACGCACCCCCCCACCCCCCATGAGGACTGATTCGGAGATGCCAGGTAGGGAAAAAAACAAAAAACGGCAGCGTCTGTCAGTCTCTAGCCTTTGGTGGCGTGGGGCCCCTCCCCACGCGGGGTCATGTGCCTGGGCACTGGTGGCACATGCCTCAGGCCGGCCCTACTGGGGCCCAACAAGCCCTCCTCGTCTATCCTCTTCATATTTATTTTTAGTTACTTAGTCTTTTTCACAATAATTGACTCTGAAACCATTAATGGCATCTTCAGGAAAACTCCCAAACAAACTTCGAATTGCTGACTATTAATAGTACTCACATCCTAAACATGAATAGAAAGAGAGAGAAAAAGACTAAGTAGTGGCAGTTCAGGATTTATCCTATGCTAGCTAAATTTTTATTCAGCCTCTTTCTCTCTTCCTCGTTAAAGGCAAGCTTATACGTGTCTGTAAAGTGACTAGGCACCTGGTGGGAGTAAAGTATGGGGGGCATTTGCGCCCCTCTGGACTTCACCTACCCATGACCTTTTAGGATGCCATGACTTCATTTGCTCCACAAGGGGCAGGGCCATGGCAAAAATGGAGTTAAGTCAAGGGATTACCTTGCCCCTTCCCAACATGGCCACACTCTCTTTATAGCATCATGATACCACAGTGCTCTGTAGCGGCAGGGCCATGTCACAAGGGAGGCAAGAGAACATCTTTGCCCCTTCAAATATGGGCCTGCCCCCTTCGCCTCCTGAAAAAAAAGACATATCTGCTCCCCTGGTCATTACTATAAATAAAATAAAATAATAATAAATGTCATCATTATCATCATTAATAATAATAACAACAATCTCCACTGTTTATTTTGACATAGGAATAACAAAGGTTCAAAGTAAGGGGGCACCTGTTGTTTTACCCTCTGACCACTCCCCTTCATGCAACTGATCACATTTTATAGACCTACAGACATTTTATAGACCTGAAATAACAAAAATTGCATTGAATGCCATTTCCATCGGAAAGAGGTCATTCTCCTTCATTCACATGACACTCAAACTTATTGGTTTTTCTGCTGTTTTCACCATTTCTCATTTTTTTGTGAGTTGATCTGAGCTGCTACAGGGCTGGCCCTACATCCATGTGTTCCACGTGCACCTTGGGGGCTGTGGAGATGCAAAAGTGCTAGCTGCATGCTGGGAAAGTGCTGGAAATTGCCATAGAAGTCCTGAAAAGTGCCATAAAACTGCCATAAAAGTCCCCAAAAGTGATTAAAAATGCTGGAAATTGACAAAATTGGTGGGAAATGGTAGAAAATCACAGGTACTAATATTAAAAATGGCAAAAACATGGAATCACTGGAGACTGATGAAGTACCAATGCACACTTGCAAGTGTTCCCAAAAGGTCAGTATTTCCATGAGGAATGGGAACATTTGCTCTTGCCTCAGAGTTACAGATCTACTTGCCTAAAAATGTATTGATCACACTATTGGAAATTCTCTGATTTTCTCTGATTGTTGTTATGCTATATAAAAACAATTGGGAAAGTGACATGACATGAGGCTGGACGGATCCCACAATCACCCTGGGCAGGGCGAAAACAGCTGCCACACTTTGGGCTGGTGGGGAGAGCAGTCCAAATGATCTGTCCCCCCCGTCGCCCCCCACCATAGGGAAACCAGGCGGGCTGACGACACAAGTCTCGCCACGCCCTGGGGTGGGCTGAAGTGCCAGTCACACGGGCAGGTGCATGGCTCTGCCCAACCCACTATCCATCCCCCTGCCATGATGTAGATGCACAGGAATGGTGAACTCTGCCCATGGCTCTATGGTGCTGGTCAACCTCGCCATGGAGTAGGGTCACACAGAAACAGCTTGATGGGAGGTGGCACATTAGCTGACATTGACCCAGGTGGGGCAATAGTATCCCGCAACGCATTACCAGTCTCCTCTGGCAGATGCATTTCATAGCAGCAGACTGCTCACCCCAGGGCAGAAATGGGCAAACATCTGGTGACTGCCAGCCTAACAGTCAGCTGCAACACAGGCTAAGGTGGGGTAAAGTCACACAATGTGGGTTAACATCTTGTGTAGCTTTATCCACAGTAGGGCTGAAGTGGCAGCAGCTTTTACCACACCGTGATTCCATTCCGCCATTTCGGATGTGCCCGTGCCGCGCTTTTCTGCCGACATTCTGCTAATTCCGCCAGCATTCTGCAAATTTGGAAACTATAGGAAAAATTGCAGAATTGTAGGAAACTTTCAGAAAACCACTGTTCTGCTATTTTGTGGCACTGGCACTGGCGGAATGGCGGAAGTAGCGAAAATGGCATGTTTCTGCTATTTGTGAAGCCTGTGGAAGTAGCGGAATGAAATAAGTGGAACTGTAGAAGTAGTGGAATGAAACTAGCGGAATGAAAGCCTCTGCCACGCCATACCACTAATTGTGGAAACACTGTTTCCGGAGGAAATAGCTACCACTGCGACTTTCCGCTACAGCCCTAATCCACAGCCTCTTGTCAGACCACCTGTTTCTCATTCTTTTCCCCATCTCTGGTGGCCGTATGTTTAACCCACACTCATAGATAGTATACAATTTGAGAGAGAAACCGACATATCAGTAATTACGTGGGAGTCCCACCCAATCCAGTTCAGAAACTAGGAAAACATACCATCCCAATTAACTCCTATGAGGTATGGTTCTGCCCATCTTTTCCCTCTTGCATTTCCTTTGCGAATGTTACCACACACTGACGTGGAGATGATAATGCAAACAGATTCTTTTGAAGCTGCCAAAGGGGTGCAACATGAAAAGGCTGATCATGCCACCAGAACAATAGGAAACATTAGAACACAACCAAAAGCAGTAGAAACAGTCCTCATTTTCTGAGCAACAAACACTTTATATCTGTCACTTTGCCATGCATGGCAAGCACACACATCATTCAGAACTAAGGGAAATAAAATAAATACGACTTCAGTGGGTTTATACATATGTTAACCAACTGAGAATCTTACTCAAATTTCCCTTACTAGGATAGCTTGTAAGCTAATAAACAGTTGAAAAGAAAAGAGATAAAGAGATGTTTCCACATGCAAAGAATCATAAAAGAAAGCTTTTTGGAGGGATTTGAAAAGAAGGACTTGCTTAACTGAGAGGCAGGAATTTGTTCCAAGCATTAGGGTGCCATCAAAAGCTATGGAGGCAAAAGGTTTCTAGATTCTTCGCAACAGAAGGTGGTATAATAAGACGGATCTGAATTACCTTTTTCTCTCTCACACCCATTTTGGACCAATGTGGAAACCACACTCTCTCTAGACTGTGAAAAACTTCAGCAGTGCATTTGCAATATACAAACAGGATCACTGGCATAATTTCTTAGGTTCCCATTCCTCCAGACCTCTGGTCACTTTAACAAGTAGCATAATTTCCAATAACTAAATTATATGCCCAATACAATTGCAGAAGAAGAAACATTTTGAGGTAATAGGAGTGTTACTCCCTTACATTATCTTATTTAGTTTACATATTTTTCATTACCCTCAATTATACCCGAGAGTATGTGCATGCTACTCCTATTTCCACCCACCATCCTCTCTCAAATGAACTCTGCCAACCATGCTCCCTTCCCTCACCCCACAAAAAATAAACAATTCACATTTGAGTGTTAAGAACAACATACCCTTTCCTTCCACACAGCCACTCACCTGCCACATCTCAGTCTCTGCTCCTTTCTTCCTCTGACCAAACTGTTCCACCCTCAGACCACTTCATGATGATAGTCTTTGCTGCCCCCACTCCCAGTACCTGATGCTACTCAACTGGTGCAGTCCCACCCCCCTGCACTGAGTAGAGTCAAAATATCAAATGAGCTTTAATTTTAAGTCAGGATTAGGTTTTGGATTAAAGGGATTTGCTCTGGGCATGCTCTAGTGTTACAAGGTTCAGAAGTGGAATCCCCAGCTTCAACTTATGTGACACTATCCAGGTGACAGATACCCCCCTCTGTGTTGCAGACACTGGGGTTTTTTTTGTTGGTTTTTTTTTTAACACAGTACATTGAATGTCTAGGGAGAATAGGTGCAGCTTGCTACTGCCCAACATTTGCTAATTCCATGTCCCTTTTCAGGGCTGATTAAACAAATGAGCATTTCTCTTTTACACATTGGGAAAGGTGGGCGGGGAAGGGGGAGTTACTCAGATGCCAACCTGGTATTCTTCGAGACAAGACTCAGGGTGTTAAACAAACAAGACGATAGCCCGCTGCAGTCTGGAGTCGATCCATGCAGCCCGCACGCACATGTTTAGCATATACGGCCTAATAAACAGACACACACACACCCCTGTGTGCATTTCATACGTGTTCGGGCAAACCCCACTCACAGATTTAGCACAATAAAACTAATACACAGGTAGGCGTTCTTCCCCGCCACACTCACTCACCGGTTAGAAATGTTTTTATTATTTTGTTCTTCATTTCTTCCTCGTTCTTCTCCTTTTTGCTTCAGCTGGGTGCACTCACTTTGGTGGAGGTAGTGGCAGGGGACATTTTTCCTCCTCCTCCCATGAATCAGCTGGTGGAAGTTGCCGAATAGTGTTCAGCGGCAGTGCGTTCTTGTGACTGGTGGAGGAGTAGGTGTGCCTGGACTGGGGCATCCTCACCCCTTCCTCCTGCCTGCCAGGGTGTGTCCCCTACCCCAGACCACGGTTCTCAATGGTGCCTCTCCTACTACCCATCGCGCCTTCTCGCCATGGTGCCTTTCCCTACCCCACATCCCACAGGTCTGCCATGGTGCCTTCTCATGCATACCACTTGCTTCTGATGGTGCTGTGTCCAGGGGAGTATCCTGCTCCTCCACAGAGCTCTCCTGGCCACTTGTGAACACAGTAAAGAAAAAAACCCATATATAATTAGATAGCAATAAACAAAAGCCTTTATCATGTAGCTGTGTAAATGCAGCCCCCATCCCAAGGTGCTTTAAGTTACCATTCTCCTCTGCAGTGCCTCCTCTATAAACATGGCATCAAGGTCCTCCATTCCATCAACTAGTACCTCTAGTGGCTTCTCAAACTGAGGCTGTCTCTCAAGCTTGTGGGGATACACGGTGAGAGTCCTGGTGCTTGTGTCCTCATGGATATTTGCTGGCTCTGGAGTGTGGACAGGAATGGGGAGTTCTCTGCCAGTGTTCATGGCTTCCCAAATGGGAGCAGGGGTGGTTGGAGTGAGAGCAGGCAGTAGGAGAGCCATATATACCCACTTCTGGTCCCAGCTGATGGTGCAGTCATAGAGATAAGATGTCACAATGGCTCCATCAATGCACAGGAACTGGTTGAGGTGATCATAATATGGCAATGTTTGCTGCCCATGGTTGAAGGCAAGGTTGTTGTTAAGGATCGCCTTGTAGCCCCTGCACAAGTCCTTGGTCCACTGCCAGCACTGGTTCATGTCCCTGATTTATCCCAAGAGTGCCATTTGGGCTCAGATTTCTTGGACCACCACCTCATTCCTGGACCACTTGACCAGTTGGTATGGATCTTCTGTGCTCCCCCCATAGAGGAATTAATACCTTTGTCTCTTCCTCACTCCAGGGAATACACCTTTGGTGGGCAGATCGGTTGGTGGAGAATGCCTGCGATGGAACACCAGAGGTAGAAGAGGTAGTGGTGGTGGTAGTTTCCTGGCTGTCATTATGAGCCATGACCAAGGTGTTGTAAAGGCTGTGGAAGTCACTCCGGAAAAGGCAATGGCTTTGAAACAGACAGCGTTGGGGATGTGCTACGAAGCTGGAACAATACATGTTTGAATTTGGTGCAAGTTGAACTTTTAAGGAAGATGTTACATGTGTACCAATGAAAGCAAGAATGGAGAGAAGGTCAGGAAGTGGTCACTCCTCAACACTCTAGGCTCCTTCCCCATGACTCTATGATGCTGGCAGACCTGCACATGCAGAAGTGCTACATGCAACCTAACTGACAGAACAGACACACGGGAGCATATAAGCCCATGGCGGGCTCCACATTCACTGAGACCCCACTGTCAGTCTGTGGTGACCACATGGTTGTTTGGGGAAAATACCTAACAGATGAGCACATGGACACCCACCTGGTATGGGCTACCATCTTGTTTGCTAACACCCTCAGAGCAGGGGCGGCTGGTGGGTTTTGATGGTGAAGGGGCACTGGGGCAGTAAGGCTGGACTGGGGGGCCTAGGGGCGGAGCCAGGGGGATGGTAGGCAGAGCCAGGGGATGGTAGAAGGAGCCAGGGGGATGGTAAATAATTTGTAAACCCCAAACGCAGGGAAACCCCCAAAACACTGGCATAACACTGGCATAACACCCAAAACACTGGCATAACCCAGCAGCAAGGAGTTCCCAGGGTGAACATTGGATGGAAGAAAACACAGTCTATATGCACATCAAGCTTAAAATAAATAATTTATAAACCCAAAACACACAAACCCATCCTTGTAAAGCACCCCAGTCACAGCCTGAGTCCAATTTTACCATGCACATCCCATTTCCAGCATTTTGAACACAACTGAAATTGCATGACTTGCAGTGAAATCTCTCTCAGGATTTCCAGACCTCCATTTTAACACACACACTCCCCCCTGCACTAACCTACTAGGCCCCACTCCCCTCACCGAGAACCCAGGAACTCTGTCTCCCAGCACCCCCTGCACTAACCCACTAGTCCCCACTCCCCTCCTAGGGAACTCAGGAGCCCTGGCTCCCAGCACCTCCTTCTTTAACCCACTAGCCCCCACTCCCCTCCCAGTGTACCCAGGAGTTCTGGCTCCCAGCCCCCCTGGCCTAACCCACTAGTCCCCCACTCCTCTCCCAGGGAACCCAGGAGTCCTGGCTCCCACCCACCCATTCCCCTGCTCTAACCCACTAGCCCCCCACTCCCCTCCTAGGGAACCCAGGAGCCCTGGATTCCATCACCACCCCTGCTCTAACCCACTAGCCCCCACTCCACTCCCAGTGAAATCAGGAGCCCTGGCTCCCAGCCCCGCTACTCTAACCCACCCCCCGTGTGCCCACACTCACCCCAACCCCACCCCGGGCCCCGCAATTTACTTACCAACCATGGAGGGGTTGGGTCCTGACCTCTCCTTGTCCTCAGGGCCACTGCCTGTATCCAGGGGGAAGGGAGATTCTGCATCCAGCTCTCCTCTTAGCCTCCCCGAGTTCCTTCCTCCATCCCTGCTGGAATCCAGCAAGGAGGGAAGAAGGGACTCAGGGAGGCTAAGAGCTGCATGCATGTCAACATCTCCCAGCCCCCTGCACAGGCTGGGACCCAGCCTGTGCAGGGGGTGCTGCTGACACACGCGCAGCTCTTAGTTCATACCGGGGGCACCTCTGTTGGGTGCCCCCGTATGAACCTTCCCCCTGTCCGGCCCCTGCAATGAAAGAGTGCCCCCTGTGGCACTGTTCCATTGCAGGGTCCCTTTACGTGGAGTGGATGGTGGTTCTAGCCACCCACTCTGCATAAAGGGAGAACACCTCCCTTTTGACCCTGAAGGCTTCCTTAGGAAGCCTTCGGGGGGGGGGAGGTGAGTCACTGGTTGTGCGCGCACACGCACACACAACCAGTGAGAATGTGTACAGCCACCTTGGATAACTTTGTTTAGAGAGGCAGAAACCTTCAGAAGGTTTCTGCCTCTCTAAACAAGGTTCTTCGAGGTGGCTCCACACATTCACCATGATGCCAACGCGGTCAATTTTTTTTTTTCTTTTTTAGCTGCCGCCGGCTGGGGGAGTCCTAGGGGGCCAGGTGGGGCATTGCCCTTGCCACCCTAGAGGACCCACCATCCCTGCCTCAGAGTCATGTTTTATATATTTCCCAGTTAAATATTTAAACTGAGTTCTGTGAGCTCTCAGCCAACACCATTTTAAGTGGTGCTTGATGGCAGCATTAACCTTAATTATCAATGTTCATCACAATGTACAGTCCCAATCTAGCACCCAACAACAATGCATCATTTTCCTAATAGGCTTGTTCGGTTAGAGCTTATTGAAACATAGCTTACCATTCATGTAATATTTATTCCAGTGAGGAAGGAGAAATAGAATTAGACAATTTGGTACACTATGAATTTCAATTGCAGAAATGTTAAATGTTGTATAAACAGAATACTAATGAGAGGCTGATAAGTTAGAAACACATATACTTCTTTTTAGATGTCACAGATCTCCCTATGCTTGTCAGGTAACATCAAGTGTTCACTGTCTGGGCAGAAGATAATATCACCTCCTAGTATACACAGAAGCATTATCAGACATAGCTCACTGATCCTAGATGCCCAACATGCCCAACTTTTAACTCTCCCTAGTTTGAAAAACTCACTGTATTGATCTGGCATTGCAATAAAATACACAACAATTAAGTAACAATTTAGAAAAAATGTGATTGATTTGAAAATAATTCAATTTTAATGAAAAATGTTTAAATTTTATTAAGAGTTATTGTTTGCGGGTACAGAAATACAACTTTCCCACAATAAGGGCATTTTCAGACATTACGAGATTACAGTCAACCACAGTGAACCACACTCAATCCGCAGCGGGGCCAATGTGCCCTGAACGTCTGTTTCGGGGGCACCAGATGTTCACCACAGTCAATCCCCACCAGGGGTCAAAAATAACCACGCTTCCGGAGCTCCAGCCCAGACCATCTCCGAAAGCGTGATCAATGAGATTCCCAATGGGAAACAAAAAAAAGTAACATCTGAACAGCAACCACTGGCCAGAATCAAGCAAAATGATTCCCAGCCGGGGACAAAGCATGCAGCATCGCTGCCAGGCAACCAGCAACAACACAGGCTGTGGAGGGAGATTTAAAGGGCACCCTGCAACAGGTGAACATGGCGGGATGGAGTGAGACAGTAGGGAGAGGAGAGCGGTGGGAGAGAGAGCAAGGGAGGAGGAGGTGGAGGAGGCAGTGGAGGCACAAGTGGAAGAGGAGGTGGTCGTGCTGCACCTGGAGTTGGTGGAAGGACAGCAGCAGCTGCAGCAGCAGCCGGGATGGGCCAACCCAGAGCCTGCTGCTGGCCCGGGGGACGAGGCACCCTGGAAACAGGTAATGGGCCAAAGGGGGGGGAGGTGGCAATGGGGCCCCAAGGTGGGTGGGCAGGTGGAGGGGAGGGGGAGGGACTCGGGGCTGCAGCAACATTGTAGCCAAACACCCATCCACCCCTTATGATCCACAGACATGGAAACAGGCCTGGGAGCCCTCGCCCTCGGAGGAGAAGGCCAGAGGGCCGGAGGAGGAGCAGGAGGAGGAGGAGGGGGAGGACCACAACCCGGAGGGTGCCCACGGGAGAAGACCATCCATTGAGGAGGGAAATGGGGGCACAGGGAAACTCAGGACTTCATCTGGATCTGGGGGACCCTGGAGCAGCAGCTGGAGCTGGCGTTAAACCAACGCAATGAGCACATCTTCAGGGAGATCATGTGGGAAATGGAGGTGGCAGGGCATCACAGGACAGTGGCACAGTGCTGGTCAAAGGTCAAGGAGCACAAGAGGGGGTACAAGGCCATCAAGGACAACAACCGCCGGTCCGGCCAGGGAGCCCAGAACGCCCCGTACTACGATGCCCTGGACCGCATCCTACACATGAAGGGGTCCATAGTTGCCCCATGCCTCATGAGGAGTGCCATAGTCCATGGCAGGGAACAGGCCAAGCTACCCCCTCTCCTTGCCGCCACTGGAGAAGACCTCGGCTCCAGGAGCCCTGCTCCCCAAGATGAATGCTCTGGGACCTCGGGGACAAGCAGGCTCCCCTCACACACCAGCCCAAAGAGCCCCCAGCTGCGGTCCCTAGTGGGAGGATCCGAGGCCGGCACTCTGGTGGGGAGGGTGAAGGGGGTGGTGGCCCCCCTAGTTGGGGGGGTTTGCCCTCCTGTAGCTCAGCAGGTCCGGAGTCTGGGGGTCATATTGGACGCAGACCTGCGTCTGGAGCGGCAGGTGGAGGCAGTCGCTAAGGCTGCCTTCCGCCAGCTTTATCTTGTGCGTAGGCTGCGTCCGTATGTCTCTGGCCCGGACCTGGCCTCCCTCATCCATGCCTTTGTCACCTCGAGGCTCGACTACTGCAACGCGCTCTACGTGGGGCTTCCCTTGTTCTTGGCCCGGAGGCTGCAGCTGGTGCAGAATGCGGCGGCTCGTCTTCTGACGGGGACGGGTCGCCGGGAGCACATTACACCGGTGCTCCGAGCTCTGCACTGGCTGCCGATAGTGTGCCGGGCCAAGTTCAAGGTCCTAGTGATGATCTATAAAGCCCTATACGGTCTTGGCCCCTCATACCTTAGGGACCGCCTCGCCCTTCGCGCCCCGGAGCGGCTCCTGCGGTCGGCCGGGGGTGCCCTCCTGGAGGTCCCCCGTGTCAAACGGGGGGCCACGATGGAGCGAGCATTCTCGGTGGTAGGACCGCGGCTGTGGAACTCCCTTCCGGAGGAAGCTCGCCTGGCCCCAAGCCTTTTAACATTTCGGCGGAACTGTAAGACCTGGCTGTTTGCCCAGGCCTTTGGGAGGGAGGGTGGGGAGGGATGATTTTAGTCCCCCACCCATTTATTTATTATTTTTCTAGCCCTGTTTTATATGGTATATTTTATATTTAATATTTTTAAATGAATTTTAAATGTTTTAAAATTGATTGTTGGAAGCCGCCCCGAGCTGCGTTGCAGGAGGGGGCGGGGTATAAATTTGCTAAATAAATAAATAAATAAACCAGTGGACACAGGGGAACCTCAGTCACACTGAGGGGCCAGCCTCGGAGAGCTCGGAGACCGACATTGAGGGTAAGCTGATGGGTGGAACGGGACCCGGACTGGGGGATGGCCTGAGGGGAGGAAGGGGGCACACAGGTCATGGGGCCAACCTCAGAAACCCCCCCAACACTCCGGGCCCTGAAGAAGGACCATGGGGTCTGCTGGGGGACACAAACCACTGAATCCCACCCACCCCTTCCCATATCCGCACAGGGCAGGGCACACCCTGGCACCCACAACAGCCTGGTGAGGAGAACGGAAGCGAGCAGCCCCAGGAGCAACCAGAGGCCCCAGGTGAGGAAACACAACAAAGGGGGGGAGGCCCGGGTAGCCCATATGGGGAAACTGGACCCTGGGGTGGGGCCGGCCGCAGAGGGTGGATGGGGCTGCCCTCCACCCCCAGAGGGAGGGGCCCAGGGCCCTCACCCATGGCACAGAAGGGCGGGTCGGCATCTGGGGTGGCTAACCATCCCTACCATGCACCCCAACAGGGTGACCCGCCGAGGAGCAGCAAGGCGGACACATGCCCCCGGCCCAACGGATACGGGAGCACCGGGCATGGTTATGGCACCGCAGGGAGGATCAGGCAGAGGACATTGTCCGTTCAACCATGGAGCGGGGAAAGAGGATGATCAAGGCCATTGACCACATGGAGGCGGCCTTTGAAAGAGCCGTGCAGCAGGCGGAGGCCAGGGACCGGTGGCTGCAGGCGGAGGTGTGCCTCAAAAGGAGGCGAGAGCTCCAGGAGCACAGCAGGCAGGTGGAGGCGTTCGGACAGCTGAAATAGGCCATAGACCGGATGGTCAGGGAGCACTCCACTAAGATGGACCGGTCCCATGACATAGGCTCCTCGCTGCTCCTACATGTGGGTACTATGAGTACCTATGTCATGGCAGCTGCCCTGCCGGGAAACCTGACTGCCCCTGCCCCCATGCCGGGCCACACAGTGCCCCCACTGCCTCCACCACTGCCCCATCCACCATCACACTCCCTGGGGCCACACTTCCACCTACCAGTCCCTGTAGGCCTCAGGAGGGAGCTGCCAGCCAGGGGGCCCCTCCATCCCTGAGCCCGGCTGCCCTCCCACCACAGCCTGACCCACAGGACAACGAGGCCTCCCAGGACACAGTTGGGGACATGGACAGTGGAGGGCAAGGGAGAACCCAGAGCTCCACGGAGACCACAGGGCAGCTGAGAGGGAGACTCCAGAGACGTGGGGGGCGGGGGGGGAAGGGAGGAAGGGGGAGAGCGGTCTGAGGGGGGAAGCACAGCACAGGGAGTTGGGTGGTGGTGGTGGTGGGGACACATGTACCNGGGGGAAGGGAGGAAGGGGGAGAGCGGTCTGAGGGGGGAAGCACAGCACAGGGAGTTGGGTGGTGGTGGTGGTGGGGACACATGTACCTGTGTGCAGAAATAAAGGTATGGGCACAACTATTGCCTCCTTTGGTCATTTCACAGGCCCGGACCAGTGGGCGGGTGGGTGGCTGTACAGGGGCGTGCCCAGGGCACTGGTGGGGGCCCCAGGGAGGTGGGGATGGTGGTGTGCACCTCACACCTCGACCTCCCGGCTGATCCAACTCGCATGGGTGTCACGGATGCACTTTGCATATCTGTACTCCCACGGGTTCTCAGCATTCACATAGAGAGGCATGGGGCCAGGAGGGCACGAGGGCACAGGGTAAGCGAGGGCAGCCCCCTCGGTCTCGCACACGTTGTGCAGCACACATCAGGCTCCGATCACGAGGGAGGAGGTCTCCACCGTGTAGTCAAGCCGGCCTGCGAGGCTCCTCCAGTGCTGCTTGAGGGCCCCGAAGGCCCTCCCAACCACGCTCCTGCTTGCACACAGGCAAGTATTGTACAGTGCCTCCACTGGGTTCCTGGCAACCAGATACGCCTTCATCAGCCAGTGGGTAAGTGGGTAGGCTGTGTCTCCCAGGATGCAGGGGGGCATCATCACCCCCTCGATCTGGGTCATCCCCATGTCCGCAAAGTCTCTGTGGTACATCTGGGCATAGAAGATGGAGATGGTCATGATCCGGACATCGTGACTGGGACCAGAGTGGCCATTGAAAATGTCTATGAACAGACCCCGGTGGTCCATGACCGCCTGAAGCTGCAGGGAGTGGTACCCGTGTCTGTTGACATATTCCGAGGCCTCCCCAGCGGATGGGCGCAGGATCTCTATGTGGGTGCCGTCCATGGCGCCCACGCAGTTGGGGAATTCCCCACCTGTGAAGCCGGCCATCATGGCCTCCTGGTCCACTACCTGGATCACTTGGTCCAGGAGCACACCCTCCACCACCTGGCAGACGTCCTGCAGGATCCCGGTGACGGTGCTCACTCCAACGCTGAAGTGCTGCGAGACGGAGCGGCAGGAGTCAGGTGTTGCGAGGGCCCAGACCCTGATGGCCACCCACTGGATCATAGGTATGGGGGACCACATGGGGGTGGCCTGCTGCTCAAGCCAGGGCGTTAGCAGCTCCATGAGTTGCAGGAGGACGCGTATGTCCATCCTAAAGTGCGATCTCCAGGTGGCCTCATCCCATTGGGCAAGGGCCCTGACCCATCACCCCTGTGCCCACTCTGTGACCCATACCCGCTGGTCTATGGGCATTGTGAGCAGGGCTGCTTGCCCCATGGTCTCCCTCCACCACTGGGCTGGCCGGCCACCTCATGGAGCACCGCAGCCCAGCCCTGGGCATGGAGGAGGCCCAGTCAGGCCGCCCAGGACACCTGCTGGACTCTGAGGTGGGCCAGGAAGCACCTGCACCCATGGTGGGCTCCCCAGGCCCTTGCAGTGCTCCTGGCCATGCACACACGCAGTCAGGCGGCCAGGTGCACCTCTGCAGTCTGGATGCGCAGGAGGTCTGTGTGGGAGCGGTACCACTCCGCACAACCGGCTAGGTGCATCCCACAGGCGCCCAACCAGCGCAGCTCTATGGTGACGGGTGCCCCGGGTGAGTTCAGGCCACACCTGTTGTAGGTTTGGACCGGTGTGGCCCCATCCCCTGTCACACCCTGGCAACTGGCCTCGGGGCCCCAGGTTGCCCTGGATGCCCCCCAGACCGGCTGGCCCATCTCCTGCAGGGCCAGTGGCCCAGGGAGGCCACGGGCGGCCTACTGCCCACACATACCTTCCTGGCAGGTGGCATGGTGCTTGGTTCTGCCCTCGGGCGGGCATGTGCGGGCAGCAGCTGCATTCCTGCTGTCATCACCTCCCACCTCTCTGTATCGGCTGCCTGTTTTCCTGGGCACCCTGATTAGTGTGTAGGCAGCCCTGTCTGTGTGCTCTATTGCAGCAGCTGGACTGGGTCCACACCCCATGCCTCGCTCTGTATCTGTACAATGTTGTGGCCTGTGACCTTATCACTTGGCCTTGGAGCTCCCTGGCTTCCTCTCCTGTCCCTCCAGGGATTGTGGGGCCCCTCTTTCATTGTTTTTAGTCTCAGGTGCTTGCTGGACCATGACTGGCCATGCTTCTCCTGGGCTCACTGGCCCCAGCACCCCTGGCTCCCCGTGTAGCTGGATGTTCCGTGAGACTATGGCCCTGTGTGACCTGTGGCATTCCCTGGCCGTACAATTGCTCCTGAGCTTCCCAGACAGCCTCATAGGTGCCTACGAAAGTATGAGCTCCGGGCTTCAGTACTATGGCTATGTGGTGAGCGCCCGTGATTGCCAGCTGCATGCGGAGGTGCTGGGCCTGTGTACCTTTCCCGATGGGTGCATCCCGGAGATCAGGTGCTCGCATGTGGGGTGGTTGGCTGCAGAGACCGTGTCCACCCTCTCTGTGTGCAGCCTGTCTGGCTACACGGCCTGCCAGTCGGAGGTGGGCCCTGCCCTGGCTGTGTCCTTCTTTGGCTGTGTTCACGGGACCCGAGGTTACCATCAGTCGCGCGGGGTGATCTATCACTGCCTGTTGGAGCTGGGTCACCTCCCGTGGCCCCCAACTGAAGACTGTGGTCTGTCGGAGCCCTCTGAAGTGGAGGTGGCGGCCCTGGCCAGTGTGTGGTCTTAATCTGATGTGCAGGTGGGGCTCTCCACCCAGGACCCCTTCAAGGCATACTACCTGGTCGCCCACCACATGTCTGCACTGGGGTACCATCGGGGCATGCTTTAGTGGCCCCACTTCATGCACCTGGTAGCCCACCCAGCTCCAGGTCCCTTCGTGGCCCCCTGCAGCTGGCTGTGAGACCCCCTGTGCCTTCCTGGCCCTGGTGTGCACTCCCACCTCTTCCCTGGCACCATGAGTCACTGCCCCTTCCCTCCCTGATGTGCTTGGCTCACTGCTGTGCTGGCTGTGTCTTGGGGTTCCACTGCCCCTGCCTGTGGCTCTGGGCCCATTCCACGGCCCCCATGTCCGCCTCTGCAACAGGTATTCTCCTCCATGACTGCCTTCTCCTGCAGCTGTGTCCTGACTTGTGTACTGGCATCTGGCAGCCCGAGTGCCGCTGACCTTCCTGCTCTGGTCTTGCTCCTTCCTGTGTGCCCCACCGGGTGCCGGTGACTGTGGGGTTCTGGGACCCCCGGACTGGGTCTCCGGGCACCCTCCTGGGTTGTGTGTGTATTGCTGGACTGGCTGCCCTGCTCCTCGTCTCTGTCATGCCTCCATTCCATCCATCACACCCTGGCCGACACCTGGGATCCCTGTCGGCCTCCTGGACCATTTCCAGTCCGCTCCCTGGTAAGTTGGGCCTCCCCCTGTGACTGTGCTGTGCCCCTGGGGTTCCCCCCATTCCAGGACTGCCTATGTTGCTGTGGGGGTGCCCGTGCAGGCTGTGCTGTTGTGGGGGTTCTGTTTGCCGTTCCCCTTGTCTTGACCCGGGCCTTGGGCTGGCTCCCCCCCCTGCTCCCTGTCCCCGCCCCCCTTTCTCCCCCCTGTGCTCACTGTGCCATGTGTGTTGTCTGTCCTGCTGTGTGCCCCCTTCCCTTCCTTTTCCGTATGAGTGTGTGTGCTCCCAGGCAGGTGTTTGTGCTGTGTGTTCTGCTGTGCCCTCGTTTTCCCTGTGCCTGTTGTGTGCGCTGCTCTGGAAGCTCTCCTCCTTCGTCCCCCTCCCTTCCCATTTCCCTTGTGTGGGTGTTCCCTTTTGGTGCTTTTGGCTTCGTTTGCCCTCAGCGGGCCATGTCTGTGTCCCACCCCCCACCCCCAGTGCCTTCAGGGTGTTCTGACCACGGCCGGGAATCGGCATCACGTCTGTTGCACTGCCCAGGCCTATGATCTGCCGGGCCGATTCCCTGCCGTGGTCCTGATCCTGTCACATCTGTTTGGTGCCTTCTTTGACCGCGGGGGGTGGTTGGGCGGCTTGCCACCGCTGGGAATCCACTGTGGTGACTCGGGACCACGTAACGTCTGAAATCACCCAAAGGTACTTGGGGTCAATAGTATCGACAATGTTAACAGTAATTGAATTTACACACACACACACACACACACACACACACACACACACACACACACCATTTTTTTGAACATAAGCTACATATAAACTGTAAAAGTAACAACAATAATGGGGAATGGAAATAACCCTCTGTAGCTAACTGGTGTATTTTTTTCTAACAAAAAACCCCTGCAAATAGGAAGGATGAAAAGAACGGTATTGAAGTTTCACACTATGAACGTGTTAACTGCTATGTAAACATAAAACAAAATTGAAATTGTTAAGTGTGAATTTTCTCATTGGGGTGTAATTGAACCCAATGTCCTTTTAGAGATATTTTTCTGTACACACATAAGATGACATTTATGAAAACAGATAAAATGCTGAAGTGTTGTACTTATCTTGCTTTGAGAACACTAATGGAAATAACAGGTTCCAGTTTAAGCCACTGCCAGTTGCTCTGTGGGTGTGTGTGTGTGGAGATGGGTGTTGGCCGGGAGCAAACACTCACCAACACCCACCAAAAGTGGCATTTACACAGACACCCCCAACCATCTCTACCCAGAGAAATTCTCCCCACCCACCGGCCAACACCCATCTCCACCCAGAGGAACTGGGTGGAGGCATCATATGTGCACAGGTCCCATGGTGATTGGTGCAGTGGTGCCCTGCAACATGTATAATAAAATGTAACACCCATTTTATGGGTGTTAGAGTGTCTGTGTAAAAAGGCCCTTAGAAGCTTTTCGGTTTTGGGGGCGGTTCCTGGCAATGGACCATGGATTCAGTTTCTTCTCACGTCCACTAGTACTGAAAAACCAAGCTCAGGGTAAGGGAGTAGAGATGAGGGTATACACACAATGTTTGGGAACAGATTCATGATCTAGATCCTACTCTTTCTAAGTGTACCTGAGAGGCGTGTAGCTTAAACAGGTCGTGGAGGAGATTGTGAAATCTGGGGGCTCAATTTGTCTGGGGGAAGAGATATGAATGGTTCAAAATAGTCTGGGACACAATGATGTAACCCATAGAGAAATGTCCATGCACCCAGATCACCCTGGGAGCAGATCTCTGGGAAAAGCCCTGAATGAATCCAGGTTCCACAACATTTACTATCTTCATTCTGCAGCGAGGACAGCCCCATTAACAGCTAGTTCACTGGCTGGAGGAGTTGTCCCGCAACTTAGGGGATTTTGCTCCCACCCCAAGAAAGATGCTGGATCCACAAAACATGAATGATGTGGCTTTCTTTCACCCCACCCCACGCAGCAGACAGCCCAGCCCCAGGTGAATGCAGGGCATTTCATCCAATTGAATTGACACTCCAGCCCAGACCCAGCTGAATGCAGAGGATTTATTTCAACTCCCCCTGCCCCCCAAAATGCTGGAATCAGATGCAAAGTTGTGGGACAGGGATCCAGCATCACCTCTCCAAGGTATCACAACTTTGGCCACTTAAACAGGAGGAACTTCTGGGAGCGGAGGCTGTAGGCAATCCCTCAGGACTCTGGGACCTTTTGTTGCCACCAGCCTGTTACTCCTCCCTTGGTCCAGGTTTGCTCTCTCTCTCTAGTGGTGTTTCACCTTTTCCAGACTTGGTTCCTGGTGGTGATCCCCTGTTAGCAGCGTTGTAGCCAAGCAGGGGGTGAAACAGACAGTACCCCAGCCTCCAGGTCAGGTGTAAACACAGTTAAATGTATTATATATAAAAAATAGGTAACAGTTCAGATTTCAAGTTCAGATAACAGATAAGATCGCTTCAAGACAAGTCACAGCTTCTATAATCCCTTCTGCCCTCTCTCTCCTTCAACAGTCCACCCTGGTCAGTTGCTCTCTTAAAAGGTCCCAAACACTGTCCAAGCCAGCTTAACATTCATCTGTCCCATCCCCCAACAACAATCTTCCCCCTTTCCCCAGTGTTCTTATGTAACAGGAGCATTGGAGGAAGCTCCGCTCAAGCTAGGAGTGAACAACGGGGAATGGATTGCCCATTGTGGCTGGTGGTTCTTCTCCCATGCGATTGAGATTGACCACTGTTGGAGGACAGGATGCTGGGCATGATGGACCATTGGTCTGACTCAGTATGGCACTACTTATGTTCATGTGTGGGTGTTAGTCCTTTTATGGGATAACGTCCCTTGTGGATGACAGGTCTTCTATCCAGCCCTGTCATTTGTGAGGGACATCAAACAAGACAGCGGAGCTTCCCCCATGCCCCCTGCAGCGAACTCCCCTCCCTACCCCGACTGTAGGGGATTCCACCCCCACAAGTAGCTTCTCTGCAGTGTAACATTTCTCTCCACTCCAGTTGAATGCAGAAGATTTCACCTGCACCCTGATGCGGAATCCACAGTGAATAAAAGTCATGCAACTTTGTATACAGAGTAAAAAGTAAGGAGTGAGGCAAGTGGATATTTGACATAATACTGACTAGAGCTTATCTTGCCTTCTGAGGCAAGTGTGCAATTGATGTGAAACTGACTAGAGCTTAAAGTCTGTCACAGAGCTGGCTCCAGATAAAGTTACATGATTTTAAAAAGGAGAGTCACGTCATTTTCCTTACGCTGTTTTTTCTAACAACACAAATGGCAGTTGACTGCGCATGTGTCAGCCAGCGGAACTGATTTTTTAAATGGTTAACACCACATTTTTGGCTGCACCAATCATTACCACACTACACCAGCACATGATCTAGATTTCACACTCCAAGACTGTGAAATCTGGAGACTCAACTCATCTGGGGAGAGGAGAATCAATGATTAAAAGCAGGAGGGATGCTGTGCATTTTGACAACAACCAATTAACTTTTTAACAGTTTTAAATTTTGATTTTCTGGCTTGATCTTCTTAAAACTTTGCACATATGACAATCCCCACAAATATAAGCAATGGATACATTTTCATAACTGTAGTTCAAGCGGTTTCCTCAATATATGGGACTTCAGCAGTCCCCTGTTTATAATGGAGAACGGTTCTGTCTTTAACTTTCTGGTTCCTATTGGAGCCAGAAAATCCTAAGATTCTGTGCAGAAGGGTGGTGAGGGTTTGATTTCTTTTTTTGTTTTGTTTTGACATTCAGGTATAATGAAAACTAGAACATATGGAACATGGCAGATAAAATTAACTTTACACAGTTCCTTTG
This sequence comes from Sphenodon punctatus, assembly GCA_003113815.1. Taxonomy (NCBI): domain Eukaryota; kingdom Metazoa; phylum Chordata; class Lepidosauria; order Sphenodontia; family Sphenodontidae; genus Sphenodon; species Sphenodon punctatus. The sequence goes on along the minus strand of QEPC01014130.1, from coordinate 432,083 downwards.
TTCACACTCAACACATAATTCTGGCAAGACAAAGGGTGATTTCAGACATTATGTTTTCGGCATTCACAACAGTCAACCGCAGTCAAACACGGGCGGTGGTGAAAGAGCCGTGCATGTCTGTTGGCCCGCATCCAGATTTCACCACAGTCAAACATGGGCCGGGGTGAACCTAACCACACTTCATGAGATCGGGGCGGGAGGAGGTCCAGAAGTGTGGTGAATGCCCACTATGGCAGGGGTGAATGAAAAGTAACTTCTGAATGGAAATCCCCAGCCGTGGTGGAAGGAAATGACCACGGGCCGCGGTGACGGCATGCAGCGTCGCTGCTAGGCAATCAACAACAAGCAGAACATGGAGGGAGATTTAAAGGGCAGGCAGCAGTAGGGAAACATGTGCTCGCTACCGCCCCTGACCACGCACCTGTGCCGCATATATGTACGCCTCCACCCCCGGGCCATTGGGTGTGCACCTGTGGCCGCACAGACTATGTCGGAAGGGCTAGTGGCCCGGGAGCTCATCCCCCTGCATGGGGGGGGGTCTGCCGGTGCCAGTGGCGAGGGGGTGGGAGTACACCGGGGTGCCTCTGCACTCCCCCGGTAGTGGCTGTGGTGCTGCATTGGGAGTTCCCTGTCCTGTCTCCCCTCCCCCCCGGGGCACCGGGGCTTCGGCCCCCGGGCCACTGTGTCTCCCTGTGCATGCTCTTGCTAACATTCCTATCCATCTAGCAGGTGTGTATGCATGGGACTGTCCGGCCTTGAACGCCAGCAGCAGTGCGCTGCCCACTCCCTTCACCTCCCTCCACAGTGACCCCATTGTTCCCGTCCTGCCATTATCTGTTGGCTTTGGCAGCCCCTGTCTGCCTGTGCAGCCTCCCTGCCCTGCATCCCATGCTGCCCCCACAGCCGCTGCGGCTCAGAGCCTCCAGGAGCTGTACCATGGCAGCTGCATCTCAGCCCGATGTCCCACTCAGCGGCACCGGGGGCTCTGTCCGTGCCTGGACCGCCTGCGAGAGCATGGACCTTTGCCACCTGTGGTGTTCGCCCATCGTTCAGTGCTGCCTGCACTCATTGCCCACCCGGATGGATGCCTATCGTTGCCTGAGCTTTGGTATGCTGCACTTTGTCTATGTCACAACTGCTGGCGACTACTGCGTGCACTGTGAGGAGCTGGGGCTCACCCCCTTCCCTGAGGGGCACCTACCATCCACTCTGGGGTGCCTTGCAGCATGGAGTCCTGCTGAGACAGCCTCCGCCCTGTGTATGTGTGCCTTCCTTGGATATGCGACCTGCCTGAGTGAGGGTGGCCCTGCCATGGCCGTGTTCTACTTCATCAGTGTGAAGGGTGTGTGTGGGTATCCACGCTCCTACGGGGCTGCCTACTACCATCTGCTGAAGCTGTCCCATCTGCCCTGGCCTCCTGCAGCTGATTATGGCATGCCCCCCCCCGGACCTGAGTTGGCAGCCCTGTCTGAGGTGTGCAGCCGCTCTGATGTGCAACTCGGGATGAGCTGTGCAGATCCTTTTGAGGCCTTCTACCTAATCTGCTTCCACATGGCCATCCGTGGCTTCTGCCGGGGTCTGTGGCAATGGCCCCAATATGTGCACCTGCTGTCATTACTGCCCCTTCCACCCAATGGTAGCCCACACCTTGTTACATCTGTTGGGGCCGAACGGCTCAGCGCGGCCCATGGTGATGCACTTGACACCGGGGTGGGATTCACTGTGATGAATCTCACGTCACATCTGAAATTACCCAAAATGTCATGGGTGTTAAGCTACATGACTGCCATTTTCAGTATCACATAACCCACTCAGAACAATACAAACAAAGCCTTTAGCAGAGAACTTTACAAAGAATGACTCATATATGACTGCATTCTAAATAAAGAGAAATGGGTCTGTCAACTAAATAAAATACGGGAATCACATGGACTTTCTGATGATTACACAAATAAAAGCTGGGTAAACTAAATATCATATTTTCTTTAATTTTAGTGATGTGGATGAAGGTGGCCACTCAAAGCCCCGTCACCACGTGGCCCTGCTCGGCACGGGCAGCGGCTCTTGGGCGGCGGTTTTTGTCCCTCCCCCACCCAGCTGGAGCGAAGAAAGAAGCAGGCGGGGGTGCACGGCAACGGAGGAAGTGGCCTGGGCAAAGTCTAGCGAGAGGAGATTTCGCGGCCGCCATCTTGGATCCAGGCACGAAGCGGCCATTCCGCGCCTGCAACTCAGCGTGTGTGCAGCGTGTTGGTCGGCTGCACCGAAGATCGAGGAGAGAGGGGAGATTGGAGGCCCGGAGGGGGACAAAAGAGCGCAAAAAAGCCCGTAATGGAAGCACTATTCAGGGGGTAGGGATAACGGGGAGCGTGATGCCACTCTTTGGCATCACAACAGCATCCAGACATACTCATTATCCACTTGGGGGAGAACAACCTGCCGGTTGACACAGGTCTCCACCTGGTCACCAGTATCAAGAAGGACTTGCACGTGGCAAGAAGGATTCTCCCAAACACAGTGTTGGTATGGTCTGAGATGCTCGAACGCATAAACTGGAGGAACGCCGTGTGCCCAAGTAAGGTCGATAGGGCTAGAAGGAAAGTAAACAAGGAAATTGGGAAACTGGTACAGGAAATGGGTGGCCAGGTGATTCGGCATCCCCAAATTAAATTTAGCAAGCCCGAGCTGTACAGGGTAGACGATGTGCACCTGTCCGATGAAGGGCTCGAGATCTATCTTAAGGCCGTACAGGAGCAATTAGATAGGTTACTTAAGTAGCTAGGGAGGGGGCAAGACTAGCCAAGCAGAAGCTGGCAGTCTTTAGTGGCAGGGGTCCTGCGTTGTAGTCAGTTTAGAAATAGGGATAGTCTGCTGCCAAGTCATCTCCTTAAGAGGTGGGCTCTGAGTGAAGGCTAGAGCCGGCTGGCCAGCATCATTTCAGAGCGAGGACAAGGAAGACAACCCCGGGGCCTTAGGACAGAGGCGGTTCAAGGCACAGGAGAGCATCTCCGCGATTCCTTCTTGGGGTCACCGTCGGCATGGGCCTCCTGGTCCGGCTTGGGGTGGCCGGACAGGTGTGACATTTGCAGCAGCTATAGTTAGCGTTATGGCGGTACTGAGGAACTTCAGACCGCTCAAGTTTACATTTAGTATTATTAACTCAGTTAATAATTAAGGTTCGCAGGATGAGAAGGGGCATAGCCCCCTCCTTAATAGAATAATGTTAATAAATTGGTGCGGCCTAGTTTTAACCCAACTCTTGGTGTCATTGTCTTTCTTGGGGTGTGGGACAAAAGTGAAGTTGGCTGATAAGAAAGAAAGAAAGAAAGAAAGAAAGAAAGAAAGAAAGAACCCTCAAGGGTAGAGTAGACCATTTCAAAATGGCTGCTCAAGCAACATTTGTTAAGTTAAAAAAAATGAAACATGGAATTTGCCTGATGTTTTTTTTTTGTTTGGTTGGTTTTTTTAAAAATTATTATTATTATTATTGATCCTGGCTAAACTTAAATGAGTTTAAGTTTTGCACACTGTGAGTAATCCCACTGAATTCAGTGCAGGACAGAAGAAATACCTTTGCACAGAAAATCATTCTGTAATGAGACTGAAGACTCTGGATGTTTTTTTAAATGAGAAAGGCTTGAGGGGGGGAGGGGGTCCCTTGGCTGCTGAGTGGCACAGCAGCACAGCAGACACACACATGGAGTGAGTGGGGAGGAATTCTAATGGGCGGCTCCCACGGTAGCCACCGCAGCCACACGGGCATCCTGAATGCACTCCTGCAGCCACTGACTTGCCCTGAAAACAACTCATACAGACAGCTGTTTCCCCTCCCCCCTCCCGCAGCAACACCCCCCACCCCAAGCTCCACTCAGCTGCTCGCCCTCTGCCATGACATACTGCCACAGACACCATAGAGACATGAAGCTGCAGCAGCCAGTATCCATTTCCTGCCCATGACTTGGGGAGTTACTGCAGCTGCTGGCAGTCTTAGGGCTCTTTTAGATGAGCAGGTCTCCGTTGCGCAACCTAAGCTCGAGCGATATTTCAAAATCCCGCAACATGGGATTACATAAGAGGGAAGTAGGGGATCACGTGCATGAAAGGCGGTCACACATTATTTGCCAACCGTTAATTAAATACCTCACACATCAAGGTATTTCATTCATGGTCAGCAAATAATGCGCGACCGCCTTTCGTGCATGTGATCCCCTACTTCCGTCTTGTGTAATCCCACGTCATGGGATTTTGAAATATCGCGCGAGCGGGTCGCACAATGGCGACCCGCTCGTCTAAAAGCAGCCTTAGGCAACAATGGAAGCATATACAGGGAAGGACATGCAGGAAGCTGTTGTATAACCTGCTGTCCTCCATGGTGTTGGCTCTTCGCGTGTGCATCACAAGGTGCTTGTTTTTGTTGTTCTTCTTCTTTGAATCAACATAGGGGTGTATTTAGCATAAGTTTCCTTTAAGAGCTCATGACCTGTGGGTAGGACCAGGGAGGAGGCTGAGCTGCGAACCTGTCCGCTGGTGTGGGTGGGTGCCCTGGTTCATATTGACAGGGAATGCATGGGTGCCTGTCCCTAAACTCTTTTTTGGCTTCCCCCCCATGGAACACTCCAGATTTTTCTGCAGTGCACTGTGAGTGGCCATGAGTGGGTGCTGCATGGTTATGGGAATGCACATCCCCCCAGCACCACCTTCAAACTAGCTTTTGGATGAGCAGTTGGTGGGTGGTAGCATCTCATTAAAAAACACTCAGCACCCTTCATTGTTTGGCTTCACAGATCACACTGAACTGCTTAGAGACTTGCTGAATTTAATCAGTTTTCCCTTACACTGGTCAATTTCACCCTATGCAATTCAGGGTGGCAGGGTAAAATGTATGTGGAGGAAGGGAATCCATGTCAATTTCATCAATTCTCTAAGCCTTTAGTGAGGGCTGGGCTCCATACCTGACAGCTGATAAACTTACCTCTACCCCTACTTGTCAACTATCAGGAGGGAAGCAGAGAGTCCAGTCTCCACTGCATATAGACTTGGTGAAATTAATCAGGAGAAGGGGAAGTCTGGTCAATTTCAGTACGGAGCTTATCCACAAAAAACATAGAAAACCTGTCAGGATAGGAAAGTGTTGGTGACTTCACGTTTCCAAAGAGCGTCCAGAACATATATCTTCCATAGAAGAATGCATGTTTGCACAAACACATGAGAATAAATTGTGCACATTGGAAAAACAACAACCCTAAACTCAGACCACACTTCTGACACTGCTTATTTCAGTCCCATTCAATTTGTTGGTACTATTAAAAAAGTAAGTGGCCCTATTCAGAAGTGTGGTCAGAGTCAGTTACTGCAGAACGTAATTAAAAATACAAGTGAGAAGGTCTTTCTATACTTCTATAAATTTAAAACTTGTTAAAAAATATGGTCAATTGCCAGTTGTTTTGTTCATTATGAAAAGTGCTTTCCCCAGGCCTAGAGGAAAGGGGTGGGAGGTGTTTCAGGTAAGGACAGGTAGGGGTTGGGGAAGGGAAAGTTCTGCAATCCCATCATCACTAGAGCTGAAATGAGATATCCCGAAAGCAAGAAATCTCATCAATATCCTGGTTCTCAGTTTTTCATATGCATCTGTGTGTGTGCATGCAAAATTACCACCACCCTTAACAAAAATGACAGCAATAGCATTGCTGCCATTTTGGTTAAGGGAAGAAGTGATTTTGTACACGTGCAGTCCTCTACCTTTGACTAGATGGCAGTGATGCTATTGCCACCATTTTGGTTAAGGGTGGTGCCCATTTTGCACCTGTGCAATGATGTTTATTGTTTCTTTGTTTTCTAAATTATTTTCTTGCTGAGAACTTGTACCAGTTCTCCAAACTGCTAATTTACTTGCAAGGGGTGGGGTGGGGGTGGAAATGGTATTAATTCAGGCCTCACATCATCTATGATTGGCCTTCAGGCCTGGAGGAAGGTGGTTAAGGGTGTCCACTTCTGGGGAATTTAAAACACCCAGCACAGGGCCACCTAACCTCTTTCGTCTCACCAGGTCTTACTCACCCACCCTCCCCTAGATTTGGTTAGTTGTCTGTATTTCAGCTGTTTGTGGCTTGCTGTTTGCTGTAACACTGGGGCTGCTGCTGTTGACTTTTTCCTAGCCACTGCTTAACAGGGTTGGGAAGGAATTTGTCCTATCACTGGCAGATTGGAATGTCTAGGTATGAGGGTTTTTTGCCTTCCCCATAGCATGCTCCTTTGATTTTCCCTATTTGGTGATTGCTTGCTTAGGTTCTATAATTGGGAGCCAGTGTAGTGTAGTGGATAAGTGCTCAGTACCTGACCTGGGAGGTAGGTGGGGGTCTCAATTCAAGTCTCGACTTAGTCAGAAACTCACTGGGTGATCTTGGAACAGTCACACTATTCTCTCAGCCTAACCTACCTCACAGGGTTGTTGTGAAAATTAAAAGTTGTGTTCATTAGTTCTATCTGAAGTGCTCGGAATGCCGTGGCAGGGAAGTGGTATATAAAACTTATTATGTCATGATTATGTCTTCTGAACCTAGAGCTGGAATATGGATAACTTGTAGTCTGGAACATTCCTGCCTGGGTGGGGGATGATATATTTTATCTTCTACACAGGGGAGTGTGCTCCATAGCGCTGTAGTGTGGCCCCAACTGTAATGTAGCCCCACCAGGAGTGTGGCCCCAACTGCTAGGGATGGGGCACAGATATGCCCGTTGAGGGCTTTACGATCAGATAGGAATCTATACTACCTACGTTCCCTCCCCACATTCCTGGTTGCTTCTGCAATAACCTGATATTGAATAACTGATATGGATTTTCTCCACCTTGGGTTCCAGTCTGTGAGTGTCATTGGCCCCGATGCTTAGTGCAATTCAATAAAGTTGGGCCTTGCATTAACCCAAAATTCATGTTTATGCATTTTCTGTCCCTAGTCCCCTATGCTGCTGCAAGTGTTTTACCCTATGACTGGCTATGACATTTCTTTAATGTCAGCAGTATGCTGCCATTTAATATTGAAATTGGGATTTATTACTGTAATGAATGCCAATTTATATAAATGAAAGCTGGTATGGATATCTGTGTTGGAGTTCACCTTTGATAAGTTTTGAAAATTTGAATGCAAAATCAAATTTGTTCATTTGCAAATTCTGCATGAAATTTTGTTACTCAGCAATTTAGTGGTTATTTGGTTTCTCGATATTCTGTAATGTGGTATTAAATCTAAATTGTTTTTATTTATTTGTTTGGATCCATGTCAATCAAAAAACAAACAAACAAAAAAACAACCCTCTACCCCAAACCTAAACTAATCATTCTACAGGTCAAACTAGCTGTAGAAGAAGTACTCATACACAAACAAAAGTTGAACTCTAACCAAATTCAAGATCCTAAACCTTGCAAATCCAAATTGAAATATTCTTGAAAGGAAACCAATACTCAAAATGGATTTTTGAAAAGAAAGAACACTTTCTGTGTCAGTTAAAATTAATTAAATTAAAATTATGTACCAACACACACAATAATTCAGGCATCCCATTTCAGGTAAAAGCAGATGTGTGGGTGCCACGGTGGCTGTGACCCAGCCTAGGGTGGGGAACCACAGCTGACATGGTCCAGAAGGGACACTGAACAAAAGTGCCCGTGACCAGAGAGCTGCCTCACAGCCCACCCGGCCAGGGTAGGTTGGGGATCTGGCCCCACCCCCTCACCCACCCCCTCCCCCTACCATGACAGACAGTCATGGCAACCGGTCATAGCACTCGCCCATGATGACCCCTCCTCCGAGGCAGGTATGGCGGGACTGAACACATGTGTTAGCTTGCATTGGCCCTCATTGGTCTGCATGGGAGGCCCTTAGCCCAGGCTGCATCCTTTGATATTTACCAAGGACACAGCTCGGCCTAGCCAGCTACCTACCCTGGGGCAGTCTTGGGCTAACATCTGGCAGCATATAAACAGATGTGCTGGTGGGTCCCGGGCCACAGTGGCTTAAAGCATAGCACCATCACGTCTGTTTTTACCCTTTCTTTCCAAATACCAAGATAAATGTGTTTACAGATGTAGGTACAAATAAACTGAGATGACTCTGATTCACTATTCTTCATTTCACAACATTTCCTCCTTAATATTTGGCTGATTTTATATGGACGCCCCGCCCGGCACAGTGTTCGGGCAGGTGTATGTGTGGGGGTGGCATCTGTGTAAATGGCCGGCAGTGGGTGGGGGGATGGGTGTCCACTCGGTGTTCATCCATGTGAACACCAAGTGGGATGGTGGGGGTGCGTGCGTGCCCCCACACAAATCCCACCTCCACCCACGGACTCCTCCAGAAAACCAGAGGAGTCCCCGTGGGTGGAGGTGGGTGCGTGTCCGTGTAAAGGGACACAAACCCACCTCCACCCACTGTGCCAAAACACCAGCCCCCACCCGCCCTCATCCGTGTAAAAAAGGCTTTTGCCAGAATTTCTGTGGCTTCCAGTGATACTTATATCAAACACCACTCCAAACGAAAACCCGATGACAAACTTATTTTCTATTTTATTCCTTGAATAGGTCAGTTCCTTCAGCCTGATGCTGAGCTAGGAGACTACCTCTATTCTGCACTCAGCTGGTGAACCTTAGCTGCCAGTATGCACAGACTTTCACCTTCAACTCAAAAGCAATTCATCACTTCAATTTCAAATAAACCAGGACAAAGAAAAGCTGCTTTGTATTTCAACTGGTGATGTTGCACTTGCTCAGTAGGAAGGGATTATGAGAAGAGGAGGGTTTTCCATTTCTGTTTTTTGTGGCAGTGGTGGTGCATGCACTAGTGAAAAAGCATGAGATGAAGCTCAGAATGACAGGCTCAATCTGAGAGATTTGGAGATATTATACTATAAAAAACTTACCATTAAGCATCAACTTTTTTATTTTAGGAGCTGTGAAGGCAGGTTCTATTTTTTTGTGGGGAAATTGTAATATAAAGATTGTACAAATGCATTAGGGAGTAGTGTAATATACTATAATCTATAGTATAACTAATGATAACCCTAATAATAATTGTTAGGGTTGTGCTGTGCAGTTGGGTTTTGACAAATGCAAATAAATGGGGGGAAAAAGACCTTTTCAGGTTTCATATTCAAAATACGAATGTTAGCTCTGTGTATTCGGAGTGAATCCAACATTTCCTGAAAAACATAGGCCCTTTTCACACAGACACTCTAATACCGATAAAATGGGTGTTACATTGTATTATACATGGTACAGGGCAACACTGCAACCCTACAATATGGGCCCTTTTTAAAAGCGATGCCTCCGCCCAGTTCCTCTGGGTGGAGATGGGTGGAAGCGTCTGTGTAAACACCACGTGCGGTGAGTGGGGTGCATTTCTCTGGGTGGAGATGGGTGGAGGCGTCTGTGTAAACACCACTTGCAGTGGCTGTAGGTGCATGCATGCTCCCGCGCAACACCCATCTCCACCCACTACTCACCCATGGAACAACAGACTCCACTGCCGATTGCTCCGTGGATGGGTGGTGGGTGGAGATGGGTGTAGCACACACCTACACCCACCGCAAGTGGTGTTTACACAGACGCCTCCACCCATCGAAACTAGGTGGAGGCAGTTCATATGAAAAGGGCCCATGTTGCACGGCTGCAGTGTTGCCCTGTACCATGTATAATAAAATGTAACACCCATTTTATCGGTGTTAGAGTGTCTGTGTAAAAAGGGCCATAATAACTGAGAGAACAAACTGGATGCACCAAACTGCAGGACATATCCTCTTAGGCCCTTTTTAAATGGGCAGGTGACTAGGGGGGATTGGTGCGCATGCTGCTGTGGGGGTGGTGCAAAGGGTCTCATGCATATGGGCACACACTGATCCCCCCCTCCCCCACATCACCATGCATGAAGCAATTGCCCTTTTGGCCAGTTGTTCCATGAGTGGGCAATGGGTGGACGTGGGTGTGCATGCATGTTACGCAGGAGTGAGTATGCACACCCACCTACCTGCCAACAAGTGTTTACATGTGCGGCACCCATGCATGCAAATGCAACAGTCCTACGCGTGCATACATGGGTCTCTTTTGTGTAAAAAAAAAAAAAAGGCCTTAGATTATAAACCCACTGGGGCAGGGACTTGTCTATATTTTTAAATTGTAAATCACCAGGAACATTACTGGTGCTAAAAATAAAAATAAAATAAAATCCAGCTTGGAGATGGGCTGCTCTCTGACAGCTTAGCCGCCTCCTTGGGGAGCCTGCAGTGAACCCTCCCCACATGTGAGGACTGCTGCTGCCTCAGAAATGCTCTCCGCTGCGGCCAGACCCAACCCAAAAGAGGCCAATACATTCAGGAAAAAATTGTGAGTTCTTTGAAGCGCTATTCCTCCCATCCCCAAGCCAGCAACCTCTCCTGCAAACCAGCGACTCCCCTGAGCCAGCCCCACTCCCACCTAGGGATCCCACTGAGCCTAGTCCTATGTCCTATGTCCCACTGAGCCTAGTCCTATGTCCCATTCCCCGCAAGTCAGCAACTACTTCCTCATGCCAGTGAGACCCCCTAACCCAAACCCATTCCCCAAGCCAGCAACCAACTTAAGCCAGACCCATGTTCTGTTCCCCCCTCTCATAAGCCCAGCAGAGCCCAGTGCACCAGGAAGAAATGCTCCCTCAAGCCAGAAACCCTCCTGACCCAGACCCATGCCTGGCTCCACCCTCCCTAGTCAAACAACCTCTCCACCAATCTAGATATATTCTCCACCCTCCCTGAAACCAGTACTCCCCTTGTTAAATTGGTAGCAGACTTAGCAACAGTTTTGACTGCATTTTCCTTTCCATATAGGCCTGTCAAACTGTCAGAGGATCACTGTGGTTCTTCGCCAAAATAACTCATACACAGAGACCCATGTTCACTGTGTTTTCTACATTGGCAACGCTGGAGAAAATGTAGTGAACTTAGGCAAAGGTACAAATACAAATAAACGCAAATACTAAAACCACATACAAATACAGATACAAATAGAAGTACTTGATACCATGCACAGCCCAAACAACTGTATTGCCTCGTAGAGGTTCATCAGAGACTATGTCTGAGCATATTTTGGAAGAAATGTAAACCTTCCTTATATGGCCAGGCACTTAGCAGACAGTGATAGGTTTTTAAATGGTGCTTGTATGGGTTTTGTATTCTAGATTTATTTTATTTTATTATTTTTTTCAATTTTTACTGAATTCATTTTATGATATTACCCACCCAGAGAGCTTTTGATAGATAAGACTATACATTCCATAAAATATAATTAGATTGTACCCCCTTTAGAAAGTTGCTCCAGATTTAAGCACATGCATGAGAAGAAAAACACACTCATGGACTGTCACTCATGACATCCAGAGTAAAACATTAATATACCATGTCATTTTGGTTTAATCAGTCAGCAGAAAGGTTTTAAAATCCTGGCTATAAATGGCTCATTGTTTTGCACTTTCTGAGCAGACCAATTTGAACTGAGATTGTAAAATATATCTCTAATGGCTTCAATATAATTGGCACCACTCATTTTTTTATAGTATCAGTTGAGCAACAAGAATCAAAACATTGGATGGAGTTGTTACAAATGTTATGAGCATGCCTATGGTATAGTCATCTTTATTGCTCAGTTATATTCAAAGCAGTCAATAAGTATGGTTAGGTGGCATGCAAAACACCAAAAAGGAACTACGGTCACACTGGTCTACATGGGTATATTCATGGAAAGAGTTAGTCATATAGTGTGGTTAGTCTATAGTGCAGTTTGCCAATGTTTCAGAGCTGGCAAGCCCATTCCCAGGTTGGTTTGTTGTTGTTGTTTTAATGTTTCATGACCTTTTAACCCCAAAACTGGAATCTCTAAGCATATGCAAAGGACAACAAAAATTACATTATAAATCTAATCTAAATAAATTAAATATTTATCTAAATAACAGAGTAATTATAAGGGAGGCAGAACATTTGAAATACATATTAACTGATGGGATTTTGCTATGTAAAATATATACTTAGTCTATTTTATGAATGTTAATTAAAATTGAAGGCCTGAACTAAATTCCCCAGGTTCAGCTCAAAACCGAAATTTTGATAACTAACATTAGGGACCTGGAGAGTGGCCTGTTAGAAACATAACAATAAAAAAAAAAAAAGTTCAAACTTATCACTGAAAACATCCATTCATCAATACAAACTGCTGTTAAAAATAGATGACAAACTGTTAGCTAGAGGTGAAATGGGTATTAATTTAGCACCCAGAGGTAATAGCTGCATTTTGGGGTACTGCGTCAGGTACCCAATGGGATACCCAGGTAACAATTGGCTATCCAGAAACAAACAAACAAATGGTAACTTCTGGTACCGATTTTTTAATTTTACAGTTACCGATCAGTATATCACGTCAGAAAACTAAAAAAAAAAAATTAAAAATTGGGAGGGAAATAAAACAAAATGGGACAGGAAGTCAACTTTCAAAGATGTAAAATCAATAAATAGGTGTTGGAAGTCGATAAACGGATAAGGTAGTCAAAAATTGGTAATGGCAGTTGACATTCTGGGACCAGAAGACGGCATTCTGGTCCCAGAATGGTACATCGGGTACCAATTGGTAACTAATATTGTCAGGTTGATTTGGGTACTGGAAATTCAATGGGCATACCTGTTTCTGTGGGTACTCATTTCAACTCTAGTTCTATATACATTCCCCAATAATAACAACTATATACAGTGGTCATGAAATCATAAATACATTGCATCAAAGACTTATTTCCAACTTTTTTCTAACTCCATTTTTATCCTCGGCAAATTTCTAATAGAGCCCACTTCACAACCCATATCCTCTCTTGCTCTTACCAGCCTACATTTGTCCTTAACCTTTGACTGGAAAATACTCATGATTAAAAGAACCAATAACTGAAAATATTAATAATTAAAACTAAACAAGGTATTTAATTAAATATATAGCATGGCCTTTCTAGCTAATAGATATTTCACAAGACTGAAAAATGCAAGTTTCATGATGGCTTTGATTGAGAAATGCTTATGATCCTGGGCATTTAAGAAAATCCTGAAACATAAGCCTTTTTTTACACGAGATAAGACAGATCCACTCATGCCACGTAGATTCGCTGCGTGGGCATGAGTGGATGCTGCCCATGTAAATCCTGTGGTGGGTGGGTGTGCATGTGCTTGCGCTTCTGTGAAAAATGCATGCACACCCACCTCCACCCATCACCCACTCACAATGCAATTGTCCAAAACGGCTATTGCTCCATGAGTGGGGATGCGTGGGGATATGTTGAGGATCCTCGTATGCACCCAGTGTGCACCCATGTTTTCTGGCTTCCCCATACCACCCACACTTAAGCATGCACACTGATTCCCCGCACCCACAGCCCATATAAAAAAGGCCATAGATACAAGGACATAAATTGGATGAGAACTTAAAAGGTTTCTTCATTTAAAGTATTAGTATTCATCACACAGAGAAAGTAAAACTTTGCTAAATTTTTGGGATAGAGAAGGTGAAAGTTATGGTGATTTGTCATCAGATGGATCTACCAATTTATCTTGCTGTAGCTCAGAAAATACTCATAAGTCAATACCATGGTGAGTGATCCACCTCTATTTGTAGGTCAAGAACAACAACAAATACAATTTGCATAGGGTCATAAATTTACTCAGATGCTGACTTATGAACTCCTAGTAGTTCCCAAACATCCTTTCAACTTCATCAATAAAGTCTGAAACAAAAAGAAATTCCCAACTTCTTTCTTGATCACAGAAAGTCCAATTTCCAGACAAAACACATGAGCCTGCCACACTTGGGAAGAACATGTATAGACTCTTCCTGAACAGAAACATGCCATCTCATCTAGTTGTGTCCATTTATGCCAGAAATGAAGGTTAACTATGAACCTGAATAACTGAAGGCATCATCAAAAGGAAATTTCTCATCACTCATTCAACTCTGCAATTCAAATCTTAATTCTTAGTATTTAGCCCGCATTTTCACTGTGGAGAAAAAAACGTGATGTTGGGGAAATTAAACCATGAAGTCACAAAAAAGATACATAAGTCAAAGGTTTAGGGGAAGACTTCTAATTAAATTCACTATATTAACTGTTCTTGAAGGTACCAGTTTTCAGGAATTTTCTTATCTACAAGAGCAAGGCTACAAAGGAGAAAAAATGAAGCCCTGAGTCATTAGGTTAAGGATTTCTGTCTATTTATCTGGCATTGCTGTAGCACCATTTATGTCAAATTTGATTAACTGTTACCACTAAATAGGGATTTATTTATTTTTGACAGACTCCTGAAGTGTGTAGATGAAGCATTTTCCTATTATGTGTTCTGGCCAGACCTGCAATGGGTATTAAAATTAGTATCCACAGATAATGTCCACATTTTTGAACACCCCATTGGGCACTCAATGGACTACCCAAGCATCAGTTGGGTGCCTGATGCCCCTAAATGCGAGCATTACCCATAGAAATGGACAAACCCAGTGGTCCTAGCCAGGGTGTGTCAGTTTCAAAGGCTGACCAGGGCACCCCACCCCCAGCACTGCAGGTGAGAGATGCTGTAGAGGGAGAAGTGACCTTTGACATTCACAGGATCCAGCTGAAACTTCTTCGGAGCTGGGCTCTGCAGTGGTCCCGGCTGGGGCCTGTCACTTTCAAAGGCTAGATGGTGGTTTTGAGCAGCCCGTCAGGTCCCTTCTGCACTTACGGTGTCTGAACGGGGCCATGTCAATTCGGGACCCCCAAATTCATTGGGTGTGCTCAAATTTTCAAGTGTCTGGTTGCAGCTTTATTTCTGGCACATCATTACGAAATAACATGTCCTCTTCAACAGAACCATCAGAGACATATGTCATAAATAAGAGAGCTTTACATTAGCAAAGACATCAGTTGGCTCAAATTCATGTGCTACGTAATCATTTTTCCTAAGCATTTAAATCAGAAGATTTCTGCCCTTTTCAACCAAGGGTGATTTCAGACGTTACGGGGGCCCGGTTTATCACAGTGGATTCCGGTGGGGGTGAACCGAACCACCCCCCCGGGGTGAATAAAAGCCCCGAACAGACGTGATGGGACCAGAGCCATGGCAGGGAATTAGGCCACCAGACCACGGGCCGGGGCAGCGCAACAGACGTGACGCCGATTCCCGGCCGCAGTCAGAACACCCACAAGCCACCGAGCAGGGGCGGGACACACAGACATGGCTGCCTGAGGGCAAATGAAGCCAAAAGGCACAAAAGGGAATGCCCACACAAGGGAAATGGTAAGGGAGGGGGGAGAGGGAGAAAAGCCAGCCATGACCCCGTACCACACACCTGGTAAATAATTTAAATAATTTAAAATAATTTAAAATTATTTTAAATAAAAATATATATTTTTAGAAAATTAAAAATGAAAACAAATGTTTTCATTTACAAGCCACCCCCACTGAAAACAAAGGGGTTTTTTTTTTAAACAAAAGCAAAAATAAAAATGAAAACAAATGATGTGCTTGCTGCACACCCCTAAGTGGGAAGCATTTGATCTTCTGCACCAGGGCCCATTACAACATAGCTACGACCCTGTTAAAAAGACCTCACCTTTATTTTTCATTAGTGGGTACACTTGGTCTAGAAACAGTAGGACATCAGTTTCTATTGTTTTGTATGCAGCAGAGTCCTAAGTCTAAATGTGTGTACGCAAGTGCACACATAGAAGTTTAATACTGTTTAAAGGGCAGATATTCTTGAAGCTTTATGAGCATATTCACATGCTATTATAGTCCATGCTGAACCATTAGCTGGAGTAAACTATTTAGAACAAGTTCCATTTTGTGTTTAGAACATATTTTTTATAATCTCGTTTATTATTTCTTTGCACTTCTATCCTGCTCCTCTCGCCTCTGGCGACCTGGAGCTGCGTACAACACTAAAAAACCACAATAAAATAAAACACATCTACAAAAATATTAAAAATGCAAAAATAGAATAGAATATAAAACACAATATAATAATAAATAATAAATATTGGGACAGCAACCCCACTCTCAGACCATCGCGTTCCCCCCCCCTCCCCAGAATCACCTCCGTCTTGTCAGGATTGAGCTTCAACCGACTCCACCTCATCCAGTCCCCCACAGCTGCCAAACACCGTGACAGCGAGGAGACAGCAGGACCTGGGTCTGACAAAAAAGACAAATACAACTGAGTGTCATCTGCGTATTGATGACAACGGACCCTCCAGCTGTGCATGACCTCCCCCAGTGGCTTCATGTACACATTAAACAAGAGAGTGCACAGGATGGAACCCTTCAGTACCCAACACAGGAGACCCCCCAGGGAAGATGTATAATCCCCTAGCACCACCCGTAGGGATCTACCTGTAATGTAAGAGCGGAACCATTGCAAAATGATTCCATCCAACCCGGCCAAATCTCTCAGGCGAGTCAACATCTCATGGCTCACAGTATCAAAAGCCAATGACAGGTCTAATAGAACCAGAAGGGTCATACAATCACTATCCAGTTCTACGAGGCGGTCGTCCACCAAGTAGGGATGGGCGAACGCGGTTCGGAAGTTCAGAGTTCAGACCGAATTCGACCAGTTAGGTCGACTGAACCAAATTTCTGAACCGAACTCAATTTTCGAACCGAACTGATCTGAATTTCCAAACTTGGTTCTGTTCGCCCATCCCTATAAGATAATATTCCATTTAGTTCAATGGGGTTCAAATTTCTGAACTCTCTTCAGAAGTTCAGAGTTCAGACTGAACTCAAATAGTTCGGTCAACCGAACCAAACTGAACTTCCAAACTGAACTCGATTTTCAAACTGAATTTCCAACCTCGGTTCTGTTCGCCCATCCCTACCACCAATGCTGTCTCCATGCCATGCCCCAGACAAAAACCAGGCTGTGTGGGATCCAGAAAACTGACGCAGTCCAGATGCACTTGTAGCTGATGGACCCCACCCACTCAATAACCTTCCTAAAAAGGGAAGGTTAGAGATATGTTGGTAAATCGCAGGGGCATCAATGTCAAGAGATGGTTTCTTGAGGAGAGGATGAAATATATCCTCTTTCAGGCACCCTGGAACTCTCCCCTCCTGAAGGGAGGCATTGATAACCCCAGCCAGCACAGCTACCAAGGTCTTCCTGGAAGCACATACCAGTCAGGATGAGCATAGATCTAGCTCACAAGTTGTGGCCTGAACAGACCCCAGAGTATCCGCTGCATTGGCAGGCATCACCAGTTGAAAGTCCTTTCATAAACAGCGACCAGACAGGGCGTTCTCTACCTCTCGCTCTGCCACTGCATTCAAAATGGTAGAGTCAAAATCATGCTCAATGTGAGCAATTTTATCTGCAAAGTATATCAGAAACATATCAAAGAAGAATGCGGAAGAATCCAAATCCAGATGGAGAGAGGCTGGACCGACCAATCCTCTCACCACCCAGAGCAGCTCTGCTAGACGCAACTGAGTGGATGCTGTAATGGAAGCAAAGAACCCCTTCTTTGATGTCTGTACAGCCACAGTCTAGGCTTTCAACCATGGTCTGTACTGAACTGGTCAACTTGGTCGTGAGTACAATGCCACCGGTGCTTCAACTGCCAACCCTCCATCCTCAGCAACCACAGGTCTTCTGTAAACCACAGGACCCTGTGGTGCCCAAGTGTCATCAGCGGACACCTAGGAGCCACCTGATTAATGACCTCAATCAGAATAAAAATATAAGAATCAATATGGGTTAGACTAGAGCTGAAATGAGAAACAAAATTATTCTCACGAGAATCTCATGAGAATCTAGAACTGGCAGTGAGATTGGTTTGAGATCTGACAAAGTATGTTGAAAAGACCACTTAACCCCACCCCCACACTTGCAAAAAAAGGGGGGGTTACTTACCTGGCTGCCTCTCTCAGTCCAGGGGGACTGCTTCAGCCACTGGGTCTTACAGCTGGCTCTCTCCCGACATGGCTTCTCTGTGGGGAAAGTGGGGAAGCCTCCAAAGAGGAGGCAAAAAAAAAAAATCACTCATGCATGATCAAAATGGCCACCAGGGCTGTTCTGAGCCTATGCTGCTCTTTTCCAAGATGGTGCCAGCAGCGTTGGTGCCATTTTGTAGGGATGGGTGAACAGATCGTGGTTCGAGTTCGGCCATTCGGTTCGGCTGCGTTCGTTTCGTCCATTCGGTTTGCCCGTTTGGTTTGCTTCGTCGGTTCGAATGTTCGGCTGTTCGGTGGTTCGGATCGAATGTTGAATTCGGATTCGGGATTAGGTTCGGTCGGGATAGGTTCGGTCTTTAGTTCGGTGCAATCAGAAACTGAAAATGACATTTAGTTTTTGAAATAAAAGGAAAAAACTAAAAAACATATTTCTGGCCATAACATTTTTGTTTCTTATTACTTTTTGATGATATTTAGGGAGATTGTACCCCCCAATGGAGCGCACCAAGTAGACCAACATTCGGAACGATTAGATAAAGGAAACTGATTTCAGAAGCAATTGAATATTGTGATTTTAAGAAAAGCTCCATACACATTCATGACTACAACTTCTTTATCTTGCATCCAATGTTCATGAAACTTGTGCATATTACATCCCTCTATATGCTTAATATTTCTGCCAATTTTAGGAAAGAGTGGATAAAGGGTCCCAAGGGTATAAGACATTAACCTGAAAATACATTTCCAGCTGTTACATTTTGATATTCCATTCTGTTTACAGGATATTTGACAGGAATGTATCAAATACCGTTCCTGCTATTTCAGCAAATGTACAGGAGATTTTGATAAAGGGAACCACTTCTGTTGGCCAATTTGCATCACAAACCGATCTTATACCACAGTGACATAAGAGAATCCCAGGCATAGGCCCCTTCTCTACATTTGTTGTACAGGCATATAAAATTGAGACCCTTTATAATATCTCTCTGATATTTGGCAGAGATGATCATGAAAGTGAAATATATAGTCCTGCCAAATTTCATGTACACTGGTTGGACTACAAAGATGTTATAATCAGACATACATTTATTTGTTAATTGCTTATACCACCAAGACCTTTTGTCCAATCCTTCTGAAATTTGGCAAAGATAGTTACTATGGGAAGGGGTATAAACTTAACATGTTTCACCTACATTAGATGTGAGGCAAAGAAGTTACAGCTAAGAATGTATATGTAGAATATTGCAAAATACAATAATGCAACTGCTTCTAAAATCGGATTCCTTTATCCAATTGTTTTGATATTTGGTGCACATAATGAGTTCTATTGAAGGTAGAGGCACCCCAAATTTCAGCCACATAGCTTAAAAAACAAAAAAGTTACAGCCGATAATGTGTTTTCCATTGAAACCAATGGAAATTCAATTCCGAACTCACCGAACGCATCCGAACCGAACGTTCGAATTCGAGTTCGGTTCGACCGTTCGGTTCGGTTGACCGAACTATTCGAGTTCGGTCCGAACTCCGAACTTCCGAACCGCGTTCGCCCATCCCTACCATTTTGGGAAAGGACAGCTAGTCCTGAGCATGTGCCGACTCCTCCCAGACTTGAAGAGGCAGCCAGGTGAGCAAAAGAATCAACCAATTTTTTTTGCAAGTGCAGGAGGAGGTCTGCTTGAGATTCATTTCTTTTTTGGTGAGAATTCAGACAATTCTCAGCTCATTCTCATTTTCAAGAGCAAGCAAAGAATCCTGAATCTCACTGAGAAAAGCAAGAATACTGAAATCGAGTTTTAGTCCTATGTTAGGTCAACGGTCCATCTATATCAGTAATTTATCCCCAAAAGCAGCCATCACCACCTGATGCATCATATAAAGTGTACAGAAACAGGACATGTGTTATGGAGACGTGGCTGGACACTGAGTCAGGGCCTATATTGGCTAACCTTGTTCCAGCTGGGTACTACATGCAGCATCAGCCGTGGCTGGAGGACCAGGGGGTGAGGGGGTGGTGTAGCCATTATTTTTAAGGATGCCTGGTATGTGAAGAGATTTTTTTGTGCAACCTAGCGTAGGTGTGGAGGCTCTCCATCTGTTGGATTTGGCCGGACACAGAGTGGGGATACTGTTGATATACTGGGCACCCACCTGTACAGCAGCCTCCCTGTCCACACTGACTGAGCTGGTGTTGGAGGTGGTCTTGCGGTCCCCCAGGGCGATAGTTCTGGGGGATTTCAATATTCATGCCGACGCCAGTCTTGGAGGGACAGAGCGTGAGTTCATGGCCGCCATGGCAACGATGAGCCTGTCTGAGAAAGTAGTGGGCTCCACACATACTGGAGGACATACCCTAGATATGATATTTTGCACAGGTCTTGAGGTGAGGGATCCATTAGTGGGGGAGGTGTCAACAGTGCCCTTGTCGTGAATGGATCATTATCTCCTCCAGGCAGGAATCCTAGTTCATGGTGGCCCCTGGGAGGGTGCGGAACCAGTTTGGTTGGTTTGCCCCCGAAGGCTTATGGTAGCTCTAGTGGATGTGTAGTCCTCAGATGCGGGGGATGCTCTTGGGACTGTGTGAGCCACCTATTGTGAATTAGATCCATGCCTGTCCTGGCTAGTTAAGGCTATCCGAGAGACATTTCAGCTGTTGCTGGCGGGGATATTCAACGTCTCTATTAGGTCAATTTTCTTGATACCTTGCATGAGTTTTCATCCAGGTTATGGCATGGAGACTGCACTTGTGGCCTTAGTCGATGACCTCTCTCGTGAGTTGGACCGGGATAGCTCGACCCTGTTGATCCTGTTAGAACTCTCGGCTGCATTTGATACCGTTGATCATGAGTTGTTGGTGACTCGGCTGCAGGACCAGGCAGGGATTAACAGGACTGTTCTTGAATGGTTCCGCTCTTTGCTGGCTCAGAGAACCCAGCGTGTGGTACTGGGGGAGTTTTCTACTTCCCCCCAGGGCCTCACGTGTTGGGTTACGCAGGGTTCCATCTTATCCCCTCTCTTGTTCAATGTGTACACGCACCTTTGGGGCAGGGTGTCAGGGAGTTTGTGGTGAGGTATCATCAATATGCTGATGACACCCAGTGATATCTCTCATTTTCCTCTGATCCAGGCCCAGCAGTCTTGGTGCTTACCCAGTTTCTGTCAGCTGTGGGGGATTGGATGAGGGAGAGCCACCTGAAACTAAATCCTGACAAGATGGAGGTGATGGTTGTGCGGAGGTCCGGGGTGTGTGTAGTGGCTCTCATCTTCGATGGGGTCCATCCTCTCCTGGTTTCATAGGTCTGTAGTTTGGGGGTGCTCATGGACCTGCAGCTTCACCTGGATGTCCAGGTGGAGGCTGTGGTGAAGGGAGCATTTCGCCAGTTACATCTGGTGCATCGGCTTAGGCAGTATGTCTCGGACTCGGATCTGGCCACAATCGTCCATGCTTTTATTCCTTCGAGAATGGATTACTGCAATACACTCTATGTGGGGATACCCTTGGTGCTGGTTCAGAAGCTGCAGCTGGTGCAGAATGCGGCAGCCCGTCTCTTCTCTGGGATGGGCCAATGCGAGCACATTACACCAGTGCTCCGTTCTCTGCAGTGGCTCACGATATTTTTCCAGGCCCAATTCAAGGTGTTGGTGTTAACCTTTAAAGCCCTAAATGTCTTGGACCCCACCTACCTGCAGGATCGCCTCACTCTCCGGGATCATCCCCTGTGGTCGGTCAAGGGCATCCTCCTTGGGGTCCCGCAGCTGTGGAACTCCCTCCAGTTGGAGGTCCGCTTGATTACTGACCTCCCCTCTTTCCACAGACACTGTAAGATCTGGCTGTTCCACCAGGCCTTTCCCGAGGGAGGTGGGGTGGGTTAGGGTGGGAAGGGATGGGTTTTACTTAATTGTTTTAATTTCCCGCCCCTCCTGAAACCAGTTCAGGGCAGCTAACAATCTCAAAACACAAAATACAATCATAAAATAATATTATAATATAGTCATAAAACCAGAACAATTAAAACACGGCTAGGGAACAGTAAAACAAATAATACAATAAATACAGGTGGAGGGAGATAAAAACTCCTAACCCACCCTCCCCGTCTCCCCAAAGGCCTGGGCGAACAGCCAGGTCTTGCACATGCACCTAAATGTTAAAAGGCTTGGGGCTAGACAAGCTTCCTCTGGGAGGGAATTCCAAAGGCGCGGCGCGGCCACCGAGAATGCCCTCCGTGGCCCCCCGCTTGACACGGGGGACCTCCAAGAAGGCACCCCTGGCAGACTGAAGGAGTCACTCCTGGGCACGGAGGGTGAGGCAGTCATTGAGGTATGAGGGGCCCAGACCATGAACGGCCTTATAAATCAATATCAATACCTTGAACCTGGCTTAGCATGCTATTGGCAACCAGTGCAGAGTCTGGAGCACAGGTGTTATGTGCTCCCGACGGCCCATCCCCGACAGGAGCCGGGCCGCCGCATTCTGCATTAGTTGTAGCCTCTGAACCAGGAACAGGGGCAGCCCCACGTAGAGCGCATTGCAGTAGTCCAGCCTCGAGGTGACGAAGGCATGGATGAAGGAGGCCAGGTCCGAGCCGGAGACGTATGGACGCAGCCTCCGCACCAGATATAACTGGTGGAAAGTGGCCTTCGCCGCTACCTCCACCTGCTGCTCCAGGCAGAGATCTGAATTCAATATCACCCCCAGACTCCAAACCTGCTGAGCTATGGAAGGACGAACCCCCCCAGTAAGGGAGGCCGACACCTCCCTCACTCTCCCCACCAACATCACCTCCGTCTTATCAGGGTTGAGCCTCACTCTACTCTGCTACATCCATTCCACCACGGCCTCCAGACACTGGGACAGCAATGAAACAGCAGGGTCTGGGTCAGCTGAAAAAGAGAGGTACAGCTGAATATCATCAGCATATTGGTGACATCGCACCCCGAACCCTCTCACAACCTCCCCCCATAGCACCCAAGTGCCACTGCCCCCACTCCAACCCA